>ML780850.1:1000519-1050459 GCA_009831015.1 Picea engelmannii | reverse complement strand
GAGTTGCGAGAAGCGAGAGACGAGTCAACGTTGACTTTCCTCGGTCTCGGGAACTCGGGAAAAAGACATTCGACGTCGGGACTCGCGAGAGGCGAGACTCCGATTCTTTCCCCAGGCAAGTTATAAAGGGGAAAGCGTGTGTGTGAGAGATTGTGGGTTGCGAAACCCCGAAAGGGGGAGGAAGAGTGTCAACTCTTCGGGCCGCGGATTTGTGAAGGTCCTGGTGGGGCGACCGTGCTCGCGAGGGGCAGGGTGACGTCACAAATGATCAGGAGTTGAAGGGCCTAATATTGTCAAAGATGCATAAGGTTTCTTATGCGGGACATCTAGGTTACCAGAACATAATTGTTGTAGTCAAGAAGCAATACTTTTGGCCAGGTATGAAAAAGGAAGTTGCTGATTTTATTGCTAGATCTCTCGAATGTCAGAAGGTCAAGGATGAACACATATATCTAGTTGGTTTTCTACAACCTTTACCCATTCATGAATGGAAGTAGGAAGTTGTGACCATGGAATTCATAACTAAGTTTCCTAAGACTTCTAAGCAACATAATTCTATTATAGTGGTGGTGGAAAATCTCACTAAAATTGCCCATTTTATTCCAGTGAAGTCAACGCACAAGGAAATCGAAATTGATGAGATATACATGCGAGAAATTTCTAAGTTGCATGGTGTACTGTTGATGGGAAAATTTGACTTGCTATCAACTGGAAGAATATATCCAGTCTGGGGTTGTCTAAATAACCCAAGCCGTTTGGTGTAACCTATTCTGATGGGTTTAATGGCTCCATTGTTCAACTAAAGTCCAAAAAATAATAAAATAAATGAAACTAATCTAAAATCTATGATTCTAACAAATGATATATTACTGACTTATGTTTATTAAAAAGAAATGTGAATATAAACAATTTATATACAGGTTACAAGGTTTGCATGAAATCTTGCGAAAATGATTGTTTGATAAGGTTTCTGAATCAAATATGAACAACACTTTTTTTTTTAAGATATTAGACAAATAAATACTAAATGAATATGATTGAAACAGTGACACAATAAAAATAAAAAAAATTAATGTAATCATTGTTTCATTCATAAACAATTCTAAATAAAAGAAAAGAATGCATCTATTAACCTCTAACTGATCAGTCAAATGATTTTATCTTCCTGTGTTGTATGAGCTCCTGCCTGTACCGTTGTTAAGGGAAACCTATAAGAGAACAATACTAGCACTTCCAGATTACATTCAAAGAAGTATTTGATATTGGAGTAAATTAATAACAACAAGAAGACAACTAATTAAAAATCATATGATCTTAAGATAATCAATATTTAAGAAAGAAAGAAAACTTAATTCTGAGTATTGATATTATCCATCATTTAACATTAGAAATAAATTCCGCAATAATCAAATGATCGATTGATCACACTTAAAAAATGGAATAAGAAATTATGAACAACATATAACATTTAACAATATGAAAATACCATATGATGACAAGCTAAAGCTAAAATCAACCATAACAACATTCTCATAATACAACATTAATGAAAGAACAAAATGGAATAAGCATCACACAGGTCTAAAGCCAAAGATGAACTGCTTTCCCATATTGTAGTCCTAGAAGAATTTTTAAGATAATATACTCTTAAAGATTGAAAGAATTAATACATAAATGATAACAATTAACCATGTATTGATAAAATAGACTAAAACTAATTTAAATCAATGCATAATCAATTATTCAAAGAATATGAAGATATTATAATGAAAATAAAATCATTTTACTCATAGGACAAAAGCCATTAAGGAACCTGGAATTTCATATTCTTCTTTGAAAATACTCGTCCATTCTCCCAAAGATTCCAACCATCCATTACTCCATTTGAAAAGAAGAAAAGTTTAAAAAATAAATAATATACAAAAGAGAAAGGATTAAAATCCTCCTCTCCAATTCTTAGATCCTTTGGCTCTGATCTTTCTTATATATTTATACAATGAATGAATAGTTTGGGTGTCACTATTAATTTTCGCCACCTGAAATTTTTCTCATAAAGAGACATCAATATCTCTAAAATAGTGCATGTTTTTGGGAAAATTTCTAATAGGAAGGTAAATGGGTCCATTTGGGTTCTGGGTTTTCAACTGTTTCTTTAAATTCCTCATGGTTTGGCTGCAATCAGTCCTGGAAAATCGTCTTTCTGATCTTGACGCCTTTCCAAATTTTATCTGTTGTTGCTCATAAAATTATTTGTAGTAATCCAATATTATTTTTGGATCAATCATATTGAACGTATTTGGATAATAAAATCAAGCCATGATCAGATCCACATCAAATATTTGATAATAGAAACCTGTGAAACAAAAAAAAACCTAAATTAATAACCTAAAAATTATGAATAAAACAAAATCTAGAACAATAAAATCAAAAAATGAATTTAAACTAAGTATAAGTTCTAAACAAACATTGTTTATATTTTCCTTTCAAATATGATCTAAAAATTCTAGAAGCTTCAAGTTAATGGAGAAGAGAGAAATATAAATTTCGGTTTTTTACAAAATCAAACAAATGATAGATAATTGTTTTTTTTTATTATTATTTTTATTTTGAAATGAGATGCAAAATGAAAAAAAAAATTAATTAATTAATATCACAAAATGATTTTATGAAAATGAGAAAACAACCAATATATTATTTGATGAAGTATTGAACCCATTATTCAAAATAGTCAAATTTTCTAATGAGCAAAATAAAGAACACATAATCATAATTTAAACGAAAGTAAACAATTGATAAAAATTAATGTTTTTGTTTAAATTGAGATTTCTATACTCGTTTCTAAATTTTGACATATACTCTTGTAATGAATGTCTTATACTATATTGAATGTCTTAAGTTTGTCTCAAAACAAGCCAAGGTATGAAATTATTTGAAAATGTTGATTCTGTAGCTGATCATAATTATCAAGATTCTAATAAGGGCCCTTTAAATTTTGTAAAAAATTAGGGGGTGTTGTTGGGGCCCAACAAATGGCGACTTACTAGGTGAAGCAGTTATCACTGATCTGGTAAGATTTCATCTCAGGAAGAAAATAATATGACTTTAGAAAAAGGATTTAAGCTCCCTGAAATAAATTCACTCTGAGACCATATAGTATTAGGATAAGCTCAATGTTATAACCATACAATAGAATTTTCTTTGCAGGGGATTATAACCTGAAATAATGTTTTAATCAAAGAGTCATGATGTTTATAAAAGAGCTTCAATACCATTGATAGAGCCACTGCTGCCAGTAGGCATCCATAGCCTCAACAGGGATGTCATTTAACCCACTCAAATGCTTTAATCCCATCTAATAGTTGTATCCACATGATGCATACTTCCATGAAAGTTAATTTAAAAACATATGCCTGCTACCTCTCGACCTGACATTGCTTTGTTGCTAGCAGGCCTGTTCAGTACCCCGACAAAGTTGTCTTGGTATCATGTGTGCATTTACCCACTGCCAGCATGCCTGTTCAGTACCCTGATGGGTTTACACACACTTCCCACACATAAGTTCTTTCAACCCTCTTATGCCACTTTTAAATAGTAATATAATTATAGATTTCTTGATGACAAAGAGAGCGGGGTGATACTGGAGGTTAATTTCAATACAGGTGAATAGTTGATCATGTTATTTATTTGCTTTCAAAACTCGAAGTTTTATCATGGTTTAGATATTTTAGATTTCATTTAAGAAATCATCTAGAGAATGGGGAAGCACTTAAAAGTGATTCCTTAAGAATATGGATGATGTAAAAAGTTTAAAGATCATTGTAATTCTCAAATATTTAAACCATATCTTTGGTGTAATACTCTGGCAAAGACAATTTGAGAACAAAATGAAAGTGACAATTGACTTAAAAATCAATTGTCTGAGCTATATCTTAATATCAGGACCTCTTTGAACTTATTTCAATTTCCTTTAAAAACACAAGTATTAAAATAAATGCTTCATTTGACAATAGCTCTTTGATCAGAAATATATTGATTCAAAAAGACAGATAAGAAGGAAACTCATTCAAAGAAATCAAAGAAAACAAAAAACACACAACAAACCAAATTAAATTTTATTAATGCGATTCAAAATCAGAAGTACACAAAATCAAAACAACAAAAGAAAACTTTTAAAGAAGCAATTTTGGCCAAAGATAAACTTGAGCTTTTGGATCCACTAGCATCTCACTGTAAAATAAAGGAAGAACTAAATCATATAAAATATCATGTACAAGCAAGTTCTTTTCTTAATATAGTGATGCATGAGATGCTACTTTGACCAAGAATTATTATTCAAAATAAAAGAGACTAAAATAAAATAGAAAAATCCTTATTAAGATGAGTACTGTCCTACTAGTGGCACCTTGGGTCAGGGTTGAATTGATAGTTCAAATTCACTTATCTCTTTACTTTCCATTTAAAATTTTCACGATGATACTACGTTTTTGAAAAGAAATATTCAATGAAAAGCAGAGAGAAAAATATTTAAAGTGGATTTCCCTGACAACATTCATATTATGGTTCTCTTGGTGTACCCACTTGTGTTCATAACTGCATTATTACACAAAAAAATATTGATAAATAAAAATAAAGGAAACCTACTCCTAGACCTACTTTAAACTACTAAATAGATCAAAATGCTAAGTAAAATCGTATTTCCAGTGTAGCCACAAGAGCATCTTCAATCCTACATGGCATAGAAAATAAAAAATCAGAATAAAAGAATGTAGTATTTGTAGATGAAAAAGAAATATGTCATGCTTACCTCCTATATATTCATTTAAAAACAAAACAAGCACGACCTTACCATTCTTTTGAAACTTCTTGATGTACGAATCCTCCAACCATTCTGCAATCTTGTCGTGATATGGGTCATAATGGCATGGAAGAGTGTAAGTAAGTTTGGAAAACTTGTCATTATTATAGGGACCTGACATAACCATCAACCAAGGCCGAAGTGCCCCATCCTCCTAACAATTCTCCAAGTGTTCATCAATTTCTTCACATGAAGGATCTAAGAGAATCATGTTATGCTTACTTCCTAGATATTTAGGTAAAAACAAAGCAAGCACAACTTTATCTTTATTATGAAGTTTTTTCGTATACGAATCTTCAAGCCAATCTAAGATCCTGTCATAAAAATTAGGATGCAAACTATGAATTTGATGAAATGGATATATCAATGGGAAACACATCATAAGAGGATTCATGACATCAGTTAGATTATTGGTTTGAATGCTTCCTTTGATGATATTGATCGTTTCAAAATGTGAAGCATAAACATTAAAATTTGAACTAATCAAATAACGAATATGCAATGTAGAATATTCGATCTCCATAAGGATGAAGGCATTGTCTTTTTCAACAATAAATTGTGTAAAATCATCTTTCAACATGTCATTTTTCCATGGGAGTGACGAAAGTGAAAGAGCATCGAATCCAACTTCATAAATGTTATGTTTGGAATTAATTTCACCAAATTTTGGCATATCAAAAAGATTTGATTGTGATGGCAAAGAGTAAGATACTGTGGGTAAAGTATCAAGTCCACCAGAATCTAAGAAGATATCAGGATATAAAGAGTAAAAGGAATCAGAAATGAGCACATGAAAATAATATCTTGAGCTATGATATTTAACAATGGTGTTCTCAAGACATTCCTCTTTACTTTCCTTAAAACTTTCACTCTGTTTTGGTGATAAATTCTTCAACATAATATGATCATATAAATTTGTCTCATGTATGATAGATAATTCAAAAATTTCACGACAACCATCTGATATTTCTTGTGGATAAGGTATGATTTGTAGATGAGGGTTTAAGGTTTCTTCTTCCAATTGCATATCTACGTCTCTAATCAGTTTCATAGGAATGTTAGAATGATTAAGATCATTTTCATCACCTAAGTGTTCTTCAATAGCTGAGTTTAAGTACTGATTAGATATAGAGTTAGAAGAATAAGGACATTCACCTTGACCCAACATCAAATATTCTTCCACGATGTTTGAGGACTGAGTATACAATGATTCAAAGGAAAAACCAATTTGATTTTCAGTAAGAACATTTTCAATAGATTCTACCTCCCTTACTTGTTCAAAATTTTCGGATGGATTCCTCTCATCCTGCGAACAAAATTCTTCTCACAATTGAGTGATAGGATTTGCAACTAATTCATCATTCGTGATTGAATGTGACTGGATGAAAGGGATGCAAGCATCATAGAGGAGATTTAGTACAAATGACATGTCATCAAGATTAAATTTACAAAGAACATGATAGAGTCTTGTTGAAAATCTTTCTGGAGATGAATTGCAATTGATTAGTAAAGTTTGAAATTATTCACATAATTGATTGTAATTATATTTTTCAAAATCATCTAAAAATTTATCTACAAACTGAAACCAATCAATAATGTGATATGCTGGAAAAGACTCAAACCAATGTTTAATCCAACCCCTAAAAGTGAAAGCAAACAATCTACATAAAACCTTTAAATCATTAATGTCATGCTTGATGCATTTACACCAAAACTTGTTAAGATGGTATTTTGCAGATACATCCCCCCCACCATCAAATGTGAGTTTGGACAAGCGAGAGACTGTCTCATTGGGAATATCATGTAATGAGAAGTGGAAAGCATGTTCCAACACAGTGATTTGGGGAGCCATGGGAAATTAAATAAATTCGAAACAAAGACTCCTACAAGGCTATCTTGTCAGTCTAGCCTGCCTTCTAGTGCATTTCAAGATGACACATAAGAAAAGTTTATAAATATGAAATTATGACAGGCTGAGGGGTAAAAATTTTAATCATTAAATTTACCTTTTCCCTCCTAGTGCCATTTGTTGACGAACAAATTTGACTTGTCATCAACTAGAAGAATAGATCTGGTCTGGGGTTGTCTAAATAACCCAAGCCATTTGGTGTAACCTATTCTGATGGGTTTAATGGCTCTGTTGGCCAACTAAAGTCTCAAAAATAATAAAATAAATGAAACTAATATAAAATCTATAATTCTAACAAATGATATATTACTGACTTATGTTTATTAAAAAGAAATGTGAATATAAACAATATATATACAGGTTACAAGGATTTCATGAAATCTTGCGAAAATGATTGTTTGATAAGGTTTCTGAATCAAATATGAACAACATATTTTATTTTTTTAAGAGATTAAAAAAATAAATACTAAATGAATACAATTGAAACAGTGACACAAAAATAGTCAAAGCTAATTAATGTAATCATTTTTTCATTCATAAACAATTCTAAATAAAAGAAAAGAATGCATATATTAACCTCTAACTGATCAGTCAACTGATTTTATCTTCCTGTGTTGTATGAGCTCTTGCATGTACCGTTGTTAAGGGAAACCTATAATAGAACAATACTAGCACTTCCAAAATACATTCAAATAAGTATTTGATATTGGAGTAAATTAATAACAACAAGAAGACAACTAATTAAAAATCATGTGATCTTAAGATAATCAATATTTAAGAATGAAAGAAAACTCAATTATGAGTATTGATATTATCCATCATTTAACATTAGAAATAAATTCCGCAATAATCAAATGATCGATTGATCACACTTAAAAAATGGAATAAGAAATTATGGACAACATATAACATTTAACAGCCCGCACGGGTGTAGACGGATTGGCAAGTGCCGTGGAAATGGAAGGAAATTTGTAAAATGAAGTCTCATGTTCGATTCTCACCCGGATTTACTCGTGCGCCATTCTTGCGGGCTGGGTGGTTGCACCTGGGGTTATAGTGGTAGCTGATGGGGATCGACCTCGTGTCACGCGAGTACGAGAACCTTCAGTTGTCGATTCCCCGTGTGTGTGTGTATATATATATATATATATATATATATATATATATATATATATATATAACATTTAATAGTATGAAAATACCATATGATGACAAGCTAAAGCTAAAATCAACCATAATAACATTCTCATAATACAACAATAATGAAAGAATGAAATGAAATAAGCATCACATAGGTCTAAAGCCAAAGATGAACTGCTTTCCCATATTCTTTCTCAAAATCACATGCCCATATTGTAGTCCTGGAAGAATTTTTAAGATAATATACTCTTAAAGATTGAAAAAATTAATACATAAATGATAACAATTAACCATGTATTGATAATATAGACTAAAGATAATTTAAATCAATGCATAATCAATTATTCAAAGAATATGAAGATATTATAATGAAAATAAAACCATTTTACTCACAGGACAAAAGTCATTAAGCAACCTGGAATTTCATATTCTTGTTTGAAAATACTCGTCCATTCTCCCAAAGATTCCAACCATCCGTTACTCCATTTGAAAAGAAGAAAAGTTTACAAAATATATAATATACAAAAGAGAAATGATTAAAATCCTCCTCTCCAATTCTTGGATCCTTTGGCTCTGATCTTTCTCATATATTTATACAATGAATGAACAATCCGGGCATCACTATTAATTTTCACCACCTGAAATTTGCCTCGTAAAGAGACATCAATGTCTCTCAAATCATGCATTGTTTTGGGAAAATTTATACGTATAAGGTAAATGGTTCCATTTGGGTTCTGGGTTTTCAACCGTTTCTTCAAATTCCTCACGGTTTGGCTGCAATCAGTCTTGCAAAATCGCTAGTCAGATCTTGACGCCTTTCCAAATTTTATCTGTTGTTGCTCATAAAATTATTTGTAGCAATCCAATATTATTTTTGGATCAATCATCTTGAACGTATTTGGATAATAAAATCAAGCCATGATCAGATCCATATCAAATATTTAATAATAGAAACCTGTGAAACAAAAATAAACCTAAATTAATAACCTAAAATTGTGAATAAAACAAAATCTAGAACAAAAAAATAAAAAAATGAATTTAAACTAACTATAAGTTTTAAACAAACATTGTTTATATTTTCCTTTCAAATATGATCTAAAAATTCTAGAAGCTTCAAGTTAATGGAGAAGAGAGAAATATTAATTTTGGTTTTTTACAAAATCAAACAAATGATAGATAAAAAAAATTTATTATTATTATTTTTATTTTGAAATGAGATGCAAAATGAAAAAAAATATTAATTAATTAATATCACCAAATGATTTTATGAAAATGAGAAACCAACCAAGATATTATTTGATGAAGTATTGAACCCGTTATTCAAAATAGTCAAACTTTCTAATGAGCAAAATAAAGAACATATAATCATAATTTAAACGAAAGTAAACAGTTGATAAAAATTAACGTTTTTGTTTAAATTGAGATTTCTATGCTCGTTTCTAAATTTTGACATATACTCTTGTAGTGAATGTCTCGTACTATAGTGAATGTATTAAGTTTGTCTCAAAGAAAGTCAAACTATTTGAAAATGTTGATTCTGTGGCTCATCATAATTATCAAGATTCTAATAAGGGCCCTTTAAATTTTGTAAAAATTTAGGGGGAGTTGTTGGGGACCAACATGTACCTAAGACAATTGTGTTTGACAAAGATTCCAAGTTCACCTCGCACTTTTGGAAAGGGATATTCAAAGGATTTGGGACAAATCTGAACTTCAACATAACATATCACCCTGAATTAGATGGAAAAACAGAAAGAATAAATCAGATGATTGAATACATGTTGAGGGTGTATGTGATGGATAATCCATCAAAATGGGAATAATACCTTCATTTGGTAGAGTTTTCTTACAATAATGGGTATCAAACATCTTTAAAGATGAACCCATTTGAACCACATTGGTTTGAACTTGCCTTCCCCTAGGGCATCTTTATCTTGATCATAGACTTGGACAATATCACCTTCAGAGAAAATCCTAGGAAGAACGAACCGATCACACTGACACTTGAATTGTTTCTTATGAGACTCATTGGTCGAGGCTGCATCACGACACTGCTCATAGAGATTCTTGAGATATAGTAGGCATTCCTCAAGTGGTGAAGTGTCGGACAATAATTCTACTGCCAACTTTAAAGACGGGATATGACACTCATTAGGTAAGACTACTTCCATCCTGTATATGAGTTGAAAAAGTGAAAAATCGGTGGCAATATTCACAGACATTAGGTAGGCCCACAACGCTGAGTACAACATCAAATGCCAATTTGACTTGGCAGAATTGATCGTCCACTGAAGAATAGTCTTGAGAGACTTATTCACTGCTTCAACCTGACCATTCACTTATAGGTATTAAGGTGACAAATTTTATTGCCTAAACCCAATATTTGATGTAACTCAGTCATCTTTTTGTTTTGGAAGTGACTTCCATGGTTAGTGATAATCTCCTTTGGGATGCCGAACCTTTCTACTATCTAGTTAAAATTGAAAAAATATGTTGTTTCGCTAGGGGTTTTGGAGATATCTATTAGAATCGTTGCAACGATACTTTCCATGTTACCCTCAGAATAAAATCCATGCGTAGCCAAAGGATTTATAGGAAAAGACTTATCTCCATTCACATTCAAAACAAATTCTCCCACCTCTATTCTCCTTAAATCGGGAAGGAAGTAAGATCTATGATGAAGATCATCCCAGGGTCTGTCTTGACTAGTCAATGCCTCAAGAATCGTCTCATCAAAGGGAAAGACTAGATCTAAAGGATCTATAGTGGCAAGAGAACCTTGAGCCCAAATCAGCTCGAAGACTGGATCTAACTCCTATGCAGGAGTCAGATCAGGGTTGGCCGAATTTTGTTGGAAAATGTTGTATGCAACATTAGCCATAGATAAGGGCATGGACATGCTAGGATGATCTGTCCCTTCCATTGAATCCGGTGGGGAAGGAAGAGTCCACAGATCATTAAATTAATTCGTTCAAAATGATGAAACTTGAAATATTGCAACCCTAGGCTAGTCAGGGACAACTGATATAAGCTCGACATAACCAGAAGGTGGCAGGTAATTGAAAGTTCCAATCAATGATGGACACAAACCAACACCTAAGTTGACAGTGTCAGGCTGTGGATTATCAATCATTGAGACCGTGGAAGTCCCCGATGAAGGGTCAGGATGGGAGAAGGAAAAATGGTCAATGGTCACAATCTGAACCTCGTGCAAAAAACATAAGATCCAAAAAATTGTAGCAACCACTACATGCATCGCATAAGTCCAACTCATTCCTAACAAAAGGTTGTAGTCGAGAGGTGCATCGACCACTTCAACTTCAACACACACATTTTTTCCTCCCAACTGCATGGGGAAAGAAGGAATGATTCCATGTGGTCTGAACAACCGGCCATCAAATGTTGTAAGCAACATAGGTGACGGAGACAAACTGGGTTGGCCTATGGCCTTCCAACATGCCAATGACATCACGCAAGTCGAGGCACCCTCGTCAACCACTGTATGGAAAATATTCTGAGTAAAGGATTTCATAGTATAAGCCACTACTATCTGAAATGCAACGTGGTAAGGAAGACGAGGTTGCAAGTTAGTTGGATCAAGAATGATCGCTCCCGGGTTACAAGTATCTTCCGATCCTAAGGCGGATAACAAAGTTTTTCTATGTGAAGGGAAACTCTAGAGGACTTCCAAAGCAGACATCACACAAGGGATCTTTGTCAAATCTTCCACAATGGAGTAGTTCTGGAAGACCCTCGCATTTGGATTATGAGAATCCTTTTTAAACGAACCTTTTGGGATGCGAGTCATCGTTTCACACATCATCTTCTCAATATGGAAAGGATTCGGTGGGTTTGTTGCTTCTTTTCCCTTTTCGATAGATTCTGACATTCCGTAATCTCAAGCCTTGGTCTCTATATTAGACTCGAATTTCATCATGTAAACATTCGCGATCGGGTTATTACTGGTAGTCGCGGGGGGTTCCTGACTGCCTCCTTCCACGCTCGAGGATGCTGAAGCTTGAGCCATGTTTTTCACATGTTGAAATGGGTTCGTCAACACAACAGTTTGTTTCTACACCAATAGCTTCTGAGCATCTACAATTTGAGGTCACATATGAGTTGGTTGGTCCTCTATGCAAAGGTTACATGGATACTTCGACTTCCTCTTCTTCATTTTCCCCCGCCAGCATTGTTAGTAGCCTTTTTGTCCCATGTACCCTTATTGTTTTGTTTTTTCTTATTTTCCTCAGGCTGTTGGTTGACCTTAGGGTTCGTTGACTGCACACTGTGTACATCTGACACTTGGATAGGGGGAACAATCAAATTTGAGGTCTGGCTTGTATTGACAATTGTTGCAATTGATTTGACAAAAAAACAATGGAATTTCCTTGTGTTGAGCCCACAATACCATCGGCATGGTTTCCATACTTTTTCTTGGCCTTATCGAGAATAGACTATGGTGCATATGGAAAAATCTCATAGAGCATTCCATACTAAGAGTAGATCAGTTCAATATGTTGCGCTCTCATTATCGCCTTCTCCTCTGAAAAAACTCCAGAAGTCGCTACGTCCTTAGATATGCAAGGAACCAAAGACTTCAGGAACCACTCCAACAAGAAAGTCAGAGGGACCTGGACCTTAATCAAGCTCTTTCAATGCTACCATTATCGGATATGATCAGAGATATGGTCGGTCTTGGTTTTCTCAATGTTGGCCAACAACTCGGTGCCGACATCATATCTCACGGGTAACTGGAAATGGTTCAAAAAGACTATCGCCAAGTTGTTGAAGTAAGAATACCTCAAGCGGTCAAGATCAATATACCATTTCACGACACCCCCGATAAGAGTGCATTGAAAAAGGTGCAACTAGATAGAGTCGTCTCACAGTGAGTTTGATAAGAACCATAAGTGAAAGGTTGTCACATGATCACCTGGATCTTCTCTAGGCTTGCCTTCAAATTTCAGAATATCTGAGGGAAACTTAGTCTGCATGGGAGGGAAATGCAGATCATGAAAAATTGGGTCATTGAGTAATATCGACAAGTCTGGAAGATGTAGCATTGCCAGAAACATAATATTAGGTTGAGTACTATGTACAAGAAAATAGGGTCCTAGATTTTGACTGGCACCAGGTTGCTAGGAAAAGTTGGACTACTGGCCAGGTTTATGGTAGAATTTGTGGCTTTGAACATTGTATGAAAACTGCGTCTATTAGGGTATCATTGGATGAATCTCGTAATTGGATGACATATCTTGCGCCAGGATTGCTACCTGCATTATATTCCAAGGATTTTGGAAGGGGATGCCCCAAGTCGATCCGATGGGCATAGGTATGGATTCCTGCCCGGGGTTCCATTGAGCATGGAAAGGGTTTCTCCCGACCAACATCCCTTGCAAGGGAATTGATCCTTGCCAAGGAGTCCAAAGACCCTGAGTGGAGAAAACTCTAGTCATCACCCCCCATGAAGGAATAGTACCCTGCACGGGGTTCTGTTGCCCAAAACTAGGGTTTCCCCCAGTCGATACAACAACCAAAGAAAAAAAATTGTTCCCAAATGCACCGAACAAAGAGAACAACATAGATCCCATCAGTGTTGTGTAAGACGAAGGTCCTAAATTCCCTACTCAAAAAAAGATATAATTAGAATTTGACCTTATTGGTTGTTGGGAAGCACCACTGAGCGAGGGGGACGGAGGAGGTATGTCACCCCCGCCATAAGAGATAGAATTAAAGGGGACTAAAATGCCCTCGATTGACCCTTGTATGGGAGCATTTGAGATCCATGCCCCCAAGCCCATGGCCTGTAAGGTGGAGTAGGTAAGAACCAAGTTTGAATCAAAGCCAGGCATCCCATATGAGAATGGAGGTCCCATCGCACTCTGAGTAAACAGAGCAGTGGTCGACACCGATAACGGTATCAGACCACTTCCCAAAGTAGAGGGAGTTGAGACCACTGTGGTACAGACTGGCGAAGGTGGGAGAGGAGGTAGGATTCCCCCTGTGGTAGTATTTGTAATGAGAGTACGAGGACTCCCAAACAAATTATCATCATTTGATTCCATTTATTCTTGTAAGACTAGCTGGCACTCAGAGGGTGTCACCTCAAGAGGGACAACTTGTATCAATATCGGTGCCGACAAGTCAGTGATCAAAAGTTTGGATGGCCTGAGAGCTTCCGCCTCAAGGTTAGAAATGGTAGGTTCCTCTAGAATTGAATAGTCTCATCGTGGAGCAGGCTTGGGCATAGGTTCTTGTGGCTCGATCGCTTCGCATGACCCTTGTTGGTCAAGTCTTCACCATAATGGTGGCGGAGGTGGATTCAATGGAATCGATGACAGGCCTTGAAGCCTTCACGACTGACGAAGCTGTTGATCTTCCACCTTGTGAAATTATCAACCGACACAGTAAGGATCAACTAGCGGTTAAACATTGAGCACACACTAAAAATTTCCTAAAAGACAAATCAAGCAGTCGACTATTTAGTAGGAAGGATAGTTACACCAATCAACACTAGAGAAACTAACCAGTGTAAGTGCAACTCGAACACAGAAGCACCCTTCGGGTATAATCTGCAAAGCGTGATTTGATGTCTTCCCCAGGTACTATGATATGCCCATGCAGTCACCTGTGTAAGTCCATAGAATATGGGAAACTAAGTTTCCAGCTCGCAGTCAGTCACCAGGCGGGTACGGTCAACTAAGGAAGGAATAGTTGTGGATCCGAAAAAAATAAATCCATTGAGGAATGGTTGATACCAAGAAATGTCACAGAGGTAAGGTCCTTCATGGGACTAGTAGGGTATTAAAGAAGGTTTACTGAAGGCTTCTCATAGATTACAGATCCAATTACATATTTGCAAAATAAAGGTGTGCGATTTGAATGGACTATGGATTGGGCAAGGAGTTTTCTGCACTTGAAGATATTGTTAACAAGTGTGCCAATTTTGAGAATTGTTAATCCTAATGCAGACTTCGTGGTGTCTGTAGATGAATGCAAGGAAGGGATCGATGGATTCCTTAGTCAGAATGGGCATGTGGTGTGTTATGAATTGAGAAATTGAAAAGAGAATGAAAGGCTCTATGTTGCTCATGATTTAGAATTGGCATCCATAGTGCATGCTTTGAAGATGTGGCAACACTATCGTATGGGTAAAATATTTGTGCTAAAAATAGACCATAGTGGTTTGAAGTATCTGTTTGAACATTGAAGTTTAAATGCTATAAAAATTAGGTGGTTAGAATTCCTCAGTGAGTATGACTTTGACATAAGGCATATCAAAGGAAAAGAGAACAAGGTGGCTGATACACTCAATAGGAGGGTGCATGAGATGCATGCCACAACCATTATCATGTATAAATTGGATTTGTGCAACAAAATTTTAGAAGTTTCCAAATCATATCAACATTATGTGGACATAAAGGAAACTTTATTGCAAGGTATGTCGTAGAAGAAGTTTGAAGGTTATGAGATAAGATATGATGGGATCCTCATGTATAGATGCAGATTTTATGTTCCAAATGATTAGGAGTTGAAGGGAATGATATTGTTAGAGATGCATAAGGTTCCTTATGTGGGACATCCATGTTACCATAAGACAATGTTCTCATTCAAGAAGCAATACTTTTTTCTAGGTATGAAAAAGTAAGTTGTTGATTTTATTGCTAGATGTCCCTAATGTCAGAAGGTCACGAGCACATATACCCAGCTAGTTTGATACAACCTTTTCCCATTCCTGAATGGAAGTGGGAAGTTGTGACCATGGACTTCATAACTAATTTTCCTTGGACTGCTAAGCAACATGATTCTATTATGGTGGTGGTGGAAAAGCTTACTAAAGCTACCCATTTTATTCTAGTGAAGTCAACGCACAAGGAAACCAACGTTGTTGAGATATACATGCAATAAATTGCTAAGTTGCATGGTGTACCTAAGAGAATTGTGTCTGAAAGAGATTCCAATTTCACCTCAAACTTTTGGAAAGGGATATTCAAAGGATTTGGGACAAATATGAACTTCAGCACAACATATCACCCTAAGTGAGATGGACAAGCATAAAGAATAAATCAAGTGATTGAAGACATGATGAGGATGTATGTGATGGATAAACCATCAAATTGGGAAGACTACCTTCATTTGGTAGAGTTTTATTACAAAAATGGGTATCAAACATCTTTAAATATGATTCCATTTGAATCACTTTATGGTAGAAAGTGCAACACGCCAGTGAGTTGGGAAAATCCAACAGACCGCGTAGTAGTTGGGCCAAATCTACTTTGGGAAATGGGGCAGATGGTAAATATCAAGAAGAATATAAATAATTCCCAAGACAGGTAGAAAATCCACATAGATAAAGGTAGAACTCATAGATATTTTAAAGTGGGTGATCACATGTTTTTGAAAGTGAAAGCTAGTCACAATTCCTTGAAGTTCAAAAAGTGTTCTAAGCTAGCAGTGCGATATTGTGGGCCATTTGAAATCCTTGAAAGGATTGGTCCGATCACATATATGCTTGGATTTCCTGCATCCTCGTGTATTTATGATTTTTTCCATGTGTCATTGTTTAAAAAGTACATGCCTGATGCTAATCATATTGTTGATTGGAATGTGATTCAAGTGGAGCCAGAAGGTGATTTTCAAGTGCAACCGGTTTGCATATTGGATCGAAAAATAAAAAATATTTGGAATCGAGCCATGGATATGGTAAGGGTATAGTGGACCTGGTATGGTCCTGAGGATGAAACCTGGGAGCAGGATGATGCTATGAAGATAGAGTATCCACATCTTCTTGAAGATTTTTGAAATTTTGTATGTACACGTGTATATGATGCATTAAGGAAAATGCATAAATAAGGGGGAGGGGAATGTAATGCATCAGATATGGAGCCTTTGTAATTGTAAATATAGGCAAGTGGACTGTTGGTACCAATTGGAAGTGTAACGTGTATATATATATAGGATGGTGAGTCATCAACATTAAGTTTTGGTGTTGTGTGCACCTTGGTAAGTGTGCGTCATATTGTTGTGTTAACTTGGGTAAGTGCATGGTAATGACCTGGGAGTGAGCATATAGATAATTTATATATGTACACTATGAAATGTGCACTGGGAGTGTTGCACATACGGATTGAGAGATTGTCTGATTATGAGGCTAGTGATTCGGGATGCAGATAGGCCAGTGTACCTATCCATGTAAAAGTAATCACAATTATTAATATAATATTACAAGGATGCGCGTAGACAGACTCAGATGAAAAGAGATGGGGGGATGAATCCACCAGAAAAGGGGGCGAGACTTATGTCTTAGGGAATATTTTATAATATTTTTAGAAAAGTGTAAGTTTATAGATAATTATTTTCTCCTAAGTTCCTGAGGGAAGTGAACTAGTAACCAAGTGGGTAAAGTGACTTCTGAAGATGACAGATGTCGAGTTGAAGGCATGCAATATATATTATTGGCCTTAGTGTATTTTGGGAATTATTATTAGGGGATTATTCATTATTCACTCTTGTGTGCTGAAGGGGTCGAACCATCAAGGAGAGGATGACTATTACCTTATCTTCACAAAGAAACTTGTAAGGTATTGTAGTGTTGTAATCAAATTTTTTCTGTTGAAGAGGCAGGTTGTTAGACCTTGAGCAGTCTCTCTGGGTGAGATATTTGTTGTTGAAGTTTTATTTCTCATGATCATACTCTCCAGGTGATATTTTTGTTGATAATTGTTCCCTGGTGCACTGGGCATTAGTCACGGGGCTTGGATACTTCCAGTCCGACCTATTGTCGGTAACCCTAGACTAGAAGTTGGGAAACTGAAGGACTGTTGAGCAGGGGGACACACTTACTTGGGTGTGATAGGTGCATGGGGAATGAGGTACTATAATCTAGTTGCAGAAGTGGGCACATTGTACTAAGCAATTCTGTTGAGAATGAGACCTTAGCTTGTTACTAGGAACCCTTTTTTTTCCCTGGTGGAGTTAAGCCCCAACACAGGGGTGACCTGTTGCTGAAAGACTATGAGAAAAAAAGTATATGGATGGGAGAAATGTATGATTTTTGTACACAGTTGGTGAATTTCATAAAAGACAAGTGTTCTTTATGTGCTTGTCTCATATACTGTGGGCATGTTTATGTATGCTTGATATGGGTTAATTCTTGTAGGTTATCGCATATAAGTAATTGTTTTTATTCTATATTATGTTGCTTGAACATGTATGTATGGTGCCGATAGTCAGTATTTATATTTGTGCATAAGTATGACACTTATTGTTAGTTTTTCTACTAAGTTCTATTTTGATATTGGTCATGAGTCTCCAAGGAAAGGATTGAATGGGTTGTGTGTGTAGAGAATACTATGTGCGCATCAAAGGCTGAGTTTACTTGTGTTCACATGGAAGCAGTATGTGCATATAAGTAGGGCATATATGGAAATGATGCTAGAATGGTTGCGCACATAATAGTGTTGTCTGCTTAGTATATTGTGCTCATTTGTTTTGTATTTACTTTCGATGCTTAAAGTTGTGTTAAAAGGAGTATGTTAGTGTGGCGCATCTCAATTTGAGGTTGAGCATATTTGTTCAAGTGATACTGCACATACTAGTGTTTAGTGTAGAATCTGTGTAGTGGAGTTTTGTAGTATCATGTGTTATGAAAATATTCCCCTGTGGATAGGTGAACTTTCCCTTGCATTAAATACCCCTCTACCAAGACAAAAAATTACATTTAGACACTACCATTCCTATAGATTCATTTTATCCATTGAAAAAGAGAGAAGGAGGGGAAGTATGATGTACCTCGTTTACAAAGTTTGTCCAGGATGCTCCAATTCACGAGCTCCAAACAATACCTACAATGGATAACAAGAAACAAAAAACTATCTCCTACTCTAATGGATTAGACAAAATCAATCGATCTATGAAGATTAAAAAAAGCATAGACAAGCACATGTAAACAAATACTTGAAGGAAATAAGCCAAGTATATTAATGTGAAATTCAAAAGGAAACTCACAATCTTCAGATGATTTTGCAACAACCTCTCCAAGTCCTCCTCATCCAACCCTTGAAAGAATATCCACAATCAAAATAACAATTCTTTGTTTATTTCTCCTCCTTTTCACCATGGGAATGCCTCCATTTATAGGCTTTGAGAGGCATGACTACCTTGGGTATATTTAGAATTAGTTTAGGATATGGATCCAATAGTTGTGATATCTTCCTTAGATGCATCCATGGAGTTATATTCGAGCCAAACTAACCCAATCCATCCACAACTGTCTTTAGAGGAAAGTGGTATTTCCTCCAAGACTCCCTCAACCAACTCAACGCTCCCTTAAAATGGAAAGTAGAGCACTGCAATTCTCCCCCTGAGATGGAAAAGGAGTGCTAGCGCTCTCTGTGTATGAATAGGGGAGTGCTGATCTTCCAAAAAGTCATCAAGATGAGTAAATCCCTAGTAAAAATACTTGTTCTGACTTTCAGATGATGAGGATTTCTTCTAACATGTTTTATGGATTGTATCAAGTGTTTTCATGGTGTCGTTCGAGATGAAATACTTAGTAAAAGTGAATGTGACACTTACGACACTTGCGACAATAAAAGTGCGATGCTTACGACACTTGTGACACTTGCGACAATGAAAGTGCGACACTTGTGACACTGTCGAAGTGAGGAATTTTGATGTGTAATAGCATGGCCCAACCTAGGTGGTTGGGGATGTTACATATTTGTATCAGAGAAATGTCATAGCGTTTTGTAGTAGCATGGCCCAACTTGGGTGGTTAGGGATGTTATAGATTGGTATCAAAGCATGTTGTAAGAGGTGGTAACAATACTCAGTTGGGAGACTTGGTACATTATAGATTTGTATCAGAGATATTGGTTCAACATTGGACTTGTATGGGACACATGTCAAAAAGAAGCATCATATCTCCAGTTTCAACACGGATCTTGGATGAGTTGAGTTCTACTTAAGGAAAAATTCAGACTGGCAAGTGATCGAATTTGGAATTTCAGCGTAGGTTTGGTGCGCATTAAATAAGAATGCATAGATGTGTGCACTAAATTCATGATATTGTGGAGTGCAGCACTGGAACTATGCAGTAAAAAATAGTGCATGGGCGTGCGCACTAAAGTTTTGGGGCTGCGCAGAACAAATTTATGTGCATTTGCATTACTAATTCACAGTGTACAAGTTAAAAATGGACATCGCGCATTGGCATGCGTTGGATACCAGTGTGAGCATGGGATTCAGGAGGAAGGATTCTAACAAAATGGTGCATAATTTCATGAATTAACCTAAAAAAAATTGTTGTCTACACATTTTTCAAAATTATCAGCAATCAGAGCAAGACAAAATTAGTGTAGAAGGTCAAAAGCATGGAATATGCAGAGCGTATTTACAATATTGATGATGAATTCAAGGATTTGTACACCGATTTGGATGCTGATGATACATAATCCAATGAGGACCACATGAACTTGGTAGAAACCATAAAGGGAGTACAAAAAGATGTCCAGAGCTATAAGGATGATAATGAAAGGCTTATGAGATCCAAGGAGTTGTAAGATGACTTCAATGTCAAGTTGATGCAAATATTGTACATAATAGAAAATAAAATGGATAAGGAGACAAAGACAAGTAGGTCAAGAAGTCACATGTCTCATGATAAGAAAAGAAGTGATGCTAGGCATCGACCTCACTCATCAAAGCATTCTTTTAGGAAAGTGCATAGTAGCTCAAATCCATCTCATGATAGAAAGTATAAGAAAATACTGGGGTGGATGAGCTACAGGGAAAAATGAATAAGATAAAGTATCCTACCTTTGACATTGATCAAAAGAAGGATAAATATGCAGAGACTTGGCTGTTGGGAATGAGGAAACACTTCTAGCTGCATAATTATTCTACACAGGAAAAATCAAGAATTTCCATCTATTAGTTAAAAGGAAAGGCATCAATGTGGTGGGATCAATTTGTGAAAGTGAAACACATTGATGAAAATAAATTTACTTGTTGGGCATTCAAGAGGTATTTCCAAAAGAAATACTTAACCACACAGCACTATGACAATAAAATGAAGGAGTTCTTCAAACTCAAGCTTGGGAGTATGATGCTAGATGGGTATGAAAGAATATTCTTAGAGAAGTTGAAGTACGTTGAATTCATCACGGATGAGAAAGTTAAAATTCAGATTCACTTGAGTGGGTTTCCCTCATTTATCAGTGACAAGATAATGTATGATGAACCTAAGACATTGGAGGAAACTATAAGGCGCACTAAGTGTCTTTATAAGCAGCAAAGGGGAAGACTAATTTTCCAAAATACTTGTGAAGACAAGATGAAAAGAAAGGTGGAACAAAGGAAGAAGGGGGCTAAGCCATCGTTTTTTAGAAAAAAACTATGCATGGACAACCGACTTCCAAGGATCCTAGAATGACCGAGGAAATGGAAACTAGGCCAAGGAAACAACCAATGTAGTTTTGGAATCATGGCGGAGATCATATGCATAGAGATTTCCCTCAAAGAGGTGATAAAGTGAGGATTGTGCATAGTGTGCAACAAGCTGCGACATTTGAGGACATGGGAGGAAATGTGCCTCGGATTTATGCAACCTTGGATAACAAGAAAATTAAGTTTCGTTTGCATATGATTGAAGTTGAAGGTAAGATTAATGACCAACCCATTGCTATTTTAATTGAATCATGAGCTAGTCATAGTTATCTAAATCCTAACATGGTGGAAATATTTCATTTTCCAAGAAGCAAGCATGGAAAACCTTGGTTGGTGCAATTAGCTACAGGAGAAAAAAGGAAAATTAATGAGATGGTTAAGGCATGTCTAATGGAGATGAATGGACTGCACACAAGAGATGATTTGAGTATCATACCTTTGGGTTCCTATGATTTCCTCATTGGTATGGATTGGTTGGATGAGCACCATGTTGTTCTGGACTATTATAATAAGGTATTTAGTTACTTGGATGAGGAAGGGAACTTAATAACAATTCAAGGAATTCCAAGGGCTATAACTAAGAGAAGTTTCAGCATTGCAATTGAAGAAAAGCTACAGGAAAGGATGCCAAGTATTTATAGTGCACATGGAAGAGGCACCTAAGGATAAATTGTCGAGTGTTGAAGATTGTATAGTACTGAAAGAGTATGAGGATGCATTGAAATAGATACTGGGATTGCCTCCGAAAAGAGATAATGATTTCTTTGTAAATCTTAGGTCAGGAGCAACACATGTATCCAAGATTCCTTATAGGATGAGTACGCTAGAGTTGAAGGAGTTGTAGATGCAACTTGAAGAGATTCTAAAGAAGGGGTATATACACCCAAGTGTGTCGGCTTGGGGTGCCCCAATATTGTTCATGAAGAATAAGGATGGTACATTGAGACTTTGTATCGACTTTAGGAAGTTCAACAAGGTAATGGTAAAGAGTAAGTATCCTTTTCAAGGGATAGATGACCTCTTTGATCAACTGAGAGGTACGCAGATATTTTATAAGATTGATCTCATATATGGCTATCTCCTAGTGAGAATAAAATAGGAAGATATCAGTAAGACTACCTTCAAAACAAGGTATTCTCATTACAAGTTTACAATGGTGCCATTTGGGTTGTCAAATGCACCAGTTGTTTTCATGTGTTTGATGAATGGAGTTTTTAGAAGTTACTTAGATAAGTTCTTCATTGTGTGTATGGATGACATACTTATTTACTCAAAGTCTGAAGAGGAGCATGAGCAACACTTGAGGATGCTACTGGAAGTTTTGAGGGAGCATCAACTTTATGCAAAGTTGAGAAATTTCTCACTTTATCAATGACAAATTCATTATTTAGGTCACATTATTTCTAAGGAAGGAATAACATTGGATTCAGAAAAGATAAAATCCATTGAGGAATGGTCGATACCAAGAAATGTTGTAGAGGTAAGGTCCTATGTGGGACTGGGAGGGTATTAAAAAAGGTTTATAGAAGGCTTCTCACAGATTCCACACCCAATTAAATCTTTAAAAAATAAAGGTGAGCGATTTGAATGAACTCTAGATTGTACAAGGAGTTTTCAGCACTTGAAGAGATTTTTAACAAGTGCACCAATTTTGAGAATTGTTGATCCTGATGTAGACTTCGTTGTGTGCATAGATGCATACAAGGATTTGATTGATAGAGCCCTTAGTGAGAATGGGGATGTGGTGTACTACAAATGGAGAAAGTTAAAAAAGCATGAAAATACTTATGCTACTCATGACTTAGATTTGGCAGCCATAGTGCATGATTTGAAGATGTGGCAGAACCATCTTATGGGTAAAATATTTGAGCTAAGAAAATTCCATAGTGGTCTGAAGTATCTGTTTGGACAACTAGGTTTAAATTTAGGACAAACCAAGTTTAAATCAGAGGAAAAGAGAACAAGGTGGTTGAAACACTCAATAGGAGGGTGCATGCGATACATGTTACAACCATTAGCATGTACAAATTGGATTTGTGCAAAAAGTTTTTAGAAGTTTCCAAATCAGATTAGCGCTATGTGGACATAAAGGAAACTATACAACAAGGTATGTCGCAAAAGAAGTTTGAAGGTTATGAGATAAGATAGGATGGGATCCTCATGTATAGACACATAGTCTATGTGCCAAATGATTAGGATTTGAAGGGCCTGCTATAGTCAAAGATGCATAAGGTTCCTTATGTGGGACTTCCAGGTTACCAGAAGATAATTGTCGTAGTCAAGAAGCAATACTTTTGTCCAGGTATGAAAAAGGAAGTTACTAATTTTATTTTTAGATTTCTCGAATGTCAGAAGGTCAAGGCTAAGCATAGATATCCAACTGGTTTTCTACAAACTTTATCTATTCTTGGATGGAAGTGGGAAGTTGTGACCATTGAATTCATAACTAAGTTTCATAGGAATGTTAACAAACATGATTCTATTATGGTGGTGGTGGAAAATCTTACTAAAGCTTCCCATTTTATTCCATTGAAGTCAATGCACAAGGTAACCGACATTGCTTAGATATACTTGAGATATACTTTTGTATTCATAATGTTTTCCATGTGTTATTGCTTAAAAAGTACGCACCTGATGCTAATCATATTATAGATTGGAATGTGATTCAGGTGGAGCCATAAGGATATTTTCAAGTGTGATCATTTTGCATATTGGATCGGAAAATTAAACAACTCCAGAATCGAGCCATGGATATGGTAAAGGTCCAATGGACCTATTATGGTCTTGATGATGCAACCTAGGAGTGCGAGGATGCCATGTGGGTAGAGTATCCACATATTTTTTAAATTTTGTATATACATGTGTATATGATGCACTAAGGACAAATGCATAATAAGGGGGAGGGGAATGTAATTTCATTGATATGGACCCTTTGTAATTGTACTTATAGGCTAGTGAGCTGCTGGAACTAAGTTTTGGTGTTGTGCACACATGAGTAGTGGACAAAGAGTTGAGTTATATATATATATATATATATATATATATATATATATATATCTAGAGAGAGAGAGAGAGAGAGCCTGTGTGATTATGAGGTTGGTGAGTCAGGACACAAATAGGTCAGTGCGCCTATCAATGTAAAAGTAATCACAATTATTAATATAATATTACATCACTGCACACAGATAGACTCGGATGAAAAGAGATGGAGGGATGACTCCACCATAAAAGGGAAAAGGGGGTGAGACTTAAGTCTTAGGGAATATTTTATAATATTTCCTAAAAAGTGTAAGTTTATGGATAATCATTTTATCCTAAGTTCCCGAGGGAAGGGAACTAGTCACCTAGTGGCTAAATATACTTCTGAAGGTGATAGATGTTGAGTTGAAGGAATATAATATATATTGTTGGCCTTAGTGTATTTTGGGCATTATTATTCAAGGATTATTCATTATTCACTCTCGTGTGCAGAAGGGGTCAGATCATCAGGGAGAGGACGAACATTACCTTATCTACACAAAGAAACTTATAAGGAGTTGCGATGTTGTAATCAAAGTTTTATTGTTGAAGAGGCAGGTTGTCAGGCCCATGAGTAGTCTCTTTGGGTGAGAGATTTGTTGTTGAAGAAGTGGCATGCCAGGCCCGTGAGCATACTCTCCAAGTGATATTTTTGCTGAGAATTGTTCCCTGGTGCACTAGGCATTAGTCGTAGGGCTCAGAGGCTTCCTGTCCGGCCTACTGCTGTTAACCCTGGAAGGGAAGTGGGGCAGTTGAAGGATTGTTGAGTAGGGAAGGGGCACACTTCCTTGGGTGTGACAGGTGCATGGGAAATTAAGGACTCTAGGCTAGTTGTAGAAGTGGGCACCTTGGACTAATCAAGTCTACTGAGAATCAAACCTTAGCCTGTCACTAGTAACTCTTTTTTCCCTGGCGGAGTTAGGCCCCAGCTCAGGAGTGACCTGTTGATGAAATCTTATGAGAAAAATAGTCTATGGCTAGGAGGAACATCTAAGTTCTATGCACAGTTGATGAATTTCATAAAATATAAGTGTTCTTTATGTGCTTGTCTCATATATTGTGTGCTTGTTTATCTATGCTTGATATGGGTTAATTCTTGTATGTTATCACATATAAGTAATTGTTGTTATTATGTATCATGTTGTTTTCACATGTATGTTTGGTGTTAACAGTCAATATATGTAGTTGTACATAAGTATGAAAATTATTGTTAGTTTTCCTATTAATTTATCTTGTTATATTGGTCATGAGTCTCCAAGGCAAGGATTGAATGGTTTGTGTGCGTAGAGAATACTTTGTGTGCATTAGAGGTTGAGTTTACTTGTGTGCATAGGGAACCAGTCTTTGCATATAAGTAGGTAATGTTAGAAAAACAAGATCGCGGAGCAATAAAATAAAACAAATGTGGAAATAAAACACAGAAGATACACAATATAATAGAGACACATATATACATGGTACACCGAGTGTGGTCTACGTCCACTAGAGAAATTGTTAGGTCCTTCCTTTATTATTATCTAGCAAATGAAGGGATACAACCTACAACAAACCCGTTGTAACTTCCTCTTCTTTCTCTCATAGTCTCCTCTCTCAGAACACAATATTCGCTATCATACCTAGCCGTAATACATTTCCCTCATAAAAGAGGGTTGCCTACTAGGGAAAAAAACCATAACATAATTTCTACCGTTAGATATGCGACCTTATAATGAATGGTCCAGATTTACAATGAAATTACAATATACATTTACAAGGCAATTTTTCCTTCAGGGGCCCACTTGCCCTCGGACCCCCTAGCTAGGGGGATGAGCCCCCCGAACCTCGAAGAGGGGGTAAACCCCCTTTGCACTCCCCCATGTGGAAGAGTGTACATTCTTCTAGGGTTTAAAGTCTTCATGGGGTGTAAACATGGATGAAAACAAAGACCTCTGAATATGGAGATAATCAGGCTCCACAACCAACAGGTAAGATCTAGAAATGATGCTAGAATGGTTGCGTGCACATTAGTGTTGCGTGTTCAATATGTTGTGCACAATTGTTTTGTATTTACTTACTCTGCTTAAAATTGTGTTAAAAGGAGCAATCTAGTGTGGCGCATCTGATTTTGAGGTTGAGCACATTAGTTCAAGTGATACTATGTTGACTAGTGTTTAGAGTAGAATCTATGCAGTGGATTTTTGTAGTAGCATGGCCCAGCCTGGATGGATGGGGATGTTACACATTGGTATCAAATCAATGTTAGAGCATTTTGTAGTAGCATAGCCCAACTTGGGTGGCTAGGGATGTTACATATTGGTATCAGAGCATGTTGTAAGAGGTGGTAATGGTACTCAGTTGAGATATTGATTACGTTACATATTGGTATTAGAGCTATTGGTTCAAAACTGGACTTGTATGGGATAGAGGTCAATAAGAAGGATTTGAGCTCTAGTTTCAACACTGAGCTTGCATGAGTTGAGTTATACTTAAGGAAAAATTCAGACTGGCAAGTGACCGAATTTGGAATTTTCAATGCATTCTTGGCATCCATTAAATAAGAATGCACAGATCTGCACGCTAAATTCATGATATTGCAGAGTGTGAAACTAGAACTATGGAATAAACAATGGTGCATGGGTGTGCGCACTAAAGGTTCGAGGCTGCACAAAATAAATTTGTGTGCATGTGCATTTCTAATTCACAGTGTACAAGTTAAAAATGGACATCACACATTGACATGTGTTGAATACGAGTGCACACATGGGATTTGGAAGGAAGAGCTTTGACAAAATGGTGTAGAATTTCATGAAGTTGTTTCAAGAATTCACCTAACAAATATTGTTTTCTTCACATTTTACAGAATTATTAGTGATTAGAGAACGACATGATCAGTGCATAAGGTCAAAATCATGGAAGATGCACAGAGGATTTATAGTCTTGATGATGAATTCATAAATTTGTATGTTGGTTTGGGTGATGATGGTAGATAATCCAAGGAGAAGTGCATGAACTTGTCCAAATCTATAAGGATGATAATGAAAGGCTTATGAGAGCCAAGGAGCAACAAGATGACTTCAATGTCAAGTTGATGCAAAAATTTGATAGAATATAAAAGAAAATGGATAAGGAGACAAAGAAAATTAGGTGAAGAAGTTGCAGGTCTCATGATGAGAAAAGAAGAGAAGAAAGAAGTGTTGGTAGGAATCGATCTCACTCACCAAAGCATTATTTTAGGAAAGCACATAGTAGCTCAAATCCATCTCGTGACAGAAAGAATAAGAGAAGCACTGGGGTGGATGAGCTACGGGGAGAAATGAATAAGATCAAGCCTCCTACATTTGAAGGTGAGCACAAGAAGAAGGAAGATGCAAAGAATTGGGTGCTAGGAATGAGGAAATATTTCTAGCGGCATAATTATTCTACACAGACAGAAGGGAGAATTTCCATTTATTAATCAAAAGGAAAGGAATCAATGTGGCAGGATTTGTTTGTGCAAGTGAAACACATTGATGAAAATAAATTTACTTGGAGGAAGTTCAAGAGGTATTTCCAAGAGAAATACTTAACTAAGTGGTACTATGACAAGAAAATGGAGTTGTTCAAACTCAATATTGGGAGTATGGTGATAGATGGGTATGAAAGAAGATTATTAGAGTTGTTGAAGTATGCCACATTCATCAAGGATAAGGAAGTTAAAATTCAAAGGTACTTGAGTGGATTTCCCTCATTTATCAGTGACAAGATATAGTATGATGACCCTAATACATTGGAGGAAACTATAAGGTGTGCTAAGTGTATTTATGAGAAACAAAGGGGAAGACTAATTTTCCAGAAGGATTGGGGAGATAAGATGAAAAGAAGGGTGGAACAGAGGAAGAAGAAGGCTAAGTCACCAATTTTTCAGAAATATTGTGCAAGGACAACCAACTTCCAAGGAGCCTAGAATGACTGAGGAAATGGAAAATAGGACAAGGCAACAACCAATCCAGTGTTGGAATTGTGGTGGATATCATATGTGCATATATTTCCTTCAAAGAGGTGATAAAGAGAGCACTGCACACAATGTACAACAAGTTGTGATAGTTGAGGGCATGGGCATAAATGTGCCTAGGATTTACGTATCCTTGGATAACAAGCAAGTTGAGTTTCAGTCACACATGATTGAAGTGGAAGGTAAGATTAATGAACAACCCATTACTATTTTAATTGACTCGTGAGCCATTCATAGTTATCTAGATCCTAATATGGCGGAAAAATTCTACTTGCAAAGAAGAAATATTGGAAAACCTTGGTTGGTGTAGTTAGCTACATGAGAAAAAAGGAAAATTAATGAGATGGTTAAGGCATGTCCAATGGAGATTAATGCACTACACATAAAATCTGATTTGAATATCATACCTTTGGGTTCGTATGATTTCCTCATTGGTATGAATTGGTTGGAAGAGAACCATGTTGTCCTATACTGTTATAATAAGACATTTACTTGTTTGGATGAGGAAGGCAACTTAAGAACAGTTCAAAGAATTCCAAGGGATGTAACTATCAGAGAAGTTTCAGCCTTTCAATTGAAGAAAAGCTACATGAAAGGATGTCAAGTATGTGCGTCACACATGGAAGAGGAACCTAAGGATAAAGTGTTGAGTGTTGAAGACTGCACAGTACTGAAAGAGTATGAGGATGTTTGTAAAGAGATATCGAAATTGCCTTTGAAAGGAGATATTGATTTCTCTATAAATATGATGATGGGAGAAAAACCTGTATCCAAGACCACTTATAGGATGAGTCTTCCAGAGTTGAAGGAGTTGTAGATGCAACTTGAAGAGATTTTGAAAAATGGGTATAAATTCCCAAGTGTGTCGCCTTGGGGTTCCATAGTATTGTTCATGAAGAAGAAGGATGGTACACTGAGACTTTGTATCGACTTCAGGAAGTTGAACAAGGTAACAATAAAGAACAAGTATCCTTTGCTAAGGATAGATGATGTCTTTGATCAGCTGAGAGGGGAACATATATTTTCTAAGATTGATCAGATATGGCTATCATCTAGTGAGAATAAAAGAGGAAGAAATCAATAATACTGCCTTCAGAACAAGGTATGTTCATTACGAGTTTACAGTGGTTCCATTTTGGTTGTCAAATGAATCGATTGTTTTCATGTGTTTGATGAATGGAGTTTTTAGAAGTTACTTAGATAATTTTGTCATTGTATTTATGAATGACATACATATTTACTCAAAGTTTGAAGAGGTGCACAAGAAACACTTGAGGATGGTACTACGGGTTTTTAGGGAGCATCAAGTTTATGTAAAGTTTAGCAAGTGCTCATTTTAGCATTGACAAATTTATTATTTGGGTCATATTATTTCTAAGGAAGGAATAGTTGTGGATCCGAAAAAGATAAAATCCATTAAGGAATGGACGATACCAAGAAATGGCATAGAGGTAAGGTCCTTCATGGGACTGGCAGTCTATTACAGAAGGTTTATTGAAGGCTTCTCACATATTGTGCATCCAATTACATCTTTGCAAACGAAAGGTGTGGGATTTGAATGGACTCTGAATTTTGCAAGGAGTTTTTTGCACTTGAAGATCTTGTTAATAGGTGCACCAATTTAGAGAATTATTGATCCTGATGCAGATTTCATTGTGTGCATAGATGCATGCAATGAAGGGCTTGGTGGAGTCCTTAGTTAGAATGGGCATGTGGTGTGCTATGAATCGATAAAGTTAAAAGATAATGAAAGGCTCTATGTTACTCATGACTTAGAATTGGTAGCCATATTGCATGCTTTGAAGATGTGGCAGCACTATCTTATGGGTAAAATATTTGAGTTGAGAACATACCATAGTGGTATAAAATATCTATTCTGACAACCAATTTTAAATGCTAGACAAAGTGGGTGGTTAGATTCCCTCAATGAGTATGGCTTTGAGATAAATCATATCAGATGAAAATAGTACAAGGTGGATGGCGCACTCACCAATAGGGTGAATGAGATGCATGATACAACCATTAGCAAAATTGGATTTGTGTGACAAAATTTTAGAAGTTTCCAAAACAAGTTAGCTCTATGTGGACATAAAGGTGACTTTACATCAAGGTATATCACAGAAGAAGTTTGAAGGTTATGAGATAAGAGAGGATGGGATCCTCATGTATCAATATGTGCCAAATTATTAGGATTTGAAAGGCATGATATTGTCATAGATACATAAGTTTCCTTATGCAGGACATTCAGGTTACCGGAAGACAATTGTCGTGGTCAAGAAACAATACTTTTGGCCAAGTATGAAAAAGGAAGTTGTTGATTTTATTGCTAGATGTCTCAAATGTCAAAAGGTCAAGGATGAACACATATATCCAACTGGTTTGCTACAAACTTTACCCATTCTTGAATGGAAGTGGGAATTTGTTACCATTGACTTCATAACTAAGTTTCCTAGGACTGCTAAGAAACATGATTCTATTATGGTGGTGGTGGACAAGATTCCTAAATCTACCCATTTTATTCTAGTGAAGTTAGTGCACAAGGAAGATGACATTGTTGAGATATACATGCAAGAAATTGCTAAGATGCATGTTGTACCTAAGAAAATCATGTCTGATAGAGATTCCAAGTTCACCTAGAACTTTTGGAAAGGGATATTCAAAGGATTTGGGACAAATTTGAACTTCAACACAACATATCACCGTGAGTCAGATGGACAAACAGAAAGAGTAAATCGGGTGATTGAAGACATATTGAAGATGTATGTGATGGATAAGCCATCAAAATGGGAAGAATGCCTTCATTTGGTAGAGTTTTCCTACAAAAATGTGTATCAATCATATTTAAAGATGAGCCCATTTGAAGCACTTTATGGTAGAAAGTGCAACATGCCAGTGAGTTGGGACAATCCATCAGAACGCATAGTAGTTGGGACAAGACAAGTAGAAAAGTTGTGCAGATAAAGGCAGGACCCATAGAGATTTTAAAGTGGGTGATCACGTGTTTTTGAAAGTGAAAGTCAAGCGCATTTCCCTAAAGTTGGGAAAGTGTTCTAAGTTAGGAGCACGTTATTGTGGGCCATTTTAAATCCTTATGTCACGTATATGCTTGCATTGCATACATCCTTGTGTATTCATAATGTTTTCCATGTGTCATTTCTAAAAACATACATACCTGATGCTAAGCATATTATTGATTCGAATGTGATTTAGGTTGAGCCAGAAGGAAATTTTCAAGTGAGACTAATTTGCATATTGGATCAAAAAATCAAATAGCTCCATAATCTATCCATAGAGATGGTAAATGTCTAATGGAACTGGTACGATCTTGAGGATGCAACTTGGGAGCACGAGGATGTTATGCAGGTAGAATATCCACATATTTTTGAAATTTTGCATGTACTTGTGTATATGATGCACTGAGGACAATGCATAAATAAGGGGGAGGGGAATGTAATGTCCATGATCTGGACCCTTTGTAATTGTACATATAGGATGGTGAGTCATTGGATCTAATTTTTGGTGTTGTGGGCACCTGAGAAATGCACAGAGTATTGTTATCAAAGACAGGGTGCACACATTTCATAAGTGTTGCATTGACCTGGGTAAGTGCACACATTTCATAGTGTTTCACACACTTGGGTAAATGTATGGTAAGGACCTAAGAGTGTGCATAGTGGTGAGTTATATATATATATATGTGTGTGTGTGTGTGTGTGTGTGTGTGTGTGTGTATTGAGGCCGGAGAGACTACATGATTATGAGGCTGGTGAGTCGAGACACATATAGGTCAGTGCTCCTATCCATGTAAAAGTAAACATAATTATTAATATAATATTACATCACTGCATGTAGAAAAACTTAGACGAAAAGAGATGGGGGGATGATTCCACCGGAAAAGGGGAAAGGGGGAAAGACATAAGTCTTATGGAATATTTTATAATATTTTTGTTAAAGTGTAATTTTATGGAGAATTATTTTATGTTAAGTTCCTGAGGGAAGGGAACTAGTCACCAAGTGGGTAAAGCAACTTTTGAAGCTGATAGATGTTGAGTTTAAGGAATGAAATATATATTATTTTCCTTAGTGTATTTTGGGAATTATTATTCGTGGATTATTCATTATTCGTTTTCATTTGTAGAAGGTTTCAGACCATTAGGGAGAGGGAAAATATTACCTTATCTGCACAGAGAAACTTGTAAGGAGTTGCAGTGCTATAATCTAAGTTTTATTGTTGAAGAGGCAGGTTGTTAGGCCCATGAGCAGTTTCTTTGAGTGAGATATTTCTTGTTGAAGAGGTGAGTTGTCAGGTCCGTGAGCATACTCTCAAGGTGAGAGTCTTGCTGATAATTTTTCCCTGGTGCACTGGGCATTAGCCATAGGGCTCAGAGACTTCCTATCTAGCCTATTTTTGGTAACCCTGGAAGGGAAGTGGGGCAGTTGAAGGATTGTTGAGCAGAGAATTGGCACACTTCCTTGGGTGTGATAGGTTCATGGGGAATGAGGGACTCTAGGCTAGTTTCAACAATGAGCACCTTGAACTAAGCAATTCTATTGAGAATCAGACCTTAGCCTATCACTAGGAACCCTTTTTTCCTTGGTGGAGTTGAGGCCCAGCTTGGGGGTGACCTATTTCTGAAAGCTTATGAGATACAAAGTTTATGGATGAGAGAAACGTCTGAGTTTTGCGCACAATTGGTGACTTTCATAAAATATAAGTGTTCTTTATGTGCTTGTCTCATATACTGTGTGATTTTTTATATATGCTTGATATGGGTTCATTATTGTATGTTGTTGCATATAAGTAATTGTTGTTATTTTGTATTATGTTGCTTGCACATGTAGGTATGGTGTTGATAGTCATTATTTGTAGTTGATCATAAGTATGTCAATTATTGTTAGTTTTCATGTTAAGTTATCTTGTTATATTGGTCATGAGTCTCCAAGGAAAGGATTGAATTGACAATGTACATAGAGAATACTTTGTGTGCATCAGAGGTCAAGTTTAATTATGTGCACAAGGAAGTAATATGTGCGTATAAGTAGGGAGGATATGGAAATTATGCTAGAATAGTTGCATGAATAGTAGTGTTGTGTGTTCAATATGATGTGTGAAATTGTTTTGTATTTACTTTTGTTGTTTAAAGTTGTGTTAAAAGGAGTAAATAAGTGTGGAACCTCTCAGTTTGAGGTTGAGTGCATTACTTCAAGTGATACTCCACATACTAGTGTTTAGAGTAGAATTCGTGCAATGAATATTTGTAGTAGCATGACCCAACCTGGGTGGCTAGGGATGTTACAGATTGGTATCAGATAAATCTTAGAGCATTTTGTAGTAGCATGGACCAACTTGGGTGGCTAGGGATGTTATCGATTGGTATGAGAGGATGTTGTAAGAGATGGTAACAATACTCAGTTGGGATATTGGGTACGTTACAATATCTTTCTAACTATTGTTGTAGCCAAGACAAGTTATGTCAAACAATGATCTTTGGACATTTATAATGTCTTCTAGGAATGTTGAACTCTTTTCAAACCTCGGGTTTGTGTTCAATTGGGTGATTGTCTTATCTATTTCTTTTCTTAGGAAAATAATTTCAAGCTCTCTTTCATGGCAGATATCCTCCATTTCTTTGAGTTTATTTGCTAAGATTTATTCAATTATTTTTTCTTCCTCTAATTTTCTTTTTAGACCAATAGTCTCAATTTCACCATTTGGTTCACAATGTTCTCCTCTTAATTTTATTAACTATTCCTTGAGAGACTCATTTTTCTTCCTGAGTTTTTTCAGTTCGCTTATAGCACATATTAGTTCACCTTCAAGATTAAATTCTCCTTCCTCATTAGGGTCTTCAGGATTTGAGGTTTCATCATAAGATATTTCATTGATGGCCATGAATAAAAAATATTTTGTATTGCATTCTTCTTCATCAGAGGAGATACCTTCATCATGTGCATACATATTTTTATTTTTCCTATAATTCTTCCTTTTTTATTCATTTTTGTCACTTATATAGTGATGTTTGTTTTCCTAAAATTAGAGTCCCTTTTATAAGGGAAATTAGTAGCAAAATGTCCTACTTTACCACAATCAAATTACTTGAAAGGGACACTACCTTTGTATTTTCCAGTTCCTTTATTGATCCTCTTTATGAAGTTTGCTTCCTTTGCATGTGATTCTTCTTCAGAGAAGTCATGTAGTTGGTGTCCTTTAGAGCTTGTCCCTTTTGATGTTTTGTATCCCGCCTCATCCTTTGATGAATTTTCCTGCGCAATTCTCATTTCATAGGCTGTAAGGATTCCATGTAATTCATCCATTGTTGTATTATCTAAATCCTTCATTTCCGTAATGGCATATATATTAGGGTCAAATCTTGATGGAAGTGTCCCGAGAACCTTTTGTACAACAAATTTTTCATCTATGGTTTCACCCAGTCCTTTGATAATGTTAACAATATCAACCAAGTGAAGATGGTAGGATGTTATATCTTCATCTTCTCTCATCTTGAGATTTTCAAATCATCCCCTATGAGTTTGTAGTTTTTCTTTCTCGAGTTTATAATTCCCTTCATATGTATTTTGCAGCTTGTCCCAAATTTCCTTTTTTGTTCCACAATGCATGACTTTGGTTAATTATGATATTGTTATTCCATCTGGGATAACATTCATGGATTTGGATTTATTCTCACTTAAATTCTTAGCACCTACATCATATAGTTTAATTTCAGGGGTGGTGTAGCCATTTTTGACTGACTGTCAGACATCATATCCCAATGACTACATATAAAATCTCATTATGATACTCCATAATGCATAATCTGATCCATCAAAGAATGGAGACTTGTTTTTGGAGGTTATTTCCTTGTTGTCCATGTGTCAGTGTGTCATAAGGATATACCCTCCAGTAGTTAGACTGTTTTTGAAGGAACCTTGTTGTGATACCAATTATTGGAATATACACTAATACTGAGAGTGGGGGGGTGAATTAGTATTGCACAATTTTAACAATTTAAAACTCTTTTCAACTTTCATTAAACATTCCAGATATTATAATTCACAATGCATAAAACTAACATTGTCAACATAATCAAAATACACAGAAATTTTGCGTGGAAACCCAAATGGGAGAAAACCACAAAATAATTCTTTCATAAAATCATGTAGGCACCAACCCATGGTTACAATTCTTGTAGGAGACACCAATCCCCTTAGATGAGCACCAACTCAACAATAATGATTATAGGCACCAACCTGCATGAGACACCAATCTCCTTACTCCACCCTGCCACCCTGAAAATATTGATATTCCTCAATGTTATTTAGAAATTTCTTTTGATTTCTCCAACATGGTTCATTACTTGGATCTTCATTAATTACAGGGATTTCATATATGCATTCTCCACTTTTGGTTCTGCAATTTCAGAATTTCTCGCTTCCTTCCATCACACTGTACACTTTCATGAGCCTCAAAACCTCAACTCTCTAATTTTTGCATACACTCCATTCAATTACCTTTTCTACTTCAAAATGATTATGGATTCATCATTTATAGAGCCCATACATTCAATAATTTTTCCACAAGAATAAACAACGCATTGGGTTGGCTCTATATCTCTACAAACGTGGGTTGAGCCACTCCTTCAAATCCAACAAAAACCCTTATTTTTCTCTTGCAATCTATTCATTGGTCACTCTGTGTGGGAATTAATGCACAACTACCATCATATCATCCTTTGAATTAAATCACGACCATTGATCTTTTATTTTCCCAACAAAACACACTACATGAACTTGATGCACAACACCCGTTGGATTAACCGTGGATTCAATCACAATTGTTTATCCATTTTCCTAGTCATCGATACCATCTGGTTTACCGGGTTCACTGGCCCACCGTTCCCCATGCCTTTAACTAAACAACTTCACTTCTCTCTCGATCTGATATACCATGCCACTGGGCACTAGGCCTCCTGGGCCTTTAACTCTATGCACTCAAGCCTTCTCCTCCATGTCGATACCCCAATGTAATATTAGCTATTGATTTTTTTCTTTGATCATCCTCATCACTGGGACTACCATGTCATTGGGATACCAGGTGCATTCAATTTCATGACGGTATGGAACCTTACCTGCTGAACCACGTTACCAGGCCACTAGGCTCACAAACTTCAAATCTACAACTTTAACCTCAATTTCTTAACAACTGTCTGATTTGGACCTAGGATTGATCTCACTCGTTGATCCAGTTCCCAGTATATCAGGTACATCAGGTCATCGGTCAAACGAGACCTTCAACCATACGCCTTATCACTTCTCCTTTTAGTTATGGTCCATTCCAACCTACCGGGGCATTGGGACACCAGACCATCAGGCCCTTGATCATTCAAAATCACTCACCTTTAACATTGATTTGATATGACACCTAGAAATCGACCCATTGGGATCACTAGCCCACCGACGACCAGGCCCCCGGGAGCTTAAAAATTTCACAATTTCAACAAACTTATGATATCCAATACTCTGGTGTAATGTGGCTACTGACATGATTTGCACATGTGCTTCATCTTCATGTCCTGATTGACATGGCATTGTTCAAGGCCTGACATGTGGCATATGATCTGACTTTAATCACCTGCAACTTCTTTGTTTGACGTGTCCTCTAGGTGGACTCCTTCCACACGTGATGGATGACATGGCAGTGATGTGGCTATGACATCATCATTTCCTCCAACTCTTCTTCATATACCATGTTGACTTGGCACTTGACATGTGGTACTGATGTGGGTTGACGCGACCTCCAACCAACCATCCCATCATTCGCTCGGGAATTGTACACTACATTTCACTTTGATCTTCCAATCTAATATGGAACCATGTTCCATGGTCCATCTATTGGGTCTGTCGGGACATCGACCCATGGAGATATTGGGCCCTTAGCGCTTCACCCTCATTCTTTTATTCCAAACTAGTATATTTCTATGTTATGGACCTAACCTCCCTAACCCTCCATGTAGGTATAATAATATAATTCCATGTAATAAAGACCAATATTAATAAAGCCTATAAATAAGGAATAATAATTCAAATGTAAGAATACCTAATAGAAGCTTCCACTTCTAGAAGGATATTCCTCTAGATTGTTGTTTTAGATAGATAGAGTATAAATAGATGTAGAGGGTGTGAGAAATATTGTCTTGGATATTATTTTAATAGAGCTCTACTCTACTAGAGGTTGCCCCCTCTCAATAAACACAAAATCGGTAGCAATGAGTTCTCTTGTTGGCTCAGATACAATTCACAAAAGTGTTCTCGCTGCAACCGTCGAAGAAATAAGTAGATATCGATGTAACCGATCTTATCCAATGGAAAAGAGGCCTTCATCAATGCAATTATGTCTGTTACGACATGGTCCCAACAGCATGATGGCGAGATTTTCTGGTCATACCTGTTGTTCTAACCGTTTGGGGCATCGGGATAGTAGTTATAATGCTTTCAACAGCTATATCACTCTGCCATGGAAAAGTAACATGTTGTGTTGTTCTAATATCCCGACGAAGTTCCATTTTTTCATACCTTCCTTCTGCGAAGTTCCCTTGGGAACCTCCTGTAGTTTTTCTAGCTTCACTTTCTTCTTACTGAGATTTCTATCCTTTTCCCCTGTGATATGCGTTGCTGGGTTCCTCTTCCCATTCTGATTCTTATCTCCTCTTGGCATAGTAACTTCGCGTTGTTGAGATTCTTTCGTAGGGTTCAAGAGAAATACTTATTCCCTGTCTGGGGTAGTTGCTCCATTCTTTTGTGAGTCTTCTTTTGTTCTTTCAACTTCGACATCCAAGTTTCTAGTTTTAAATAGCTTCGATATGTTCTCCTGTTCTTCAATCAAGAGTGCTATCTTCCTAGTCATGAAATATTTTAATTCTTGCTTCTTTTGTTCTAAGACTTCCTCTTCTTTTCTTCTGGTCTGAATTCTCTCAATCCAGGGTTTTCCTAATAACATAGAAAATGGGGCATTGTTCTCAATAAATTTAACAACCTCAAAATATTCCTTTGTTGTAGTTCCATGAGAACTCATAACTATCTGGGTGATTCTTCCACATATGGTTATCAACTTTCCTCTAAATAATCCTATTCCTCCCAATGATGGAATCATAGCAGGATTTTCTAAAATTTCCCAGGTTCTTTTTGTCATAATATTCACCTGTGTTTCCTCATCTAGAACAAAGTCTATGTCGAAGTCTCCTATTCTTGTTTCTATGCACTCTTTTTCTTTGAAGATCTCTGATAAGTTGATATTTCGGTGATCATTTAGGGTTTATTTCATTTTCATTGATACAGTCTCTCATTCTTTCTGGGGTTCTATCGTGGTCTTAGTTTCTTGATCTTCTTCAGGGTTTTCTTGTCTCATATTCATTCTTTCAACCTTAGCAATAATTCTAGGGAAATCCAAAAATTCATGATCCATAGCTTGAAAACAAAGACAACTAGGTCTTCTACCAAGGAATTCCTTAGCAAGATGTCCTGGTATTCTGCAATTATAACAAAGAGTTAATCTTCTTTTTCTTTGAAATGATCCCCAACCTTTCCTGTACTGTGCACTAGGATCATAGTAGCTAACCTACAAAAAAATCTTTCTAGGTTCTTACATCCATTTGTTAGTCCAAACATTCTTTCTATGCATAGGAATAACATATCTTTCATTATTTCTATCAGATCTACTCATATCAAACCTTCTTTCATCTAGTCATGCCCTACTTTTCAAGCTAGGACAAAATTTATCAAACATACCTAGATCCATACTTTTGAAATAAAAATTTCCACTTATCTTTCCTTTTTCAATCAAAACTTTTTACTGTTCTTACCTTTAACAAAGCATAAAGCCTTCAGATCTTACCTCTGTTCTTCAAATCTGACTTTTATTCTTAGCACAAAGCTTCACAAGTTAAGTAGACTACTGCACACTAAAGCAACAGATCTACACACAAATATTTCTTTTCTTCAGTTCCCAACAATCACAGTTTCAAGTCCCGATAACGGAACCATTTATTGGCACAGGGACAGACCCAGGGTTCAGTGCTCAAGAGCACACCAAAAAAACCCTAACTATCGGCCCTTTCGGCAGCACCTGTGAAGCAGAGGAAGTCTCACTCGAGGTAGAGGCAAGGGTGGTTCCAGGACTCAGATGTCTGCAACCTTAGTTGGGACACCGATCTGTGATTACAACACCTTAACAAAGAACTTCACAGTTACAGTTCATCAATATTTAACCACTATCTAGTTCGCATATAAAACCCTAATTACAGAGCATCGCAGTTTTCACCTCGATCTAGCATATTCAAGCACTAAGCACATTCACATGGGTTATATCTAACATTCATCCATATTATTAAGCACAAAGAATTAAAAGATATATCTATCATTCATCTATATCAAAGAACTTAAGCAAGTAAACACATCAATACATCACACAAAGCATAACAACACATGATATATGTGGTTCAACCCCATCCTGGGGCTATGCCCACCAACTCTTCTTCTCTTTTATTATCTTAGGTCAATCAACTACATGCACAGAGCCACAAGATCCTACTCCACATAGGACAGGACATATGCACACACCTCACTAGATCCTCCTACACCGAGATAGGTTACAACACGAAGCTTCTACTCAATCTCTTATAGTCACTTGCACTTAGCCTTGCAAGTCTCACACAACATCCACAAAGCATGTGCACTATCACTTGCACTTAGGAATTGGTATCACACATTTGTTCCTTTGCACTTAGCATCACATACACCACTTACTTGCATCACCTAGATTTCTATTTATACATTACAAAAGAGGCCTAAACATGGGTAAACCCACGGGCCGACATCCCCATACCCATTACATAAGCCTAAAGCCCAAAAATCCCTAAAAAGGGGCTGATATCCCACGATCTCTGCTTCGAATTGTGCTCCACCTTCGACAGCCTGTCGAAGTCCCAAAAGTATCTCAAACATGACCAAGGATCCTCAAAACTTGGTCAAGGGCCAACATGCCCCCAACACTCACCTATGACTCATCCCGAGTCACTATGGTCTGGGTAGCTCTACCTCAAAATCCTAAAGCTTGGTGTGAGATGCTTCGACCTGTTGTTGTGCCAAGGCCTCTTGCTTGGTAAACTCTTGGATAACTGCTTCGTTGACAGGTCCCTCTAAGCGTTGCTCAGTTGTAGTGATGACTTGTTCCAGTTCTTCTCCTTAACCTTCAATCTCTATGAATAGTTGGCAAGCCTCATCCTGAATTGGTTGGAGTCTTTGAGTCACTTCCATTACTCTACTCTGAATGGTGTGGACCTGTTGTTGAGCAGTGCACTATTCTTTGGATCGCTTCATCCTTTTGACTGTTGACAGGGGATTCAACTGTGCCTGTACTATTTATGCTTGTTGTTTTGCCTCCTTGAGCTCTGAATCCAGTACCTTCAGTTTAGGAGCCTCAGTGAGTCGCTCATAAGTCTGGACACTGCGATCACTTAGTTGTTTACATTCCATGGTGAGGGCCTTGATTCTCTCAACCGCACTTTGAGTAGTTTCTTCTCTTTGATCTCGCACATCCTTTGGAGTGTTGGGCATTGTTCGTAGCTCCAAATCTATGATTCTATGTTGAAGTTGTTGGATAGATTCAACAAGTTGTGCTACTTGTTGTTCCACTGGGTCTTCCTCCTTTGTCTCTAAGCCTGTCATAGAGCGAAGTGCTTTGCTGACTACTTCTCTTATTCCAACTTGATCCATGAGCAATTGCTCTTTCTCCTGCTAGATTTGCGCTCTATCTTCTTCAAACTTAGTTTGGAAGGAAACCTTATCCTACTGCGCAACTCAATGTTTCTCTACCATTTCCTCTTGTTCTTGCTTCAAGTCCATTGTGGCCTATTCTTTCTCTTCTTGTGCTCAATGAAGGTGGGCTTCAGTCGCATCAACTATTCTACTGAGTTGGGTAGGCTCATTTCCCAACTCTAGTTCTTCTGATGGTAGGGGTGTAGTGGATACTACATGGTTGGAGTGAAGTGCATGCTATACCCCTCTCATCTCTGTCGTGATTTTGTCTTATAAGGATTCTTGCTTGTCTTCATTGCTCTGCAAAATTTCCTATGAAGCGTCTGATACGACTGCGATGATGAAATCAAATTCATTGATCGTGAGTACAGTCTGAAGCTTCAACTTTTTTACTTTGGATTTCTTCCATGATGTAGGTTTCGTGGGGGAAACCTTCCTTTTCTTCGATGGATCTATGTCATCAAGGGGGTTTCATGGCAGGGTTACTTCACCTTGCTCCTTCTTATCTTCTTCCCCTTATTTTTCTTATTTCTCCTCTTTGTCCACTTCCACCTCCTCCTCCGCCAGGTGAATCTAAGGCAGTCTCTTATGAGGTGCTGCTTAGTTCCTGTACATCTTCTTTCATCTTCTTTTGGCTACTGTTGGGTGCATTATACTCCTCGTGGGTAACTACTAAGCTTCCAATGAGGTTTGGGTCGGACAATTATGCCTTAGTGATTGGTATAAGGAACTCTGCGGGCCATTCCTTAGTGATTTCTTTCAGGTCCTCCTCAGTGAGCTTATAGTATGACTAAAGCTCTTCTTTATTCTCATCTGTGCGCATAATGATATATATGAAATGTCTATCTGCACGAAACTTCATAAGAGGTTTGAACCTGTCTAGAGTGTTTGGCGTCATCCCGGGGAATGATTTGATATCCCTTTTCAGCTACAGGTAGTAGGTATGGAATACTACATTCAATTGCCATTGTTTTACCATGTCGCTCGAGTACCAGAGCAGGGTGAACTTCGCAGCAAGTAGTTAGAATGACTCAATGTATGGTAAGGTCTCACCTTCTGGCATCTCCCAAGATGTAAACATGATGAGGATCAACAGCCAGCTAAAGTGGAACTCGTAGCCCTGATCCTAAGCTTCGCGGAAATCAACTTCTAGCTGGTTGACTAAGTACTTCGCCCAGTTCATCTATAATCCCTCCACGCACTTTCATGTGAGGTCAACCACAAACCCTGTGACCTGCATGGGTCTGTTCTTTTAGACTAGCTTACCAACAATCAACTGGAAAGCGAGGCACACTGCACCATTCTGAATGGAGGCTACCTTTTAGCCTCACATCCCCTTCTCTACATCACCATAGATGTCTTTAATCCTCTGTGCCAGGGCGTGATCTGCAGCCTTCCTTGGGTAGAAGTCCTGTGGATTAGGTCCTTGCATGCTCAATCCAGTGATCCTATGGATCAATGTCGGATTGATGGCAATACACCTATCTAACCATAAATAACCGTCGTGGAAGCATGACAATAGGAGATTAATTCACATGTTAACCTCCTGGTTCCTTCCAAAGTGTGGATTTTTCATGACATTAAGGATAGTGGACTGCGCAATGTTCATGGTCCATGGCTAGGGAATGATCTTCAATCTCTTTCCCTTCATCTTAGTCAAGTACTTGTGAGGCACGAGCATGTCATAGGTCTTGCGATCCCCTAGATTATAGTCACTGATATTTAAGGTTGGAATCCTCTCCAACTGTGGTCTGACTGCGCGTATCCCCTTCGAGAGGTATGTTGTGATGTCTATGTAGTCAAATTCCCTCAGGACACTGTCATGATTCACCATTTTGGCTAGAGGCAGGATGTAATCGGGAAAAATAGACAGGATTAACTTCTCATTCGATAAGTCATCTTTGTGCTTGGTTCTTTTCTCATCTACAACGGGATGGTCTGGATCCATGAGAAGTTGATGGGGAGGTTTGCACTCCTCATGTCGATGAATCTTGAACTCCCGTGGACATCACTCTCTCTCCCATAAGGTCGATTAGAAATTTTTCGACGAATTTCTCTGCGACGTTGAGCTCGTCTGACATACACGCTTAGATCGGATAAATCAGGTGGATGATTGAATGCTCAAAGCAATGGAGCAGGTGTTGATCTCAATAAACACAACGCAGTAGCAATGATTTCTCTTGTTGGCTTGGATACAATTTGAAAAAGTGTTCTCAGTGTAACAGTCGACGGAATAAGTAGACAATGATGTAACAGATCTTCTCCAATGGACAAGATGCCTTCATCAATGTAGTTATGTCCGTTACGGCGTGGTCCCAATGGTTCGATGGAGAGATTTTCTGGTCATAATTGTTGTTCTAATTGTTTGGGGCATCAGGCTAATGGTTATAATGCTTTCAATGACTATATCGACCCACCATGTTGAAGTGCCATGTTGTGTTGTTATGATATTCTGACGAAGTTCCAGTTTTTCAAACCTTCCTTCTGCGAAGTTCCCTCGAGAACCTCCTGTAGTTTTTGTAGCTTCGCTTTCTTCTTACTGAGCTTTCTAGCCTTTTTCCCTATGATATGTGTTACTGGGTTCCTCTTCCCATTCTGATTCTTATCTCCTCTTGGCATAGTAACTTCACGTCGTTGAGATTATTTCATAGGGTTCAAGGGAAATACTTCTTCTCTATCTGGGGTAGGTGCTCCATTCTTCTATGAGTCTTCTTGTGTTCTTTCAACTTCAACATCCAAGTTTCTGGTTTTAAATAAATTCGATCTGTTCTCCTATTCTTCAATAAAGTGCGCTATCCTCCTAGTCATGAAATATTTTAATTCTTGATTCTTTTGTTCTAAGACTCCCTCTTCTTTTCTTTTGGTCTAATTTCTCTCAATCCAGGGTTTTCCTAATAACATATCAAATGGTGCATTTTTCTCGATAAATTTAACAACCTCAAAATCTTCCTTTGTCGTAGTTCCATGAGCACTCATAACTATCTAGGTGAGTCTTCCACATAGGGTTATCAACTTTCCTCTAAATAATCCTATTCCTCCTAATGAAGGAATCATAGCAGGATTTCCTAAAATTTCCCAGGTTCTTTCTGTCATAATATTCACCTATGTTTCCTCATCTAGAAGACAGTCTGTGTCGAAGTCTCCTATTCTTGTTTCTATGCACTCTTTTTCTTTGAATATCTCTGATAAGTTGATATTTCAGTGATCATTCAGGGTTTATTTCGTTTGCAGTAATACAGTCTTTGATTCTTTCTGGGGTTCTATTGTGGTCTTAGTTTCTTGATCTTCCTTAGGGTTTTCTTGGCTCATATTCATTCTTTCAACCTTAGCAATCATTCTAGGGAAATCCAAAACTTCATGATCCATAGCTTGAAAACAAAGACAAGTAGGTCTTCTATCAGGGTATTCCTTAGCAAGATGTCCTGGTCTTCTACAATTATAAAAAAGATTTAATCTTCTTTTTCTTTGAAATGATCCCCAACCTTTTCTGTACTGCGCACTAGGATCATAGTAGTTAACTTGCAAAAAATTCATTCTAGGTTCTTTCATCCATTTGTTAGTCCAAACATTCTTTCTATGCATAGGAATAGAATATCTTTCTTTATTTCTATCAGTTCTACTCATATCAAGCCTTATTTCATCTAGTTATGCCCTACTTTTCAAGTTAGGACAAAATTTATCAAACATACCTAGATCCATACTTTTGAAACAAACATTTTCACTTATCTTTCCTTTTTCAATCAAAACTTTTCACTGTTCTTATCTTTAACAAAGCACAAAGCCTTTAGATCTTACCTCCTTTCTTTAGATATGACTTTTCTTCTTAGCAGAGAGCTTCACAAGTTAAGTAGACTACTGCGCACTAAAGCAATAGATCTACGCACATAGATTTATTTTCTTCAGTTCCCAGCAATCATAGTTTTAGGTCCTGACAACATAACCATTTGTTGGTATAGGGGCAGACCTAGGGTTCAACACTCAAGAGCGCACCAACAAAACCCTAACTACCGGCCCTTTCATCAACACCTGTGAAGCAGATGAAGTCTCACCCGAGGTAGAGACAGGGGTGGTTGCAGGACTCAGATTTCTACAACTTTAGCTAGGACATCGATCTATGATTACAACACCTTAACAAAGCACTTAACAGTTACAGTTCATCAATATTTAACCAGTATCTACTTCGTAGATAAAACCCTAATTATAGAGCATTGTAGTTTTCACCCCGATCTAGCATATTCAAGCACTAAGCACATTCACATAGGTTAGATCTAGCATTCATCCATATTATTAAGCACAAAGCATTAAAAGATCTATCGATCATTCATATATATCAAAGAACTTAAGAAAGTAAACACATAAACACATCAATACATTGCACAAAGCATAGCAATAGAGGATATACGTGGTTCACCCCTAGCCCGGGGCTACGTCCATCAACTCTTCTTCTCTTTTATTATCTTCAATTAATCAGCTACATGCACAGAGCCACAATATCCTACTCCTCTTAGGACAGGAGATCTATGCACACCTCACCTGATCCTCCTTCCCCAAGCTAGGTTACAACATGAAGCTTCTACTCAATCTCTTACAGTCACTTGCACTTAGCCTTGCAAGTCTCACACAACATGCACAAAGCATGTACACTATCACTTGCACTTAACACTTGGTATCACACACTTGTGCCTTTGCACTTAGAATCACATACACCACTTACTTACATCACCCAGATTTCTATTTATACATTACAAAAGAGGCCTGAACATGGGTAAACCCATGGGACGACATCCCCATACCTGTTACATAAGCCCAAAGCCCAAAAATCCCTAAAAAGGGGCTGAGATCCCATGATCTCTGCTTCGACTTGCGCTCTGTCTTCGACAACTTGTCAAAGTCCCAAAAGTAGGTCAAACATGACCAAGGATCCTCAAAACTTGGTCAAGGGCCAACACCCCCTCGAAGAGGCAAGTGAACATTGCTATCAGTAATCAAAGTGCTATTGTTGGTGTTATTCTAGCATTATGATGGCATTGTTCTAATTATATCATTTATTCTCTACCATTTCTAGTTAAAATATTTATATTCTGCATACTAATTTATATCTGGAATACTACAAGTGGTATCATATCACTTTCCTTGGCCAAAGAAGGGAAGAATTTTTTGCTCTTTTTGCAATTTTTTTCTAGGGAAAAAAAGAGGGCGAAAAACTTCAGGTTCATATTTGAAGATTTATGAGATGAATTTTTCAAAATAAATTGGATATTTGAATTCCTCTCGGAAAAATACCCAATTTCAAAAAAACAATCGGTCGAAACGGAGTCGGGGAAGTGAAGTTATCAACATTTTAAATTCAACAAATTTTCAGGGTTTTTCCGAAAAAAGCCGCACGATTCGCACTGTAAGTTATAGTTCTATTTTTTGGGTTTTCATAGAAAGATGTATTTTACAGAAAATTTTGATGACCCTAGTATTTAAGAATTCATAAAACATAGGAAATCAGTCAATAAAGAGCATTGGAAAGTGATGATCAATTTGAGTTTACAAGGTGATGCAGCAATTTGGTGGAATTTGCTTAACTATAGAAAAATGATGGCACTCTCTGATGAAGAATTTGAAAAAGTCCTTTTAGAAAAATGGTCTCATGCCAAAAGTAAAGAAATAAGCAAGAGTTCATTTTCATGTGGGAATTCTATATTACAGGTTCATGGTTGTATTCATAAAGAAAATATCATCGTTTCTATTAACCCTAGTTGCTGACGTAATTTTATCAATGTTTAGTTGGTCAATAGATTGCAAGTTCCTGCAACGAATGTTCAAATCACACAGGTTGAGGGTGAAAATGTTCAAAAATTTTAATATTTAAAGATCACCATGGAAAATCATGTGTTGCATTCAAATTTTTATGCTATGGATATGGATGAAGTGGATATTGTTTTGGGATATCCTTGGATGGAATCAGTTGGTACAATTAATATTAATGTGCAAAATAAGTTTCTAAAGATTTGGTACAAGAAACATAAAATTACATTACAGGATTTGTCTCTTAGTAAGAAATATGGGCCCATGGTGGCTAGAAAATAATTTATTGTAGAGTCTGAAGTTGAATCAGAGCCAGAGTCTATTGAAGGAGATGAAGAAAATCCACAAGAAGGACACAATAATGAAGCCAAGGAGGTCATTGAATCAAAGGCACAATGTGTTACATATTTGAAGAAAAAAGAATGAATTCCTATAGTTATTTTATATCACCATCCACATCATATAGAGAAACAACGATCATCAAGGCAAGGGAAGATCTTCAACACATTTATGCACCAGTAGGGAACTAGAAAGGAAACTGATCAAGAGGTGCATGGAGGACTACCGACACTGCAGGAAGACATACAACTAGCAAAAAAATCCCATGGAAATCCCGACACGATGCAGAGAAATATCAGGGTGGCAAGGCAATAGATGGAAATCATGTTAAACTTCCATTAGGATGGATGGATAGTCTTACTTGGTACTAGTTGGCTACATTTCTTAGTTGGTCATATTTGAGGTGTTTTGCATCTAAGCAGAAAAATTGGAGGGCTCAATGGTGCCCCATAGCTAAATGGTGGTACAACACATCTTACCATACAACTACTCACATGACTCATTTTGAAGCAGTCTATGTCCAAAATCCCCCATAATTTCTCTCCTATATGCCAGGGGTTTCAAAGGTTCATGAGGTTGACAACAATCTTACAGTTTGTGAGGCTATTCTTTGTGCCCTTAAAGATAATTTGGTCATGGATCAGAATCGCATGAAGAAACAAGCAGAACAAGGTCATTCTAAACGCCATTTTCTTGAAGGGGACTAGGTATTTCTTCGAATACAACCTTATAAGAAGACTTCATTCAAAGCTCAACACTGCCAGAAACTTGCGCCCAAATTTTATGGTCCTTGTAGAATGCTCGAGCATGTGGGATCGATGGCCTATCAATTAGCTCTACCCAGTCAGTCAAAACTCAATCCTATTTTTTATGTTTCCTTCTTAAATAAGGTGATTGGAACTAAGTGCCAAACTCAAACTAGTCTCCCTAAGATGGATGAAGAAAGTTTGATCCAGGGGATCAAATTTTGCTCAAAAATTTAAAGTGCTCAGAATCACTTCAAATTGAACGGGAGTGTAGGACTTGTCATTACAAACCCAACACAACTCATTTGGGTTCAAACAGATGCTGGGAGCAAGAGATATCGCGTTTTTTTCAAAACAACAAACATGCAAAAAAAAAGGGATGCTAACTGTACAGTCCATATAGATGCTGACGTGGCAGGCCGTACGACTGTGGCAGGGGCCATACAACACATGGTAGGTAGTTGTGTGGATAGTTGGCATATGACATGGCTTGTTTGCAGCGAATGGGATAGCGACATGTGGCCCAATCAATGGCCTCCACGTGTCACCTATATATTGGTTTAAAAGTTATGTTGTTGGCTGGATTCAACCTTGTGACCTCCGGGCAGGGTAAAGCCTTGGGAAGGGTCACCCAACCAGTGTGCCCAGATGTATTACTTAACATATATATACGTTTGATTGTATATTTGAAAACATGTGAATTGGGGTGCGAACCGGGCCAGGGCTAAGCCCCGGCCCACAGTTCTATATGTATTGCATATGACCATTGTAATGTGCACGGTTATATGTGTGTGTGTGTGTGTGTGTGTGTGTGTGTGTGTGTGTGTGTGTGTGTGACCATTGTGGTATGCGCGCTATTATGTGTTTGACATGTGACCATTGTGGGTGCGCACGTTTTAACCCCCACGGTTATATATATGGTTTAAACCTTAACCCTATTTGTATTGGGCACGGTCATGTGGTAGCCATGTGCCCATGGGCCTTGGTGGTTAAGGGCCATCACATAACCATTCGACAGTTTGTACTAGTTGTGCGGTTGCATCTGGTGCTGATTTTTTCCACATAAATGCGCGTGGGGGCTAGGTTGAGCCAACAAGGGTGCATTTTGGCGATCCAGAGACAACAAGTTTGAAGGGGGACTTCCAGGAAGCCTATCTTCTTCAATTTTTGGCCAAACGAGGTGCCAAAAAAGCCCAGCTAGGGGGTTTTGGATGTTCTGGAGCCATTGGAGCCATCTATTTGGCATTTTGAGCATTGTAAAGAACATATTTCAGCACTTTGAGAAAATAGTACAAGAAATCCATTGGAAGCTGGACCAGGAGATGTAGCCCAAGAGAGGGGTGAACTCCTTTATCATTTGTTGTGTTATGTGTTTTCTATTCACTATTTATTGATGTTGTTTATATGCATCTTGAATGAGAAATTTATATAAAAGTTGTGTTGCAAATTTGATCCATTTGCATTTTAACACATGAATTGAAATCTTGCAAATAATTTCAAGAATACAAGTCTTCTTCATTTTTAGATCAAGTTGGTATTTGAGCATAGGTTTTTGAAGACTTGATTATTTGCAAGTGTTTTTTTTTCTGATGCTCACAAGGTTGAAACTCACAAGAGGAGAAGGTCAACTTGTAGAGCCAAGTTCACATCCTTCAAGGAGGAAGATTATATCATCACCGCAAGTTTCAAGGAGGCATTCACCAAGTATGGCTCATGAAGAGAGTCATGAACATATTCCTACAGAAGATTAAGATCTCAGAAAGGCTGACATGGAAATGAGAGAAATGATGAAAATCTTGATGGAAAGGAATACAAGGTTGCAAGGTGAAGGCTCCAACCCTTCAAATCACAAGGGAGACAGTGGTGATAAAACTCCAAATGGAAATGGAGGGAATGGTGCTTCTCCAC
>ML780850.1:982840-996809 GCA_009831015.1 Picea engelmannii | reverse complement strand
TATGAGCCTCCTTTGATTGATGATCAAGGAGAGCATGTTCAGATTCCTTCTATAGATGATTTTTCCCCAGAATATCTTACAGAACTGCATGAAGACACAATCCTTGACAGGAGAATGAGAACTTCAAAACAAGGAAATGTGGAGTATCTTCGAGTTGGTATTAAAGGTACAAATCCAAGAAAAGTCAAGTGGATTGAGGTTGGAAAGGTGAGGGAACTATACCCTCATCTTCAGATAGACTGAAAATAGTCTTTTGGAGGTCCAAAAGCTTTCCAATGGGGAGGTGTGATCCAGGGGATCAAATTTTGCTCAAAAATTAAAAGTGCTTGGAACCGCTTCAAATCAAATGGGAGCATAGACCTCGTTGTTACGAACCCAACGCAACTCGTTTGGGTTCAAATGGATGTCGGGAGCGAGAGATATCACATTCTGTTCAAAACGACAAACAGAAAAAAAAAAAAGGGATGTTGACTGTACAGTCCATACAGTCCGTACGGATGCTGATGTGGTAGGCCATATGACTATGGCAGGGGCCATATGACATGTGGCAGGAAGTTGTGTGGACAATTGGCATATGACGTGGCTTGTTTGCAGCGAATGGGATAGTGACACGTGGCCCAATCAATGGTCGCCACATGTCACCTATATATTGGTTTAAAAGTTATGTTGTTGGCCAGATTCGACCCCGTGACCTCCAGGCAGGGTAAAGCCTTGGGAAGGGCCACCCAACTGGCACGCCCACATGTATTACTTAACATATATATATATTTGATTGTATTTGAGTTTGAAAATGGTTCTATATGTATTGCATATGACCATTGTAATGTGTACGGTTATATATATATATATATATATATATATATATATATATNATATGTATGTATGTATGTATGTATGTATGTATGTATGTATGTATGTATGTATGTATGTATGTATGTATGTATGTATGTATGTATGTATGTATGTATGTATGTATGTATGTGACCATTGTGGTATGTGCGCGGTTATGTGTTTAACATGTGACCATTATGGGTGCGTGCGTTTTAACCCCTGCGGTTATATATATGGTTTAAACCTTAACCCTATTTGTATTGCGCGTGGTCATGTGGTGGCCATGTGCCCACGGGCCTTGGTGGTTAAGGGCCAGCACGTAACCATTCGACAGATTGTACCAGTTGTGCGGTTTCACCCGGTGTTGAGTTTTTCCACATAAATGCACGTGGGGGCTAGGTTGAGCCAACAAGGGTGCATTTTGGCGATCCAGAGACAACAAGTTTGAAGGGGGACTTCTAGGAAGCCTATCTTCTTCAATTTTTGTCCAAACGAGGTGATGAAAAAGCCCAGCTAGGGGTTTTTGGATGTTCTGGAAACATTGGAGCCATCTATTTGGCATTTTGAGCATTGTAAAGCACATATTTGATAACTTTGAGAAAATAATACAAGAGATCCATTGGAAGCTAGACCAGGAGATGTAGCCCAAGAGAGGAGTGAATTCCTTTATCATTTGTTGTGTTATGTGTTTTTTGTTCACTATTTATTGTTGTTATTTATATGCATCTTGAATGAGTAATTTATATAAAATTTGTGTTGCAAAGTTGATCCATTTGCATTTTAACACATGAATTGAAATCTTGCAAATAATTTCAAGAATACAAGTCTTCTTCATTTTTAGATCAAGGTTCCATATGGTTATAGCCACAAGTAGTCTTGGCCTAGAGAGAGTGTTGTCTCCGTCAGTGCACCATCCAAGAAGTGTTATTCTAATGGAAAGATACACCTATAGAAGATGCCACCTAGGAGTCGACCACCATTCTACAATAATTCTCTCATCTAAATCCTTGAGGACAAGGTTGTTCTTCAAGGGGGAGGGCATGTTAGGGACCTCACCTCCCTAACCCTTCACGTAGGTAGAATAATATAATTCCATTTAATAAAGGCCAATATTAATAAGGCCTATCAATAATGAAGAATAAGTCAAATGTAAGAATACCTAATAGAAGCTCCCACTTCTAGAAGGATCTTCCTCTAGATTGTTCTTTTGGATAGATAGAGTATAAATAGAAGCAGAGGGTATGAGAAACCTTGTCTTGGATATTATTGTAATAGAGCTTTGCTCTACTGGAGGTTTCCCCCTCGAAGAGGCAAGTGAACATTGCTATCAGTAATCAAAGTGTTCTTTCTGGTGTTATTCTAGTATTATTTTGGTATTGTTCGGATTATATCATTACTTCTCTACCATTTCTAGCTAAAATATTTTTGTTCTGCATACTAATTTATATTTGGAACACTACATGCTGACATGTCATAGGACATGTGGCACTGACATGGCTTCTACATGGCTCTCTATACCGACTTTGCTTTTTGCGTGGCAAATGACATGGAATTTGAGCTGACCTACTGGGTATCGGGCCATCAGACCCTCGGGACTTTAACACAACACTACTCAAACTCCAGATAACTGATTTTCCAGCATAGCGATATTGAACCTTGTCACAGAACTTGACTTCTAATAGACTGAGTCACCTTCCACCATGTGCACCTCAAGTCATCGATTCACTTCCTATGATTCTTTGATCTCCTAGTCTCTAGTATGTTGGGCCCCATGTCGTTTGATCTTGATCGTTGATCTCTGAAAATCAACGATTAGGATTCAAATTGTTAAAAGATAACTCCTTATGCATGGTTCCATGGCTTGTCTGCTCGCATTCAAACTTCATACATCAACATTTTCATTATAAACCCTTGGAAAATGATTTCCTTTGTGTATGTGGGCTATATCGTTTTTATTAATTCTTTAATCAGGCCACCGATATCTTCCTTTGCAAATATTATTAATTCTCAGCAACCTGTAGTCGCTTAAGTACCTTTGTCTCGTCCTTCTGTTCCTTTTCGACGGGGTTGTTTCATGTCCACACATAGTCCTCACGCTTTCATGACTCGGGGTAAATGAATAGAAGCACATCAATCCTCCTCTTTCCTGTGATATGAATGATTGTGTACCTTTGACATCAATGACAAGACAACCCAACACATTGGACTAACAACTCGTTGGAAAGAGAAACATCTTAGAGGAGGGGCATTGAGCCCAAGGAGGATCATGCTTGGAGGGTGTTTTATCTTGGGGGTTGGAAAAACCCTAGTTTGACACTTGTACATGCTTGTGTTATAGAGCACTCCATGTGGGTTTTCCTTGTTGGTTACTTGTATGGACTTATGTCCTTGTTTTATGTTAGCCTCCCTCACCTACTATATATATAAAGGGATGAGAAAGCTCTTGTATTAATATCATCATTGTACTATATTATTTGTTGTGTCTTAGAAGGAGAAATATCCCAAGGTTGAGGAATTCCTAGGAGTATGACCTTTGGGTTCATGAGGAAGCCTTAGAAGAAAACAAGGAGAGAGAGACACATCTTAGATGTTCTTGGAAAGATTGATCTTGTGTGATGCTATAGTTTTTTCTTTTGATTTAGGGTTTATGCCATGCATATAAACCCCTTAGAGATAAAAATGATGCTAGGAATTATGATGGTTATTGTGGATCTTGTTGTAGCACTACAATTTCTACCTTAATAAGAGACAAGAATAATGGAGCTAACGTCTTGCACAATTTTGGAGCCTTATTCCTGTGAGATGTTAGTCTAAGGAAAGATCTTATAATCTTTATAGCCCTACAACATTATGATTTTTAAAACCATTAAAGTTTTGGCTGGCATGAGATCAATGAAGTTTATCATAATCAATTCAAATACAATTTTTAATGTATTTTATATTTATCATTTTTAACTTTTACTTAAAATTATGAAAGAAACACATTTTATGTGTTCCAACTTTTAATAGTCAACAAAATAAGTTTACTTAAAAAAGGTAATTGTACCTTTTGACTTCAAATATGCATGAGACTTCACACTCAAAAGGTAGGGTGCACATGTTTGGGATTAGGGATTCATAAATGGGGTGCACATGTTTTGGGATTAGAGATTCATAAATAGGTATATAGATAAAAAAAAATATAAAATGTATATTGTATTTTTAATTATCTATATTTTTATTATTGTGGGGAGATTTGTATTATATTATTTTTAATTATTTATATTTTCAATATAGTTTGGGAGATTTGTATTATATGTTTATAAATTTTTTAATATTGTAATTTAGTTATTTTTTATTTTGTTTATCATAATTGTAATTTTTAAACATTTTTTAAATTATTATTTTTTTAAATCTTACAAAATTTTTCTAAAGTAAAAAGAGAAAAATTTAAAACAATGAAAAGTTTATTGATCTACCTCTTTATACTTTAAGTGAGTATATCCATATAGAATGTTTTTTTAGATATGTAACTTAATTTACTTTTACTTAAAAATTATTAAAACAACATATTTATATATTTAACTTTCTCTAACTTTTTTTTTTTAATATAAGTTAGATTACATAATTGAAAAATGTATAAGGTTCACAATGCACATATATATGAGAATTCAAAAAAATTACAAATAAAAAAAATAAATGATGAATTATATTATTAATTACCTTTAAATGATAAATTATATTATTAATTACCTTTAATTGTATCTTTTGATTCCAAACATGCATGAGACTTTACACTTAAAAGGTGTGGTGTACATGTTTTTGGATTGGGGATTCAAAATTAAGTATATAAACAAAAACTTCTAAAGTATATATTGTAATTTTAATTATTTGTATTTTTATTATTTTTATTATAGTTTTTCATATCTGTATTATGTATATAACTTTTACAATAATATTATAATTTAGTTATTTTTATTTTGTTTATAATATTTATATTTTTAAAATTATTCTAAAGAAAATGTAAAGATTTAAAATCTTACAAAATCATTTTAAAATAAAAATAAGGAAAATTAAATAATAAAAATTTATTAATCTACTTTTTTATACATTGAGTGAGTATATTATTATCCATATGAATTTTTTTTATTTTTTAATTGATATATACAAAACTTAATCTACTTTTACTTGAATATTATAAAAGCAACACATTTATATGTTAAGTTCACTTAAACAATTAATTACACCTTTTGAGTTGAAGCATGCACGAGACTCCAAATTAGAATAGTGAGGTACACATGTTTGAGAATTCAAAAAAAAATAAGAAAAACAAGAACATGTAAAGTGTATATTGTATTTATTAATTATTTATATATATATTTTTATATAGTTTGTGAGATTTGTATTAAACATTTATTAAATTTTTATCATTATAATTTAATTTTTCTTTATAATAATTATAATATCTAAAATACTTTTCAAATCATATACTTATAAGATACAATAAATTTGGAGAGATTTAAACAATATAAATTTATTAATTTACTTCTTTATACTTTGAAAATAACATATTTTTATTCATAAATGTCTTAACGTTATCAACAAATTTTTATGAAGAAGAAGCGGGGAGATTTAAACAATAAAAATTTATTATTTTACCTCTTTATAACTTGAAAATGAATATATTTTTTATTCATAAATGTCTGAAGGAGAATGCTTAAGGAGAATGGAAAGATTTAAACAATAAAAATTTATTAATTTACCCCTTTATACCTTGAAAATAATATATTTTTTATCCATAAATGTCTTGTCGATATATGCATAGTATAGCATAATCCACTTTCCACTTTTATTTGATCATTCTCAAATCAAGATTTTATGTGTTCAATTTTCTCTAGCCAAGAAATTAAGTTTATTTAAAAAAATAATGTGTGAGAATTAACATTGAAAAGATGGGGTGCATTTGTTTTGGGAAAAAATAATTATATTTTTTTGAGTTGAAGTATGTATGAAATTTTACATGAAAAGGTGGGGTGCACATGTGAAAAGGAGGTGGGGTGTATATGTGAAAAGGTGTGGTGTACATGTTTTGGATTTGAAAATAGGTATATACATAAGAAATGTGAACATGTACTATATCTAAAGTTTATTTCGTTTATTAATTATTTATATTTTCATCATATTTTAGGACATTTGTATTAAATGATATCATAGAAAGTTTGTGATTTTTTTTAGTAATTATAATATCAAAATATTTTTTCAATTATATATATAAAATGTGAAAATTGTTTTGTATAAAATTGTTCTAAAGAAAAAGTAGAGTGATAAGAACAATAAAAGTATATTAATTCACATCTTTATGACTTGAAACGAGTATAATCATTATCATATGAGAATGTCTATTGACATAATCTATATATAACAATACAAATTACAATTATCTATACTTTCATTATAGTTTTAAAGGTTTGTATTAAATGTTTATAACTTTTTAACATTGTAATTAATTTATTTTTTATTTTGTTTATCATTATTGCAATTTTTTAAACCCTCTTCAAATCATTTTATTTTTTAAATCTTAAAAAAATCCTTAAAATACACTTAAAAGGAAAAGTAGAGAGATTTAAACAATGGCATTCTATTGATCACCGCTTTATGCCTTGAGTGAGTATATTCATATTCATATGAGGAATCCTTATTGATATATACATAGCTTAATCTACTTTAAATCAAGTATTATTCAAGCAACACATTTATATGTTCAACTTTTTCTAGCCAACAAAATAAGTTCACTTACACAAAACATAATTACACCTTTTAAGTTGACATATATTTGACATATATTTGAGACTCCACTCTGAAAAGGTGGGGTGCACATGTTTGAGAATTCAAACAAATGATAAATACAAGAAGAAGTAAATTGTATTTGTTAATTACCTTTTACTTAAAAAGAAATTATATCTTTTGAATCCAAACATCCATGAGACTTTACACTCAAAAGGTGGTGTGCAAAAGTTTGAGGATTGGGGACTTAAAAATAGGTATATAGATAAAATGAGACTTTACACTCAAAAGGTGGTGTGCAAAAGTTTGAGGATTGGGGACTTAAAAATAGGTAGATAGATAAAAACATGTAAAGTGAATTATCTATATTTTCATTATAATCATCTAGATTTGTATTAGATGTTTATAACTTTTTTAACATTATAATTTTGTTATTTTTTATTTTATTTATAGTAATTGTATTTTTTTAAGTTTTTTTTTAATCTTACAAAATCATTCTAAAGTAAAAATAGAAAATATTAAACAATAAAGATCTATTAATTTATCTCTTTATGCATTGAGTGAGTATATTCTTTTTCATGTGAGGATGTTTTATTGATATATTCATAAATTAACTTAATTTTACTTGAAGATTATTAAAGCAATATATTTATATGTTTAATTTTCTCTAGCCAAACAAATAAGTTCACTTAAAAAAAAATTACACCTTTTGAGTTGAAGCATGTATGAGATTCCACATTAGAAAGGTGGGTGAGAATTCAAAAATATAGAAAAACAAAAAAAATGTAAAATATATATCATGTTTATTAATTATTTATATTTTCAATATAGTTTAAGAGATTTGTATTAAAAGCTTAATACTTTTTATCATTGTAATCTATTTTTTTTGCTTATAATAATTGCAATATCTAAAACACTCTTCAAATCATATATTCCTTAGAATCCAACAAAATTGATATAAAAAAAAATGTGGAGATTTAAACTATAAAAGTTTGTTAATTTACTTCTTTATGCATTATGCATTGTAAGTGAATATATTCTTCATCCATGAATGTAGTGTTGACATAATCTAGTTTTACTTTAAAATTCTCAAAGCAACACATTTTATGTGTTCAATTTTCTCTAGTCAACAAAATAAGTTCACTTCCAAAATAAATGTTATACATTTTGGGTTGAAGCATGCATGAGAGTCCACATTGAAAAGGTGGGGTGCATAGCCAACAAAATAAGTTCACTTCCAAAAACATGTTATACATTTTGGGTTGAAGCATGTATGAGAGTCTACATTGAAAAGGTGGGGTGCATAGCCAACAAAATAAGTTCACTTCCAAAAACATGTTATACATTTTGGGTTGAAGCATGTATAAGAGTCTATATTAAAAAGGTGGAGTGCACATGTTTTGCGATTTGGGAAAAAATAATTATACATTTTCAGTTGAAGCATGTATGAAACTTCACATGAAAATGTGGGGTGCACATGTTTTGGGATTTGAAAATAGGTACATACACAAGAACATGTACTGCGTGTAAAGTTTACTTTGTACTTATCAATTATTTATATTCTCATCAATTATGTATGAAACTTCACATGAAAATGTGGGGTGCACATGTTTTGGGATTTGAAAATAGGTACATACACAAGAACATGTGAACATGTACTGCGTGTAAAGTTTACTTTGTACTTATCAATTATTTGTATTAAATGATATCATGGAAATCTATTTTAGAAAATTTGTATCAAATGATATCATGGAAATCTAATTATTTGTGATTTTTTTTTATAGTAATTACAATATTTAAAACACTCTTTCAATTATATATATATAAAATGTGAAATTTTGTTTATATAAAATTGTTCTAAAGGAAAAGTAGAACGATTGAAACAATTAAAATGTAGTAACTCACCTCTTCATGCCTTGAAACGAGTATATTCATTATCGATATCATAATTCCTATTGATATATAGATAACATAATCTATATATAATAATACAAATTACAATAATATATACTTTCATTATAGTTTTAGAGGTTTGTATTAAGTGTTTATAACTATTTTAACATTGTAAATAAGTTTTTATTTGTTTATTTATTTATTTATCTATCTATCTATTTATTGTAATTGCAATTTTTTTAACCCTCTTCAAATCAATTTTTTTTTAAATCCTACAAAATCACTTTAGAAGAAAAGTAGAGAAATTTAAACAATGATATTCTATTGATCCACCTCTATATGTCTTGAGTGAGTATATTATTATCCATATGAGGATGCCTTATTGATATATATGTAACTTAATCTACTTTTACTCAAAAATTATAAAAGCAACACATTTATATGTTCAACTTTTTCTAGCCAACAAAATAAGTTCACTACAAACACATTTATATGTTCAACTTTCTCTAGCCAACAAAATAAGTTCACTACAGGGAAAAAAAAATAAAAAAATACACCTTTTAAGTTGACATATGTTTGAGACTCCACTCTGAAGTGCACATGTTTGAGAATTCAAACAAATGACAAATGCAAGAAGACGTAAATTGTATATTATATTTATAAATTAACTTTTACTTAAAAAGAAATTGTAACTTTTGAATCGAAACATCCATGAGACTTTACACTCAAAAGGTGGAGATTGGGGACTAAAAATAAGTATATAGACAAAAACATGTAAAGTGTATATTGTACTTTTAATTATCTATATTATCATTATAGTCATCTAGATTTGTATTAGGTTTTTATAACTTTTTTAACATTATAATTTTGTTATTTTTTATTTTGTTTATAGTAATTGTATTGTTTTAAACACTTTTCAAATTATTATTTTTTTGAATCCTATAAAATCATTGTGAGCATATTCATTATCCATATAAGAAAGAGTCTCTCTATATATTACAATTGTTTTTAGTAATGCAAAAAATATCATTGTTCAAATGTTTTTTATCAAAATCATAAACAATAAAAATATAATTATTACAACACCATACGAACAAATATTTATGTTCTCTTTACTTAATTATTTATAAATATGTATTATGATTAAATTGGTTTTATATGCATAATAAACATATACACTTAATTATTTATAAATATACATTATGATTAAATTAGTTTTATATACATAATAAACATATACACTTAGAAATTGTTTTCCGAACATTATTTGTTTTGACTTTATGAAACATGAAACCCCTCATACATTATAATCTCATACAATATATATATACCCTAGTCATACCAAAAACCCCTCACTCATACACCATAACAAATGCATCAAGATTCAACTCTTAAAATCTCAAGCCATGTTTCCACTTGAAATTTGAAAATACAAAGTCCACGTGTATTCTAAACTTCAAAATGTACTTCCAATATGAAGTAACACATTTACACATAACAAAATAAATTAATTAAAAAATAGTCCACCATTTTATAATCTTTTATAATTATAAAACATAACCCTATATATCTTCCCTTTCTCATAATTTCTTCCTACTCTTCGTCTGGCCCCTCTCACCAAATTTTATGAATGTGGATAAGTATTACTTTGGTTTTGACCCATAGAATGCATTGAATTGGATCATGTATATAGTCTTGGCACTCCCTCTAAATTTTATAAATGTGGATACATAATACTTTGGTTTTGAGTCATGTAATGTATTGGATTGAATCATGTATAAATTATAAATGAATGTTTAGAATGATAAGATATCCAACCATATGAGCTTAAATAAATAATTTTATGTGTAAATAATTCAAATATGTTTATATGGTATCCTCATGTAGAGCTCAAGGCAAAGTTTCAACTAGTGAATGGATATACATGTAGATGTTGTAAATATACTTTTACAAATCATGTGGTAGGCTTGCAATTATGAAATCAAGCTATGAAAACAATGAATTTGGAATATAATATATAGTGGTCCAAGATGTTTACATAGAGGGAATATAATTCCACTAGAGGGGAAGAGGAAAGGGTATCTATGGGAAAGTAATTCTCTATTTCCAATTGTCACCCTAAGATCTCATTTATTTTCCATCATGTGCCTTAAATGAAGCTATCCATCCCCATTGACTTAGAAATATAATCCTTGAATACATGTAGATGTTGGTGATGATGTCTACATGGGTTGAGTACAATGTTTATGGCGGAAAAGGAAGAGTACTTCATTCTTTTTTCAAAAGTAAATCCAGTTGTCACTTCCTTAACCTTCTTATTTTCATTCATTGTGACCCTCATTTTAATGCTCTCAAATCCTCATGTCACTCTCTCCATTATTTCAATGAATAGTTGTACCCATGAACCAAAGGGGGAGGGAAGAAATCAACATTTTAGAGGAAATAATTACAGACCTTGGATGAGAGATATATGGTTGTAGGTGAGATTAAAAGTTGGCCAAGTTAGGAAGCCTTCACCCACTATTTTTTATTATCAATTGAATTCTAGAGAGCCAAGGCTATTCTTCTAGGTTATTCCAAAAAGGAATTGTGCAAATTGCATATCTTTCTACCTACACTTAAGAGCATTGTGTTGTAGAGAAACTCATGTATGGATAGACAAGGCCTATCACTAACCTTATTATAGTTAGTGACCGACGTAGGATATACCGCTATGGATTCCACCTAGATTTAATGCACATAAAAAAACTATGATAAGGAATAAATAAATATGATAGCTTACCTTTTATTGAAGGTTGTCCAATTGTATACTTTGGAAGTGATCTTGATATCTATCTCCTATGCAACCTCTTCCAACTTCTACCCACACACAAGATAATCGATGACCCTTCTCAAATCATATGGCCTATAAAAATAGAATTGCATGCAATATATTGTTGGATTACTGAGAGGGGGGGTGAATCAGTAATAGAGCAATTTAATCATTTTTAACCATATAATCCAAGTGTCATATCAATGTAGCAATATCATCCAATAAATGCAGAGTGAATAAGCAATGAAAAAATGAACAATCATACACATACACAATACACCAGTGTTTTATGTGGAAACACAAAGAGGGAGAAAACCACATAATGCTTTTTCTTATATGTATTGAAGAATTACATTCATTGGAAGCACCAACTTCCTTTGTTTTCCAGCTGCAACTGGAAGGGGGCTCCAACCCCCTAGTTTCTCAGGCTACAACCTGAGGGAAGCTCCAACTCCCCAATTATCTAGATACAACCAGAAGGAGGCTACAACCCCCTATGTTCTTCGGCTACAACTGAAAGGTGGATAAAACCATGTGTCCTTGCCTCGTCCAACCGCCCTGATGTATAATTAGAATGATGGAACCACTGTCAGACTATCACTGTGAGATATACTGTTGTAAACTTGTACCAATCAACCTGTACCAAACAACTTGTACCAATAACCTGAACCATGCATCAACATGTACCTCAACCTGTACCATAAACAAGTGCATCAACCATGCACCAACCTATACACCCAACCTATAATCAACATGTACCATAAAAAAGTGCATCAACCATGCACCAAACTATACCTCAACCTATACCATGAAAAAGTGCATCAACCATGCACCAAACCTGTACGAATAACCTGTCACAACAACATATCCAAATAACCTATCACAACAACCTGTCTCATCAATCTTATCAAACAAATTAGATCAATCACCAAGACAAATCTCAAATATGTGCATCAACCAAGTATAACACAACAACTCATAATCATCATCAAGACCAATATGTGCTTCTAATAATACAAGTATGCTACATCATCCATAAACCATGTGTCAACAATACTACTAACAAGTGCCTCCAACCATGTACCAAGTATGTACCAATCATGTATCAACTACTCATCAACTATGACTCATCAATATGTACCAACGTCATCAACTATACACCTCATGTATGTGCCAACTCATCAACTACTTGTCTCAACCATGTACCCGACATGTACCTCAACCAAAAGCCCTCGTCAATTTCATCATACAAATATTATTTGTAACTCTGTAATAGACTTGGTGTCTATGATCACATTCCTTCAAACCTTCCTTAACTTTAACAACAAAAGACTAGCATTTTCATCAAACTTTTCTTTAGTCTCACATGCCTAGTTTTGGATTAGTCAACAACCCTAACTTGAAATAATCATAACTTTGTACCTATAATGAATAAATATAGGAAACCGATATACAATGTTTTTCAATGTGTTTTATTCAAATCCTTCAGGTGTCACTACTTGGAACCTCTCATAAAAAGAGTTATAGAAAAAATAGCATACCTTGCTGAATTCTGGCTTATTCTAGAGAGAGACCTTGTAGAGCGTGCCCCGCACGGAATATTTATTGAATAAATATGAAACTATTACAAAGCATACTAAAGAATTTACTCTAACCAACACATTTTTTCTTATGCAATTTGGATCTGTTATGAATAAGTTATGGCGTTGTTACTCGAAACACCTGTTTTGACTAGTTTCGGGACTAGCCAAAAACCCTATTTTCCATGGAGTGTAACTCCAAAAATAAAATGACCCACAAGATGAATGTTTTACCATAGATACTTGGATATGTTTACTCAATGAAATAACAATTTCACGGTCTGAATCATTCTAAAAAAAAAAATATTGCGAAAATGGTGAGATGACCCGTAAATAACATACCTTAGAAAACATTATCAAAATAATTTATCCTTCCTTGAATTATGACCTTCTTTTCTTAACCTTCCCTCATAAATTCGGCTTAGATATCCTTTGGTTACCTCATAGACCTATAGGTATTCAATATTCTCAAGTGTGATTTAAATTATAGAGCCTTGCCTCTTATTTATACTCTCCAAGTAGCTTCCTTAAAAACATCTTCTGGGTCACTTTGCCCACTTTCCTTATTTTAGGGTTAACCCACTTCTAATTTCTCCATTAAATTTATTATTTGAGTAATTTATTTTGTATTCAATTTGAATTATAGTGCACTCATCACTTCACTTTATTATTTACCTTTAAAATCTCTTAAACCACTTTGACTACTTTGACCTTTTGGGGCTTCTAGATGACATATGAGGGTCCTCCAACTTCATAAGGCCATAACTCTCAAACCGTGAGGGGTTATGTGACATTCCACATACCAAAAGAAATGGCATGAAATTTACTATCCATATAGAATAGTATTACCTAAAAATATATTAAAACTCATATCGTTATTGTTATCACTGAAATTTCGTCCACACATGGCGACAAGAACTCTGCATCATCAAAACAGCAATGAAGTCATTCATGGCACTGAATTAATTTCACAGCATTCTAGAAGGGTCAAAAACTATACAAAGTAACCAAAAATTGAAGGGCGCTTCATAGTAGTTTGGTGCACGCGCACATGCGCAGGACAATAACGTACTCTGCGCGCATGCACGCA
>ML780850.1:834737-957907 GCA_009831015.1 Picea engelmannii | reverse complement strand
TGGATTTCGGCTATACGTATGCTCCTAACCTCATCCATCAGGGGGCATCTGTTATCACTGAAATTTCGTCCGCACATGGCGACAAGAACTCTGCATCATCAAAACAGCAATGAAGTCATTCATGGCACTGAATTAATTTCACATCATTCCAGAAGGGTCAAAAACTATACAAAGTAACCAAAAATTGAAGGGCGCTTCATAGTAGTTTGGTGCACGTGCACATGCGCAGGACAAGAACGTACTCTACGCGCATGCATGCACGACGTGCGGCTGTCAACGACAAAACCCGCGCACCTGCTAAAACGACGCATTTATTGAATTGGACGGCCTCTCAACCACTTACGGACCAGCTCCCAATCTGATTTGACTCCCAAATCCGAGCTGAATCCGTAGGGTAGGCGTGTTAATGACCTAATGAAGCCCTAAAGAGCCCCTTTTCACACTTTGAAGAGGTTACATAATCGCCCGGTGATCTGCTATAAAAAGCCATGAAGGAACATTGTTTTCGCAAGGAATTCCAAGTATTGTTATGCTGCTAAGATTGTCAAGGGCTCATTCTTTGACGATAACACATCGACAACATTTCATAGAGCCATTCGCCTCTCCATTGAGCGGATGTGTTGGGAGTTCTTTCACTATCAGTCTTATTTCTTCACATTGTAAGGAAAGAAATTTTGTGAGGGCCTCAAGAGCCTTCCTTTGGGGGAAGAATGAACCACAGTTCCCTTCCTTCATCGTGCTCTGATTTCATCAATAGACCAGCTCAAAACCATTGGTGATATCGGTGTCTTTTTTGTGTTTATTGTTTCTTTATCCGTATGTTCACAGTTTAGTTTGTTTTTGTTTAATTCTTTCTTGTAGTTTGTTTTGTTTCCTCTAACCCTTTCCTCCATAGTTGTCATGCTTTACAAGACCCAACAGGGCATGTAAGCACCCTCGATTTTCTCACCAGGTGACGAATTGGGTGCAAACAGTTATCCATCAAACAAACTTGGGTCCATTACCCAAACCCGGGTTCTCCAACTTCTCATGGCCATAACTCTCTAAATGTGAGGAGTTATGTGACGTTCCACATACCACCAGAAATGGAATGACAATAACTATCCATCTAGGATAGTTTCACTAAAATATTCATTGACCTTCATCTCATTACTCCACAAATAATCATGAGTTTTATAATCATACTTCTAGGATAACTCAATCCGCAAAGTGTCTTCCTGTGAGGGATTTCACCATAAGGGGACCACTTTGGAGTTAATTCATATGTACTTCTTATCAACCATGACAAGACAATAATGAGTCATATTTACATCAAACAAACTTGGGTCCATTACCCAAACCTTTGTGCTACTAGAATTCGCTACTGTACTTTCTCCAAGGGTTGACATCAATCACTAAGGGTTGACATAAATCTACAATACCATTCTCCAATAGTTGACATCAATGAAAACCAACAATCCATACCATCTATCCATCAACCTAATCCAATTGTCTGATAATCTCCCTTTTTGGCATTGATGGCAACACCAACATTGATGAAAAAACTTAATCATGATAACATTCATGCTTATACTCTTTATCAATGTTTCTATCTCTCCCCCTTTGACATCAATGGCAAAGGGTATCTCGCTTTGGGGCTTCTCCCCCTAACTGAACTCTCCTTGGGGCTGCTCTCCCTATCTACGTGCCTTTGATTTTTCTTTGTGTTTATAATCCTCCAATTACTCTCTTTCCCTTCATATGAATAATATCTCCCCCTTTGATAAAGGGTATCACTCTGAAGTCATATCGCTCATTCTTCCCTTGTGATAATCGATCCCCTTGGAAACATGCCTCTATGTTCTCTCTCCAAGAATTTATCTTTTGCATCTTATAAATATCTCCCCCTTTGTCCTATATATGGTGCTTCCTCGTGTACATCTAAGACATATAAGATAAGAATTCAAAAGTATTCATTTTGGAGTAGAAATCACTCCTAGTCTCTGGTGAATATACTCAAGGGCTTCCCATGGAAACGGTTGTGTAAAGATGTATGCCACTTGTTCTTTTGTTCCCACATATTCAACTCTAATGTTCTTCTCTGCAACCCGTTCCCATAGAAAGTGATACTTGATTGGAATGTGCTTCGTCTTGGAGTTCATCACCGGGTTTTTTGAGATACTGATGGCCCTTGTATTATCACAATAGATTGGAATGGGCTCATCATACTCAACCTGCATATCTGTCAGAGTTTGTTTCATCCAAAGAGCCTATGTACAACATGATGTTGTTGCAATATACTCTGCTCGGTTGTAGATAAAGATACTGATGATTGTTTCTTTCTTAGCCATGATACTAAACACTCACCCAAGTAGAACGTTGCTCCACTAGTGCTTCGTTGGTCATCAATATGACCTACCCAATCCGCATCTATGTAGGCAATAAGTGATAGATCATTTCCTTTTGGATATCATAATCGAAACTCTTATTTTCCTTTGAGATATATGAAAATCCTCTTCACTTCTAATACATGTGATTCCTTTGGTGCTGCTTGAAATCGTGCCAACTATCCAACTTCCTGCATTACATATGGTCTGGATTTTGTCACATATAGTAAGCTACCAATCATTGACCTATATTTCCTTTGGTCTGTAGACTTTGAATCATAATATTTGCTCAACTTGCAACTGGTTGTCATAGGAGTGGTAACTGGTTTGCAATCTTTCATTCTGAACCTCTTTAGCATTTATCTGATATACTTAGTTTGGAAATAAAAATTCCTTGGTTTCTTTGACATATATGAAGACCCAAAAAGAAGGATAGTCCTCCAAGTAATGACATTTCAAATTCATTCTACATATCCTTTGCAAATGTATAGCTTAACCCGTCATTAGTACTTCCAAAACAATATCATCAACATAAATTTCAATTAATAAAATATTACCTTGAGTTACATTGATGTAGAGGTTGTTGTTTGTACTTCATTTCCATAGTTCATAGGGATTTTTGTCATTGTTGTTTCTGAGCATTACTCTGTTTTGAATGTGAACTGATGTATGCATTGCATGTGTCCAAATAATATTTGTCAATTTGGAATCCATTAGCATTGTTCGAGCCATTTCCTATGTAATTATCATCCATTATGATAATGTTCATTTTTCTTTGAACCACTCTCTAAACCAATCTATGAATCCATTATGTCGTCCACTATCATATATCTATCCAAACCTGCTAAGTGTTTTCACGAATCCATCTTTGTCCATACTTTCCAAGACTCTACTTGCGCAATTGTCCATAATGCTGGCCCATTTATCACTATACTGTCATGAAGTCTTGATTAATCCATCAAAATTTACTTCTGCTAACTGATTGCTATGAATCTGTCTTCTCAAACTCTGCAAGCTACTCAAAGGATGGTTCTTTGGTCTGTCACAGCTATCGCATAAGCTCCCCCAGTCTAATATTCATATTACTTGGGAGTCTCTAAGCCGGATGGCTCAGAACAATTCATGCTTTGATGTGTATTCATCATCATCTGCATTGGTAGATTCATTATCTCTCTGAGCTATGAATTATTTCTTTCTATTTGTGGATCCATCTTTCACTATAATACTTGAAAGTACAATCTCTTGAACATGTTCCTTATTTGCCTTTCCTTCCTTTCTTTCAGTTATTTTCCAAACCTTTCTGTATCTGACATCTTTCCTTTTCTCTGTAGAATTTTCTTCATCTCATTTTAATGCCAATATTGCAATCTCTGGTACTTGGTCTTTGTTCACCTATTCTTCATGTTTTCTTATCCATACTTTCTTATATCTTATATCAATATCCTCTTTCATGGAAGTATCGATCATGATTCTACAATCACTAACTATGTGTCCATAGTTATGGCATTTGTAACACTCAATGTTACATGCGACCACATAGGCATGGTCTACTTGAACATTTCTTTTATAATCCCTGCAATATGCAACCTTATTTCCAAATTTATTACAATAAAAACAATGACCATAAAATAAATTTTCATACCTGGGAGTGAATGATCTTATTTGTGGCATAGTCCTTCTGAATTTTTTCCTTGACTGATCATGATCATGATTGAAGATTCTTTGTGTCTTGAACATGGATGGTATTCTTGAATATGTATCTTCAATAGTTTTCTTAGATTCTAGTTGACCATGATTCCTTCCTTTTAGTACTTCTACATAACTCTTTCTATTTTCTTCAATCTTCTTTTCTAGCAATGTATAGTGCTTCTCTTCATTCTCTACAACTGATGTGGATGTTTTTGTCTCTTCAATGTTCTTGTTGAGCTTAACGATTTTGAATCTTAGTGTGACAATTTCTTCTTCAAGATTCTCAACCTCTTCTTCTTTCTTCATTATCTGAGACTTCATGACCTCTTTTGTTCTCTTTGCTTCTTCAAGTTGGATTTTTAATGTAATTATTTCTTCTTCCAGTCTTCTCTCTTCTTGACCAAACTCTTCCTCAAGTTGGTTTAAGTCATTGGTTATTTCCTTGAGATGATCCATCGGTATCTCTTCTCTCTTTTCTGCTTCATCCTTTTTTGTTTCTATGTTGTCTTCTAAACATTTATTTTGATATTCTAGAGTTTCTTTAATTCTTCTAGCCTCTTCTAGTTGAGCTCTTAAATTCTTGATGGCCTGCTGATCCTTTTCGTAATCTTGAACACTTTGCTTTTGGTTCATCATTTCTTTCTCAGATGACTTGTTTTCTTCTCTTTCTTTCCTTAGATATTTAATTGCACTGATTAATTTTTCTCTGTAATCAACTTCTGCTTCATCATACTCTTCCTCTTCTAAATCTGTCTGACATGATGAACATCTTTCTTCTTGTTCTGTATCTACATCTTCTTTGGCATTTTCTGAATCTGTGATGGGTGAAGAAGATATTTCATGTAACTTATCCCAAAGTTCTTTGGCTAATGAAAATTTACCAACCTTTTCTCTTACCGGTTTAGGTAATCCGTCCCAGATCAAATCCATTGCTATTTTTTTATTCTTCTTCAATTCCTTCTTGGTTGTGGTCTTTTCCCTTTTTGAACTATCATATCTTGTAACAACTGATAGCCAAATATAATTTCCATGTGCCTGTAAAAATACTTCTGTCCTTCTGCTCCACATCTCATACTTAAAACCATTCTGACCATTAAACATTGGTACTCCATTCTCAGAATAATCCATGATCTCCTTCCAGTGGTTAAACTGTTTCCTGAAGGAACCTCACTCTGAAACCAATTGTTGGATTACTGAGAGAGGGGGTGAATTAGTAATAGATAAATTTAATCCTTTTTAACCATATAATCCAAGTGTTATATCAATGTAGCATTATCATCCAATTACTGCAGAGTAAATAAGCAATGAACAAATGAACAATCATACACATACACAGTACACCAGTGTTTTACGTGGAAATCCAAAGTGAGAGAAAACCACAAAATGTTTTTTCTTATATGTCTTGAATAATTACATTCATTGGAAGCACCAAATTCCTTTGTTTTCCAGCTACAACTGGAAGGAGGCTCTAACCCCCTAGTTTCTCAGGCTACAACCTGAGGGAAGCTCCAACTCCCCAATTATCTGGCTACAACCAGAAGGAGGCTACAACCCCCTATGCTCTCCAGCTATGACCGAAAGGTGGATAAAACCACCTATCCTTGCCCCATCCAACTGCCCTGACGTATAAGTAGAATGATGGAACTACTGCCACACTATCACTATGAGATATACTACTGTAAACATGTACTAATCAACCTCTACCAAACAACTTGTACCAATAACCTGAACCATGCATCAACCATGCATCAACTTGTACCTCAACTTGTAATCAACTTGTACCATAAACAAGTGCATCAACCATGCATCAACCTATACCAACCAACCTGTAATCAACCTATACCATAAACAAGTGCATCAACCATGCAAAAACCTGTACCTCAACCTGTACCATGAACAAGTGCATCAACCATGCACCAAACCTGTACAAATAACCTATCACAACAGCCTGGCTCATCAATATTATCAACCAAATCAGATCAATCACCAAGACAACTCTCAAATATGTGCATCAACCAAGTATAATACACCAACTCATAATCATCACCAAGATCAATATGTGCTTCTGATAATACAAGTATGCTACATCATCCATAAACCATGTGTCAACAATAATACTAAAAAGTGCCTCCAACCATGTACCAAGTATGTACCAATCATTTATCAACTACTCATCAACTATGACTCATCAATATGTACCAATTTCATCAACTATACACCTCATGTATGTGCCAACTCATCAACTACTTGTCTCAACCATGTACCCGACATGTACCTCAACCAAAATCCCTCATAAATTTCATCATACAAATCCTATTTGTAAATATGTAATAGACTTGGTGTATATGATCACATTCCTACAAACCTTCCTTAACTTTAACAACAAGAGACTATCATTTTCATCAAACGTTTCTTTAGTCTCACATGCCTAGTTTTGGATTAGTCAACAACCCTAACTTGAAATAATCATAACTTTGTACCTGTAAAAAATAAAGATCTAAAACTGATATACAATGTTCTTCGGTGTATTTTATGCAATTACTCTAGGTTTCACTACTTGGAACCTCTCAGAAAAAGAGTTATAGCAAAAATGGCATACCTTGTTGAATTCTGGATTATTCTAGAGAGCAACCTTGTAGAGTGTGCCCCGCGTGGAATATTTATTGAATAAATATGAAACTGTTAAAAATAATACTAAAGAATGTACTCTAACCAACACAATTTGTATTACTCAATTTGGATATGTTATGAATAAGTTATGACATTTTTACCTGAAACACTTGTTTTTGACTAGTTTCGGGACTAGCCACAAACCCTATTTTCCACGAAGTGTAACTCCAAAAATACAATGACCCACAAGATGAATTTTTAAAAAAAGATACTTGGATATGTTTCCCCAATGGAATAAAAATTTCACGGTCTGAATCATTCTAGAAAAAAAATTATTGTGAAAATGGTGAGATGACCCATAAATAACATACCTTAGAAAGCATCATCAAAAGAATTTATCCTTCCATGAATTTCGGCCTTCTTTTCTTCACCTTCCCTCAGAAATTCATCTTAGATATCCTTTGGTTACCTCAGACACCTATATGTATTCAATATTCTCAAGTGTGATTTAAATGAGAGATCCTTGCTACTTATTTATACTCTCCAAGTAGCTTCCTTAAAAACATCTTCTAGGTCACTTTGCCCATTTTCCTTATTTTAGGGTTAACCCACTTCTAATTTCTCCATTAAATTTATTATTTAATTTATTTATTTTGTATTCAATTTGAATTATAATAAACTCATCACTTCACGTTATTATTTACCTTTAAAATCTCTTAAACCACTTTGACTACTTTGACCTTTCAGGGCTTCTAAATGACATATGAGGGTCCTCCAACTTCGTAAAGTCATAAATCTCAAACCGTGAGGAGTTATGTGACGTTCCACATACCACCAGAAATGGCATGACATGTAATATCCATATAGAATAGTATTACCTGAAAATATATCAAAACTCATACGATTATCCATCAAACAGACTTGGTTCCATTACCCAAACTCGGGTTCTCCAACTTCTCATGGCCATATCTCTCTAACCATGAGGAGTTATGTGACGTTCCACATACCACCGGACATGGCATGAAAAGAAATATCCATATAGGATAGTTTCATTGACAAATTCACTTACCTTCATCTCATTATTCCACAAATAATCATGGATTTTATAATCATACTTCTAGGATAACTCAATCCGCAAAGCGTCTTCCCGTGAGGGCTTTCACCATAAGGGGAAAAATTTGGAGTTCATCCATTTGTACTTCTTATCAACCATGAAAAGACGATAATGAGTAATATTTACATCAAACAAACTTGGTTCCATTACCCAAACCTTTGTGCTACTGGAATTCGCTATAATTCTTTCTCCAAGGGTTGACATCAATCTACAATATCACTCTCCAATAGTTGACATCAATGAAAACCAACAATCCATAAACCTAAGCCAAGTTTATGACATATATATTATCCAATACCTCAAGTACTATTAAATTCACCAAAATCAAATCACAAACATAACATCAATGATTTACACAATTTTTGAAGGGGGAAAAAACATAGATCTATACTGAATAAAGATTATTACAACAAGTTATATGATTACTTTGAGAAACTTGTCATACTCCTTGATTTGATCCCTTGAGGTCCTCCTAATACACCCTTTCATGGCTGGAATAAATTAGGATACTCGTTGTATCATGGTAAAAAGATGATATAAATCTCTCATTTAGGCCTTCAACCTCACTTGTGTTGATGCCCAACACCCATGTATGAAAACAAAAAGGTGACCAAGAATTCTCACTTAGTTTCACTAGTGTAACAATGCTTATAATATTTTCTTATGATGCCCATTCCCTTGATTTGGTCTCTTCTTATAGGAATTTAGAGGATCTTAGATATAGGTTCATGGAAAGTGAACTAGACAAAAACAGGTCATCCACAAGTTACATGCTCAATAATGCATCATGGCCAACCCATATCTCATTGTTATTCTCATAACTCTCTAGTTATAGAATATCTAATGGGTGTCCATGGGTTTAGTATGGAAACAAGAATATGGCTACAACTTTTCTATGAGGGAGCTACAATTTGCTTCCCTTCTTTCTAGGAAAAGCATGAATAGGCTCTTTTATGACATTTTAATAGAAATTTCCTTGGTATAAGTCATATTTTTGTCTTTAATACATCATTGGCTTCTCTTCAAGGCCTAGAGTGGAAAATACAAGTGTAATAGATGCTCGATAATGTGTGAGGTAATAATAAGAACCGATGGATAAAATACATGTTGACGAGTGGCTTAAGGAAGGAGCTTACATATTAAGGAACTGGGAAGTGCTTGTATATATATATATATATATATATATATATATATATATATATATCACCCTCAAGGTAGGCATACTCATGCTCGTATGTATGAAAAACCATGGCCACAAAAAAATACACTATCGATCCATGAAATTATATGCAAGACCATGACCAAGAAAAAGTACATCATGGATCTTTGTCATATAAAATAGCATAGTCATGAGTAAATACAATGTGGATCTATGTCACAATATACATTAGGAATACATCTAGCACCAATGAGAGTGTCATTGTGGTCTTTAAAGTACTCATGCAATAGTGATATAATATTATGTAACTTGGGAAGGGGAGCATAAACGGAGAATGCCCCTAAACCCAAGGTCTTCAATCCAACCCCGTCGATTGTATGAATCTACATTATGTGAATAAATTAAATATGAGTAGGGTTTTAAGCTATGTATGGGGTATGAATCAAGGGGAGGTGTTGGAGCATGAAATTTAAGGGTATGGAGATGTTGTGAAATGCATGAAGTATGAAGCATGTAGGTGAATTCATAAGTACTTTGTGTATGAAGATCTTCTATTGCTTCCTATACAGGTCGTATTGAGTTGGCGCTCATGTGAAGAGATTGGTGTATCTAGTAGGTTGGTTCCTACATAGTATCTTGTTGAGTTGGTGCTTAGCTAAAGAGATTGGTGTCTCTAGTAGGTTGGTGCCTACACAATATCTTGTTGAGGTTGGTTGTGGAGCCTGATTATCTTTTGATTCAGAGGGTTTTTGTTTTCAGCCATGATTATACCCCATGAAGACTTTACACCCTAGAATACTGTACACCCCTCCACGTGGGGGAGTTGCAGGGGGGGATCTCCCCCCCCTATTGGGTCCAGGGGCAACGTTCCTTGATGGGGGTTTGGGGGCAAAGCCCTCAAAGGAAAAAATTCCTTGTAAATGTATATTGTAATTTCATAGTAAATCTGGACCATTCCTTATAAGGTTGTAGATCTGATAGTATAAGTTATGTTAGGAATTTGTACCCTGGAAGGAAACCCTCTTTTATGAGGGAAATGTATTGTGACTATGTATCATTGAGAATATTGTATTTTGAGTGAGGAGAATATGAGAGAAAGAAGAGGAAGTTACAATGGGTGTGTTGTAGGTTGTATCCCTTCATTTGTTGGATAATAAAAAGGAAGGACCTGGAAATTTCTCTGGTGGACGTAGCCTACACTGGGTGAACCACGTATATCTGTGTCTCTATTATATTTTGTATCTTCTTTGTTTTATTTTTTCATTTGTTTATATTTTATTGCTATGCAATCTTATTTTTCTAACAACTAATATCAAAGCGAAAGGTAACTAGCAAGAAAAGAGGGTTCTTGGTTTGAGTGGGAGCAATGGCGGAATATGGAAAGTTTAGGGTCGAGAAATTTAATGGCCAAAACTACCAGTTATGGAAGATGAAGATGGAATATTATTTATAGCAGAAGGATCTATTCCTACCATTGGGTGGAATAACAAAGAAGTTGACAGCCATGAAGGATGAAGAATGGGAGGTTCTTGACATAAATACATTAGGAACAATATGACTAAGCATAGCAGCGTCGGTGGCTTTCAATATTTCAAAAGAAAAGAAAACGATGGAGCTGATGGACACATTGGATAAACTATATGAAAATCCATCGACATCCAATAAGGTATTTCTAATGAAGAGAGTATTTAATATGAATATGTTAGAAGGTGGGTCTATTGCATATCATTTAAATGAATTTAATACGGTTACTAATCAACTAAGTTCTGTAAAGTGGACTTTGATGATGAGGTTGGGGCTCTTCTAATATTGTGCTCATTACCATAAAGTTGAAATGGCTTGGTCATGAATATAAGTAACTATGTCTATAGTTCAAAAACATTAAAATTTGATGATGTTGTTGGTGTTATCCTTAGCGAGGAAATGCAATGAAAATTCACAGGTGAGACATCAGGTAATGTGTTAAACATGGAGAATAGGGGAAGACAAAAGGATAGAGGGAAGGGCTCAAGGAACCAAGAGAATTATAGGAAGGGAAGATCCAAATCCTGACTAGGAAAGATAGAGTTCTAGAATTGTGGGAAGAAAGGACATCTGAAGAAAGACTGTAGAGCTCCAAAGAAACAGGAGAAAAATCATGAAGAAAATGTAACGGGTGATGTGTTACAAGATACTTTTATTATTTCTGTAGACAATATTTCTAAGTCTTGGGTAGTAGATTTAGGGGATTCATTTCATGCCACACCCCATAGGAAACATTTTCTAGATTATGTTCAAGGTGATTTCAAACAAGTTCATTTGGGTGATGATGCACCATGCAAAACTGTTGAAATGGGAAAGATAAAAATAAAGCAAAGGAATGGAAACCAATGGTTGTTGAAAGAGGTAAGACATGTTCCAGATATAAGAGAAAAATATAATTTTAATAGGGCAATTTGCAAGTGAAGGTTGTATATCCATATTTATAGATAAGGTGTGGAAGGTCACCAAATGATCATTGGTGATAGAAAAGGGAGAAAATGTAGGTACATTGTATTTATGTACTGGTAATATTGAATCTTCTATATCTTTAGCTTCTACAGGAGTGAATACAACACTGTGGAATCATAGGATTGGACACATGAGTGAGAAGGGGATGAAAATACTTTACAAAAAAAAATGTCTTGCCAGATCTTAAACAAATTGATTTGGATTTATGTGAGAATTGTGTTTATGGAAAACATAAGAGAGTCAGATTTCTCATAGTCAGAAAAAAAAAGCAGAGTGAAAGGTTAGAGCTTGTGCATACAGATGTATGGGGACCATCTCAAGTATCATCTCTTGGTGGCTCTCGTTATTATGTTACTTTTATTGATGATGCAACTATAAAAACTTGGGTTTATTGCATTCGAAAAAAATCTGATGTTTTTGATACTTTTAAGAAATGGAAAGCTTTGGTTGAGAATGAGATAGGAAAAAGGTTGAATTGTCTCAGATTAGACAATGGAGGTGAATATTGCAACAAGGAGTTTTATGATTGCTATTCATACTATGGAATTCATAGAGAGAAGACAGTTCCGGGAACACCAAAATAAAATGGTGTGTTAGAAAGGATGAACGGGACAATCATGGAGCGTACAAGGAGTATGAGATTGTATGTTGGTTTTCCCTTAAAATTCTAAGTAGATGTTGTAGATATTTATGTTTACTTAATAAACAAAGGACCTTCAAGCTATTTGGATGGTAGAATTCTAGAGGAGGCATGGATAGATAAAAAGGTAAACTATTCTTTTTTGAAGACTTTCGGTTATGAAGCATTTGTCCATATTGATAAATAAAATAGAACAAAGCTTGAGGAAAAATCCAAGAAGTGTACCTTTATTGGATACGGTGTTAATGATTTTGGTTATCTCTTATGGGATTATGAAAATCACAAAATCATTAGGAGTAGAGATGTCATATTCAATGATAAGGTCATGTACAAAGATCAGTTGCAGGGAAATAAATAGGAAAAATAAAAACCATAATACACAGTGCTTGATGAGATCACTGAAAAAATTCCAAGAGTGCCATAAAATCAAAATGTACAACAACAAGAGGAACATGTACCTCAAACTCCCGTAAGCTTTTTTAGAAGATATACCAGTTTAAGTACACCCCCTGAACGATACTCTCCTTCATTGTATTATTTATTATTGACTGATTCTGGTGAACCAGAATGTTATGAAGAGGTAATGTAGGTAGACAATAAAAAGAAGTGGGAGAAAGGAATGAAAGAGGAAATGGATTACCTAGAAAATAACTAGACTTGGGATTTGGTTTAGTTTCCTGTGGGAAAAAGAGCATTGCAGAATAAATGAGTTTACAAGTTGAAGGAAGAAGATGGAGGAAAAAAGTGGTACAAGGATAGACTTGTTGTAAAGGGGTTTGCACAAAAGAAAAGTATATATTTTGATGAAATATTTTCTCATGTTTTTAAAATGACTTCAATTAGGACTATTTTAAGTCTTGTGGAAATAGAATATTTTCATCTTGAACAGTTAGATGTAAAAACAACTTTTCTCCATGGGGATTTGGAGGAAGAGATTTATATGTAGTAGCCACATGGGTATGAGGTCAAAGGGAAGGAAAATTTGGTATGCAGGTTGAAGAAGAGCTTGTATGGCCTAAATCAAGCTCCAAGGTAGTGGTATTTGAAGTTTGATAGGTTTATGATAGAACAAGGTTATAGTAGATGTCATTCTGATCATTGTGTTTATTTTAAAAGGCTAGAAAATGGAAGTTATATTATCTTGCTATTGTATGTAGATGACATGCTTGTTGCATGTTCTAATATGTAGGATATAAATTTTCTCAAGAAGAAATTATCTAATTCATTTGCGATGAAGTATTCGGGCACTGCAAAGAAAATCCTTGGTATGATAATAACAAGAGACAGGAAAAATCGCAAATTGACATTGTCTCGGGGTGAGTACATAAAGAAGGTGTTAGAGAGGTTTAGACTGCAAAATGAAAAACTAGTTAGTACACCTTTAGCCAACCATTTCAAATTAAACAAGGAAATGTGTACCAAGACAGGAGGAGATAGAATACATGTCCAGGGTCCCTTATTCATTAGCAGTTGGCATCTTGATCTATGTGATGGTTTGCACAAGACCAGATATTTCACATGCAGTGGGAGTTGTGAGTAGGTATATGAACAATCCAGATAAAGAACATTGGGAAGCAGTAAAGTGGATTCTCAGGTATTTGAAAGGTACTTCTACTCATGCATTATGTTTTGGAGGTTCAGACATTGTTCTACAATGATATGTTGATTCGAATATGGCAAGTGATAAAGATAGAAGGAGGAGTACCGAAGGGTATGTTTTTGTTGTAGGTGGAATAGTAGTAAGTTGGATTTCAAAACTACAAAAGGTTGTTGCAATTTCAACAACAGAGGCAAAGTATGTTGTTGCTACAGAGGCTAGTAAAGATATGATTTGGTTACAGAGGTTTATGGAGGAATTGGGAAAGAAGCAAGAGAATAACAGGTTGTATTGTGACAACGAGAGTGCCATTCATCTTTAAAATAAATCATCATTCCATTCGAAGACTAAGAATATACAACTCAGGTACCATTTCATATGATCCGCCTTGGAAGATGGACATTTGAAGTTGAAAAAGATACACACTAGCCAGAATCCTACAGACATGTTAAAAAAGGGAGTAACCATGGAGAAACTAAGTTCCTTCTCAGTTTTAGTTGGTCTTCAAGCATGAAGGTGAAGATGAGAAATTTTCTAGGTCCAAGAAGGATCATATTCCAATAGATACATCAGCAGTGGATTTGTTGAGATCAATCTCGAAGTGGGAGATTGTTGGTTGTGCATCTTGAGTATATTCCTGATTGAGAGGTTTTTCTTTTCAGTCGTGTTTATACCCCATGAAGACTTTACACCTCGAAATATTGTACACCCCTCCATGCAGGGGAGTTGTACGTGGGGCTTTCCCCCCCTGTGGGGTCCGGGAGGTCGATCCCATCGGCTAGGGGGTCCGAGGGAAATCAGGCCCCCAACGAGGGTTTGGGGGCGAAGCCCCCGAAGAAAAAATTTCCTTGTAAATGTATATTGTAATTTCATAGTAAATATGGACCGTTCATTATAAGGTCACACATCGGATGGTAGAATTTTTGTTAGGTTTTTTTTCCCTAGAAGGAAACACTCTTTTATGAGGGAAATGTATTGTGGCTATGTATCATTGCGACTATTTTATTCTAAGTGAGGAGACTGTGAGAGAAAGAAGAGGAAGTTACATGGGGTGTGTTGTAGGTTGTATCCCTTCATTTGCTGGATAATAAAAAGGAAGGACCTGACAATTTTCGTGGTGGGCGTAACCCACACTGGGTGAACCACGTATATATTTGTCTCTATTGTATTATGTATCTTTTGTTTTTTTATTTTTTCATTTTTTTTTATTTTATTGCTCCACAATCTTGTTTTTTTAACAACAGAGTAGGTGCTCAACTAAAGAGTTTGTTGTCTCTAGTAGGTTGGTGCCTACAAGCTTTTATAAAGATTTATTTTTTTTTGTTTTCTCCCACAAGGGTTTCTAAATTAAACTCTATGTACTCTGATTTGGGTTTATATGCATTTATTGTCTTAAAGTTAATGAATGATTGATGAATGCTCATTTAAATTAAAAGCTATACTATATTGATTCTCCCCCCCTCTCCTAGCATAAACATAAGTTCAACATCCAATAATAATAGTAATCTAATTTTAAGGTTGCGACCAAGATAGACACCAAATTGATGTATGATACCCCCTTTATTTATTCCTACTACCCATACCTCTACAATTCCAGGAGACTATTTGCATTATTTACCTATATTTTTGGGCCTCTTCCTTGGGGTGGATGTGTCTCTCTTGTGTTCTTAATGGGTTTCATCCCAAGACCAAATGAAGTTTCAATCAATTGTTGTGTTCCCAACTCTTTTTCTTTTTTTGTTATTTCTTCCCTCCTATCTGTTGGCAATGTTCAACAGGCATTGTATGCTTGTCATTGATGGCAAGTACAGCAGTGAAGATGGCATGAGTATAAGAAGAAGTATCAGAAGTATTTTAGGAAGACGTTGCAGAGCAAGCTCGATAAGTTCAGAAGAGATAGTACAGAGGATTGTTGGAAGGTTTACAATTGGGAGTGAGCTTGTCATTGATGGCAAGAACAGTGATGGCAAAGATCAACATGATCAGTAGCACAGTGATAATGGAAGAGGAGGATCAAAAGTGAACATTGGATCTTATTCAGAATCCCCGATGACCGTCAGATATGAATTCAGACAAGAAGAACGCACAGAAGAGGAGGACAGATCTCAGGCATCCGATTTGAGCGTAAGATCCGACCATCGTTGGATTAGGGAGAACCTGCACGTTCATTAAAGTGCAAGGAGAAGAGGGTATAAAAAATCCCAAAAGAAGGAGGACCGTCCATCTACGGGTAGGACACGTGGACACAGATTAACATTTTACTGACTGAAAAGTCAAAGGCATGAAATGCTCCAACCTTTCACCTCTCGAACTCGCAATATGAAAAATCATGAAATAATGTCAACCATTAGATCGAGGCCAAACATGGACCATTAATCAGGCACAACGAAGGCTCGTGGAGTTGTGAAGTGTCGATAAAATCTTGACCGTTGATCCAAGAGGGACGCATGGCAGAAGATAAGAACATGTCAAAGACTCCATTTCAAGGTTTCGCGTTTCGCGACTTGGAGTGACGAGACCCTCCATCATAGGAATCGCGAGATGCAAACTCACGATAAGATCTGGACCGTCATATCACCAAGGGTTCTGGACCGTTGATCTAAGCTCCATTGCAGAGCTTCGCCTATCGTGACTTGGAGTGACAAGAACCTCCATCTAAGGAACGGTGAGATGAAAATTTGTGAAAAGATCAGGACTGTCGGATCACCAAGAACGTGGACCGTTGATCTGAGCTCTATCTCGGAGTTTCTCCTATCACGACTTGGAGTGACGAGAGTCTCCATATAAGGATCAGCAAGATGTGAGATCATGAAAAGATCAGGACCATCAGATCACCAAGAATGTGGACCGTTGATCTGAGCTCCATCTCAGAGATTTTCCTATCGCAACTTGGAGTGATGAGAACCTCCATATTAGGAACAACGATATGTGAAATAACAATTTAATCACAGTCATCGGATCAAGGTGTGACCTGGACCGTTGATCCGACTCCATTTTGGAGTTTCATGAATCGCGACTTGGAGAGGCAAGAAACATAACCACAAGAACGTCGAAATCGCGATATGTGAAATCGCAATATGAACTGAGTTGTTGAATCAAGATCAGATATGAACCATCGAATCATAGGACAAGTGGAAAGTGATTGGAATTTCGCTGACTTGGAGTCGACAAAGCATGGCGTGGAAACTCGTGAAATATGAAGCGCCTTTTGGCACAGCCTATGGTCACCACCGGTGGTCACGAGAAGGGAAGGAGTCAGTTCATATAAGCTCCATTTTGGGGTTTCGGAGATCGCGACTTGGAGAGTCGAGATGCCTCATCTCCAGATTCAAGAAATGCGAAATTGCGAAAGCGCTTTATGCATAAGTGCGTGGTCACAGCCATTGGGCACATCGATAGAAGATGGAGGATGAAGCTAGAGGTGCTAAGCTTCACCAGAGGGATCCCAAAATGTCGAATTACGAAATGGAAAAACAAGCACAAGATTCTTTATTCTTCATCCAACGGTTCAAGTGAAACTGAAGGAGATCAGAGGGCTATTGTTGCACATCACAGTGTAACTGCCCGAACCACTGATAGTGTCTACCAGAGGACTCGAAGACACTTCAGGGTGATTGACAGAGGAGATGAAGAGTCTCTGGGAATCTTCAAGAGGGATGAAGATTCTTGTGGAGGCGATCGACAGTTGGATGAGCATTGAAGCCTGTAACTGGAACAGAGAAGGTGAGCTCATCTATCATAGAGAATATGAAGAGTCTCAACTGCCAGAGAGGCTAAGGAATCTTAGCATAACATACAGTGATGTTGAACGAGTGGGAAAACGTCCAGAGAAGCTGAAGAGTCATGATGATGATCAGACAGAGCACTCGAGTTGTGGAGGATATCAGCGTGGTATGAGTATGCAGAGATTTTTGCGCCCATTGCATGCACAAGGTGCATAAAAGCTATAAATACACAATACATAGAAGAGATGTGGTTGTTGTGGCTGTTGGTGTAGCTGTGATTGTCGTTGTTGAAGGTGATTCATGTGTGAAGAAGGAGGAGAGTGGAGCAGCTGAATTGAATAGAAGAGGAATTGTGCAGTGAATGGACATGGCACACAGAGCATAAAGAGAAAAAGAATAGACAGTGCAAGTCATGTGTGCAGGAAGGCAGTGAGGCAGACAGAGAAACGAAATGAAGCATAACAGTGATGAGTCTGATAAGCCACTGTTGAACATTATATCACTGTAATAAGTTTCAGTAGCAAAGATTTATAATTCAGGGTGGAAGGGAGGTGCTAGGGAGGACTGTTGTCCTCATAGGTTCAAGTGGGTTCTTGAACACAGGGAGTTGTAGCTTCCATCTAGTTACAGCCAGAGAAACCAGTGTGGCAGGGTGGTGCAAGGGAGAACTCTTGTTCTCTGTTATATAGGTTGGTGCCTGTATGATTGGAAGTTGGTGCTTCCATCCAGTTGGTACTGGAAACAATCAAGTAGTTGATGCTTCCTTCTAGTTGGTGCCAGAGAAACCAGGGAGTTGGTGCTTCCTTCTAGTGGGTGCTAGAGAAAATAGAGAGTTGGTGCTCTCAGCAAGTAGCAGCTTGCAAAACTGAGTTCGTAGCCTCATTATGAGTTGGTGCTCATATGTATGATAATGTAAGGAATGTAACTATTACTTATCATATAAAGAAAAAGAGGTTTTTACCCTGTATGGGTTTCCTCAGGAAATATCTGTCTTTGTGTTTCTCATATATGTGACTGATGCTGAATGTGCCATTGTTTATTTACCTGCATTATTGTGATCATCATTTAGTGTTTCTGCAAAGAGTTTAAAACAAGCATAATTGTTTAAGCACGGTAACAACTGATTCACCCCCCCCCCCCTCAGTTGTCCAACACTATCTTTGTTCAAGATTCCTTCCATATTTTCTAGACTACTTTTTTCCTTGGTCTACTTCTTCCAACACCTTTGCTTCGACCTATTTTTGGGATATTTTCTTTGTTTTCATCTGTATTTATTATTGATTGTAATCTTGTTTCTCCTCAATTTCCTCCATATTTCCCAAGATTTCCCCTTCTTCATTATGGGGTGGAACTGTTTATTCCCAGATTGGAAATTGAATGGGTTTACTTGGGGCATAGCCCAATTCTTCCAAAATATGGGTTTGAGTGATTGTAGAGTGAAAGTATTATTGGGCTATGTTGATCAAAAAATTTGACCACCTAGGTTTCCTTCTCTTGGAAAAACAAAAAAACAATTGACGTCATAAGAAATAAATTTTGAATGATCATGTGTTCATGGTTTAGCCCTCAGTCACAACTTCTTCACACATTTTTTATAATCGAAATCTGAATCTGTATGCTCAATATATTCATGTTTTTGTCCAACGAACATTTTTTCCATGGGAAACAAAGCTAGTTTTTCTTGGAACCACACTTATGTTATTGGAATTCTTGGAAACACGATTATTGTATTGGATCCACATTTATGTTCTTTGAATTATTGGAACCATTCTCAATTCTTGGAACCATGTTCATTTTCTTGGAACCTTACACATTTTCTTGGAAATACAATACTCGAAATTCCCCTCATACCCCTCTTCCACTTCCCTCACTTAGTATTATTTTACTTCTCTCTTGAGGGATCAATCACACACCCGCCATACCCCTCTACCCCCATGAAACCCTCACATCCTTCCATACTCCACCAACCCGCCATATTCCCCCCCTTCTCCCTTCTCCTTCCTCACATCCGACCTCGATTCTCTCTCCTCCATGGGTTCAGATGCCCCTTCTCCTCCCACCTCTCCTCCCTCACTTCAAAATCCAACTCATCCACTTCTCTCTCCTCCTACCTCCTTATTCCCGTGCTCTTGTACTCCCATACTTAGCCTAATTTCATAAGTCCCATTCCCTTTTATTGTTAACCAATCACTTTATGACATGTGGCAAACATGACAATGAATGACACTAAGACACGTGGTGAAAAAACAAATCATGACATGTGGCAGTCTCTGGTATCCAATGACACTGTGACACATGGGAAATGACTCAATGTTGACTAGGTGATGACATGGACACTGACTGGATGTTGATTGGGTGTTAATTGGGCAAGTGGGTCATCCAAATTTTTATTAACTCGTGATTTTCCTAAGGCATGATCTACATAGTTTCCTTTTGTTTCACATGAAGTGCATGGAAATATTCACCATATATACACTACACTATCAACTACCACAATGAATGTGGGATTTTTAAAAGGATAATTTTAATGGAGGGTCAAGATTAATCCACGAACTTGATGGATTATTGTTGAGAAGTGAACTTACGAAGGTCCTAACTTGGTTTTGGACAAACTAGACCTCGTTGGAAATATAAATCAAAAAGGAAGATGATGGAATAGGTTTCAAGAGGTGAAATTGGCCATAATTCTCTCAAAAATTAAAATAGCAGTTAGCTATGTTTTCATGGTTTGCTAATAAATTTGTTTGGAACCTCAAATTCCTAAGCTTATAACTTGAGATTCAGAATTCCAAATTATGCTCAGGAGGACTCGTTGGAAATATGGAATCATGAATATTTCTTATATGATGGTTTCCATGACTGAGAAATAAGATATCATGCTCAAAAAATTAAAACACAATCCACTTTTTAAAAGACAACTAGTTTAAATTTTGAAAATAAAAGTTTACTTAAAAACTTTTATTAAAGAGAAAATGGGCCCCACTTCAAGGAACGAATTTCAATGACATAAATTCATTAATGAGATTTCAATGAAGAATTAATTAAAGTGGTTATTCCAACAAGAAAATCATGTGGAAGTCCTTAGAAAGACAAAAAACCTTAACTTCTTCAAGAAGCATTGGAAACCGATTTTAAAAGAGACAGAGCACCATCAAAAAAGGGTTAGAGGGAAATCAAAAGATCAGAATAGAGAATTTCCAGCAATCCGCATGCAGCCAAGTCTCTAATCAACAAACAAAGATCCCCAGTTTTCTTGCTTCTTCTTCTACACTATTTTCTCAAGGCCATATGCTTGTATTTCTGAACTAAGCATAAGGTTGAGATTGTTTAGTGTCTTTCTTGTATTCTTCCAAGACTCTTTCTCTAAAAATATCATGGATATTTTACAACAATATGTGTGACTGCTAAAAATGTAAGTCGGGATTGCCTAAATGATTCATGAAGGTTTATCCCTTGCATTTGGAAAACTTCATTTCTAAGCATTAGTCAATTGGTTTGTTGAAATGATTTATATTGTTGAATATCTTTTATGAAACTCCATAGAGAAATACTTTAGGATGCAATTTCAATGATTTCTCAAACTATGAGTATATGAGCATGAGATTTTTGAAGTGCATCTATCATAGTCATTTATGTTTTAAATGAAATACTCTTTTAAATTTCTCTGAAATGATCTAGATAATTTCATTATTTTTCTTGCAACAATATATGGTTGCATCTTTTATTTGCATACATTTCATAGGGTTGTAATAATGAAACTGAGCATATATCTATTTTGATGTTGAATGTTTTCTTCATATTTTTATTGTTAAGAAGTTGATTGGTCCATTCAAGAATAAATTTGGTTATCAAGAACCATTTCATATATAAAATAAAGAAATAAAGACTTGGGGTTTGTTGTCCAACATTCTCCCCAATCCAAGAGCATCAAGATAAATCTTTCAGATTATGATAGAGGAGTACCACCTCTATAAAAACACAGGGTTTTTTATCCTCGTGGGATTGTTGCTTATATATTGACCAATCTAAGCATAGAAATTTTTGGATACTCAATTGGGGAATGATTTGTTTTCAAGAAGTATGATACTTCTTAGGATTAGATACTATTGGAAAACTAGATGTTTTCTGATTGAAGTTTTGAAAGAAGATCTAGACATTGATTTAAGATGAACTGGGTTTTTAAATTTGTTCAAGGATAATTAAATGGCCTTGAAGACATATTGTTGAGGTTTTAGTCACAAATCAATTGTGATGACTTCTATACAACCAAATAACCATCCAATATTTTGGAGGATGATCTCCCTAGTGACTCTATCATTGAAACTACGGATCTTGAATAAATATGACTAGGTGATTTCACTAAAAATATTCAAGAGTTTCAAGAATATCTATATGAACATTCCTCTGAAGAATTTCTTTCATGTTGTGAGAAATTTTTCCTTTCCCATAAATCCCAACAAAAATTTTTCAAGCTACAATAAAGGGAGAAGGTACCCAAAGAAAGAAATAGTTGCACATAAGTCCACTAAATTTGCAAGGAGAAGTTCTTCCATTGCCAGATATTGCCATGGACAAGTTCCCTATGTTCTTCAGGAATACTTTAGAGGATGCAGAGAAATATTTGATTAATTTTGATAGTTCTTGTGATATTTATAATGTGTCTCAAAATGATGTTGTATGTTGGTTATTTATCTTGACTCTAAAGGAAAATGTCAGTGAATGGTTTTATTCATTGCTTCCTGGAACCATCACTAGATGGGATGTATTAGAAAATTTATTCATCGAGAAATATTTTCCAAGAAAAGATCCATATTCTCTTTTCTTGAAGTTGGTTGAAATCCATATGAACGAGGAAGAGATAGTCAGATATTTCACTTTCAAATTTATGAAATTTCTTCATGAGATTCCTCAAGAAATGTTTCCAAACAATGTCATCATTTTCAATTGTTATGAAAATGCCTTTCCTGTGAATCTGAGATTTATATTGAAGCAAGATGGCTTGTGTCACTGTAAGAGTTAATGTAGCGAGCTCAAGTCGTTGAAATAAATTTTCATGAAACCAATGCTAATATATTAAACCTCCCAATATTTTTCAATACAACAAATGAATGGATTTAGAAGAAAATTTTGGTGAAAGACATGATTGTTTTTTTTTTTCAGATCTTGTTCTTGAAATTGAAAATGAGAACTATAATGTTTCAATTCAATAAAAATATCATCTTCTACATGTTCCATTGGAGGGAGATTTTAACCTCTCATGTGATCAATTTGAGAGTGATGATCATAATGAGTTTAAAGATGAATTTAAAGAACCACCACTTGTTGTACCCAAGGATTTTATTCAATACAACCATGATGGAAATCTTGCAGAAAATTCTCAAATATCACAACCAATTTATACCAAGCCACAAGAGGAATGTCTACATTGGATAAATACAAGTAATCATCATTGTACATCAAAATTTTATAATGTTGATTGCTCGTCTGAAGCATATTTTAATGAAGAAATTATCTTCCAAGCATCAAAAGAAGGGAATTTGCAACGAGAGGAATCATGGGTGATATGTTTTATTCCTGAAGATAATGAATTATTGATGAAAAAAAATGCTTTCATCACATCGGGCTCAATTTTACCTCAACACACTTTGGGCATGCTTTTTACTCTTTAATAGTAGCCCCAATATGTTCCCCAATTCTGGATTTCATTTCGTAGATCAGTTGGATTCTTGAATGTCTCAATTGGAAATCTAATTATACTTGAAAAGTGTTTGTTTTCTTCAAGTAGGATAGGGTAGGTAGATCCGGTTTGTACATAGTTTGTTTCTTCAATCAATATTTTTCACAATAAAGCAGTTGCTAGATCAAGGTAATGTTTGAAGATGACTCAATGAACTAATGGACGAGGAATTACAAATATTTATTGTGAATATGACTCCATATACCAATGGATAAGGGTGTCGAACCAAGATTTTGAATTCTAAAAAACCTATAGGGGGTCATTATCCCATAGTTGGAGCCAGTTGTTGATAAAAAAAAATTAATCACCTAGGTTTCCTGCTCTTGGAAAAATAAAAATAAAAATTGATGTCAAAAGAAAGGAATTTTGAACAATCATTGGTTCATGGAATATCCCTCATTCTTAGCTTTGTCACTCATTTTTCTGATTCAAAATCTGAGTTCGTATGCTCAAGATATTCATGTTCCAATCATCCAACAAGCATTTTTTCCATTTGCAACAAAGATAACTTTTCTTGGAACCACACTTATGTTCTTGGAATTCGTGGAACCACGATTAATGTCTTGGAACCACATTTAAGTTCTTGGAATTCTTGGAACCATGCTTAATTCTTGGAACCATGTTCATTTTCTTGGAACCTTACTCATTTTCTTGGAACTCTTACCACCCAATTTGTACTTGTCAAGCCTAAGACAAGAAAATCAAATTGGCATAACTATAGGATAACCCACCACTGTCACCTTTGTAGGAAATCCCCATGTTTTAGGGATGAAAGAGTTCCATCCTATGGGAGGCATCCTTAGTAATCTCAAGGGATTGAAAAGGAAAGTGAATGGCCAATATTGGAGAGCCCTCTCACTGGTTACCTAAATCAAAGGTCTATGTTTGTAAAATTGAGGCAAAGGAAGAATATTTGTGTACCTTCCTGGAACAAGAACAATACAACATATATATAGAAATTTGCAAGTACCAAATAATAGTAAAACCCCAATAGACAATAGCCAAATGAAAATATATGATGGCTGAAGTAAAATTGCAGAAAAATGTTGGCCCTTGGTTATGGAAGAAAGCGAAGATTAAGGAAAAAAGGAGAAATATGAACTACGTGGAAGGCACATTGACTGATATTGGGTCGAAGTGGTCAAAGAAGAAGAAAATAAGGAGCGAAGTAAGGGAAAGGTATTCGTTGAACGAGAAGATTGAGGATGACATATAAACAAGGAATATAGATCGTGGACAACTCAACAAGCGAAAGAAAACATCAACGAGTGCTTTGGAGCACCTCGCGGGAAAGAAGGAACGACAAGCTGGAGAAGCCCTGAAAACGCAGGTCAATTTGACCTAGGGTTTTGGTATCTAGGGTTTTGACACCTAGACGTTTGTCATTGTAATGTATAAATAAAGGTATAGAGGACTTGGGATGGGTTCGTTTATGGTTGTTCGATTGTTGTTGATTATGGGTTTATCATTGTGGATTAAGAGAGTGAGTATTGTCGTGTAGAGAAGTATTGTATAGAGAGAGAGTCTATATTGTAAGATCTTCAGCTGGGTGCAAAGATCAACCCTGTAGTTGGGTGTGTGGGGAAGAGAGAAAGAGATATAGATCTGCAAGCTAAGTGCGTAGATAGAACTATATGTTTTCACCTAATATCAAGAAACACAGTTCTGTGGATGTAGCCCTAGAGAGAGGGTGAACCACGTATATCTTGTTGTTCTGTGTGATTGATGTTGTGTTATTTTTCTTTCTATTATTCTATTATTGCATCATTGTGTTAGATATGAGACATAGCGTGCACAGTAGGCGTAAGGGAGATAAAGAATAACTAGATCTCTGTGTGTTGTTCCTTTGAATCCACTTGCATTTCCTCTAGTTGTAGACACTTGTGTCCTGCAACCCCCTATCGCTACTTCAGGTGAGACTGCATCTGCTTTGCAGGTGTTTCCGAAAGGGCCAATAGTTAGGGCTTGTTGGTGTGTTATTAGAGTTGAACCCTAGCTCTTCCCCTGTGCCAACAAATGGTTCCATTGTCGGGACTGGCATATTCTTGAGGGAATGTCAAGGTGGTTTCCATTGAAGACAAAGATTCAGAACTGGATAGAATAACAAGAAAAAGAATTCACTGAGGCTCAGAATAAGAACCCTAATCTTAGAATAGAGGATTGGTTGGGAAGGTATATCTTTACTGATATACACGAGATTTTCTTTGGAGGAATTCATAAAGAGCTATACGAGTGGTCAGCCAGACTAGTAGATACCTAGTTTGATATCAGATTGAGACCACCCGTGGTTTGGACGTTAGCGTTGATCATGAAGGTCAAGAGAGTTGATAACATCATGTCAAGAGTAGTATACCATTGGTTTTATAGCACTATTGTAGGATACATTACCGAGTTTTCTATTGACAAAGTAGAGTCATATAGCCAAGTAGAGAGGTATTTCTTTAAAGGACCTAGAGGAAATGTTTTACACTTTTTTGAAGTTGAAGATCAAGATGCTATTGCATGAGAAGAACATCTTGAAGATACAGTAATTGGTTGGATTGAAGAGATAATGTTCAAAAACTCATACAGTGACAATGACATAGAGATGGGACATACGTGCAGTGGGAGAACCTTCAGAGAGGTTCCTCTAGTAAGCATGTTTGAGCATAGCCAAGAACCACTAGCACTTGACAAAGGTTTCTACAGTGTATAATAAGAAAATTTGTTGAACGAGGAATAGTCGGGATCTGTTGGAGCAGAGGAAGAGAAGACTGAAGTACCTCGCCAAGAAGAGTTAGAAACTTCATGAACTGCGCTGAATTTCGAAGTAAGTATTATTACTCCTCCTGTTGTTTTAGCATCATTAAGTAACCATAGTAGTCAAAGTTACCAGAGCACTCAGAGCACTGTTACCATCAGTTCAATATATACTCAGTCAAGAAACCTAAGAAGATCTATGGAAGATGAAATGAGGTTGCCTATCTTTAAAGGAGATGGATTTGAAGATCTTGATCAGCATTGGTTCTTATGCGAGGATGTATGGAGTATTAAGCAAGTCAATGAAGAAGCAATTAAGATAGCTCAGTTTAGAACTACCTTGAGAGACCGCACATTGAATTGGTACATGAAGTTTGTCAACAGAGTTTCATAGCCTAAATCGTTGAACGAGATCAATACTGCGTTAAGTGCAGAATTCAAGAAACCCAAGTCAGAGTCACAATGCATTACAGAACTGAAAGAAATCAAGCAGAAAGTAGTTGAACCTATTTGGGAGTTTGATCAAAGGTTTAAGACCTTAACAGGCCGATTGATTTTTTATATCCCAGACGAGCATAACAATGAATGGTTCATTGTTTCCCTCCTACCACACATCATAGTTCCTCTAATGCAATAGAAGGTTGCTTCACAGACTGAGGCGTTGGAGATCGCCATGAAACTAGAGTCAACCCCTATGGGAGAATCCAACCCAAGTATGAGTGAAATTTTGAGTCAACTAACTAGCTTATCTCTGCAGGTTGAAGATATGAATAAATACAAAGGAAAATATAAAAGAGACAAGAGTCGGTGTATCATATTCAAATCAGAAGGCCATGATAAGGAACATTGCTCCTTATTTCATGAGTACTTGGCCTCTAGGGCTTTGATCCCTTTGAAGAAGGTTACTCTACCCTGGTGAGAGGTATGTAGAAATAAACATCTCCCTGGTGAATGTTATTACATGTAAAAATATGTCCAAATACCTACAAACCTTTACTACACATTCTGTAAATCTGTGTGGCACGATGAGAAAGACTATAGGGATTATGACCTCTTACATGAATGATCAAGAGAAATAAAGGATTCAAGGAAAGGTATAGTAGGAAGGAAATGCTACGTAGTTTAACTCTCCAGGAAGAGGAAACTTAAACCCTCATGGTGGATTCATAGGAAGAGGATGAGGAGGAGGCATGGGTTGAGGTCGAGGTCAGATCATTTGTTATAACTACGCACAACCATGTCACTTGGCAAGGGATTGTCAAAACTATTGTACCACTTGCATCTATTGCAACTCATTTGAACATGTCATTGAATATTTCCCTATGTTGTTAGCCAAGCTTCAAGAGAGATGAGGAGGAAACCAACAAGTACAAATAATCTCAACAGAACCTCACGGAGAGGATCCCAGATTTGTTTTTATCACTAGAGGAGGTGTTGTTACAGGAGAAGACAAAGTGACCCCAGAAAATACTACAGAAGAATCAAGGGTAAGAAGAGTTGTAGAGAAGACACAAGTGTTTGATCCAAGGGAATAAAAACAGACATTTGAAGAGGCAAGAAAATAATTTGAAATAGATCAGGCTTCTTCATCAAAGACACAAACATAAGTGAGAGAATGTGGAATGCCTTTGGCATTTGATCAGTCTTCATCACCTGGAGAAGGAAAAGAGGTAAGAAAACTTATGGAATTCTTATGTACTTGCATTAATCTGATTAAGGATGAAAGAGTTGTAAAAGAAATAAAAAATTTGATCAAATAGTATGAGATAGGTAGGATAACTCCCTTGTTGAATAAAGCAGTACATCAAGTATCCATAAAGAGAAGGAAAAATAAGGAACTACACCTTAATGCTTAGATTAGATATTATGACATAGATTATGTGGTCCTCAACTTAGGGTCAGAAGTCAATGTTATGACGAAACAGACCTGGGCACTGATGGGAAAACCTAAGTTAATTTATTCCCCTATCAGGCTTAGGATGGCTAATCAGTAGGCAGTAAGCCCCTTTGGGAGATTGGAGCATGTCCCTGTGGACATCGACGGGGTAAGGAAATTTGTGGATTTCGAGGTTATTGAGATAGTTGATGATAGTTGTCCTTATCCTGCGTTGTTAGGAATTGAATGGGCTTTCAACAATTCCATTGTTGTTGACTTAAAGAAAAGAAGAATGGCATTTGAAGGTGATGGCCTTAGGGTCATTGCTCCTCTGGATCTTGATGAAGGTCACAGATACACATAGTCCATCAGAGAAGAAGAACATTCTTATGAACTAGAGAACATATATAAATTGACAACAAGACAACAAAATTACATTAATCCTACAACAGATGGGAACTTAAGATGGCGAAGTGACAGCGCATGCTCATCATATTCAGAAGAAGCACTAGAGAATTGGCAAAACAAAATGTATGAAGTTTCTACAAGAAGGTGTGCTATATTGACCAAGGAAGTTTGTTGGATTGGCACATAACTAAGCAATATGCCCACATTTGATGGTTTAAATCATTCAGAAACATTCTTGTCGGGATTTGAAGAAATTGTACCAATACAACAACGACTGTTTCCACTGAATGAAGTTTTAAAAGCAATGCCAACAAGATGGTGGGAAACACATAAGAAGAACATCGCAGACTGGGTGCAATGTCACACTTTGATGATAGTGAACTTTTCATAACAAGCCGAAGGGTTCAGATTTCGATACAGGGGTGAGAGTTGTTCGAAGGACCATGTGCGAAGTTGTTTGGAGGCTTGGAACAACATCCCTCAAGAGCAGTGGGTGCATAAATTCATCAACACTTTGGACACAACGCCTATTAATTGGTATCTTCAAGCAGAACTATGCCTCACCACTTCATATTGGTACGGTATGACTCAAAACTTTGTATCTACATTTTTATTTGAAAGTCAGTACCTCTCAGTAGATCAAGATTTACGAGTTGTAAGACAAAAAGTATTTGAGGAGGTACCTAACCTCCCTTTGGAGCAAGAAGAATATGAATGGGTTGCACCGAGACATAGAAGGACCAGGAGTCGAACTACCTTTTATCAGAAAACCAATCAAAATCAAGAAAGTTAATATTGGAACAGAGCAAGCACCTAAGCTCGCAAACGTTTGAGATTATTGGGATGATGCCACTATTGACAAGATAACATAACTACTACATGAGTATCAGGACTTGTTTCCAACCAAGTTTACCGACATGAAGGGAATTAAAGGGCCCATGGGAGAGATGAAGATCCGCTTGAAACCAAATGCAATGCCAGTCAAGCAGAGACCTTACAGATTGAATCCCAAATATAAGAAAAAATTCAAGATTGAATTAGATAGAATGTTGGAAGCAAGAATCATAGAACCTGTTGAAGAGTCATAATGGATTAGCCCTATGGTGGTCCAATATAAGAAGACAGGAGAGATCAAAATCTATGTAGACTTGAGGAAACTGAATTATGCATGTTTACATGATCCATTCCCTACATTGTTTACTGACGAAGTGTTGGATAATGTGGGAGGACAGGAAGTTTAATCCTTCACATATGGATTTTCAGGTTATCACTAGATCAGTATTGCTAAGGAAGATCGCCATAAGACCAGATTTGCAATAGAATGGGGATCCTACCAGTACACAATGATGACTTTTGGATTGAAGAATGCACCAGCCATCGTTTCTAGGGTGGTGGTCGAAGCATTCAAGGAACTATTACATAAATTTCTCGAAGCATATTTTGATGATTTGACTATTTTTAGCTTCTTGCAAAATCATATTGAATGTTTAAGACTAATTTTGGATAAGTGCAGGCAATGCCAGATTTCCCTAAACCTGAAGAAGTGAATCTTCTTTTCACCCTTTGGAGTGTTGTTAGGCCATATTGTGTGTAAGCAAGGGTTGCTGGTAGATCCTTCCAAGATTGCCATCATTGTTGATCTACCCCCTCCTACTTTAGTAAGACATTTGTGCACTGCGCTGGGACATACGAGATACTATAGAAAGTTCACCAAGAGATATGCATAGATAAAAACACCTATGGAGAAGTTATTAAAGAAATATTGTCAGTTCCAATGGTCAGAGGAATGTCAATAGGGCTTCAACACACTGAAACAAAAAATGGTCACTGTGCCCATTCTGGTTTTCCCAAATTGGAGTAAGGAATTCCATGTGCACGTCGATGCGTCATATATTCATTAGGAGTAGTGTTAGCACAACCAGGAGTAGGAGATATTGACCATCCTTTAGCCTTTGCTAGCAGGAAGCTATCTACAAATGATATAAATTACACTACCACTGAGAGAGAAGGTTTAGCCATGGTGTATGCGTTGTAGAATTTTCGACACTACTTGTTGGGAGGACATTTTAAGATGTTCACTGATCAATTTGCATTGAAATACCTAGTCAACAAGTTAGTGTTGGGGGGTAGAATATGAAAATGGCTAATGTTATTCCAGGAATATGATTTTGAGGTTGTGGTCAAGCCAGGAAGAATGAACAAGGGTCCTGACCACTTGTCTAGGTTAGAACATGGAGAAGAACCTACCAGTTTGGAGGATACACTACCAGATGCATAGTAGCTAGCCATCATAAAGGTTGATGATCACTTCACTGAGATAGTTCAGTTCTTGTCAATAGGAATGACACCTTGCGAATATATAGTCATTTAGAAGAAACATCTGGTAGTTCGAGCTACAGATTTTCACTTATAGTTCGAAAACTTTATAAGATGGGACCTGATGAGATGTGTTATGGAGGCAGAAATACCATTGATTTTGGCAAAGCACATGAAGGCATCACAAGAGGACACTATGCAGGAAAAGAAACAACGCAGACGGTTCTTAGAGCTGGCCTCTAGTGGCACACTATACACAAAGATGCTAAGGAATACTACAAAGATTGTGATGTATGCCAAAGAGTTGAGAAACCCTCCAGAAGAGATGAGATGCCTTTAGCACCTAACCTAACTTTGCAGGCATTTGAGAAATGAGCAATTGATTTCGTAGGACCTATCAACCCACCAGGAAAATGCACAGGAGCCAGATACATTATCACTGTGACAGAGTATTTGACCAGATGGGCAGAAGCAAGAGAATTCAAGGACTGTAGTGCAACTACAGCTGCGCGATTCATATTTGATGATATCATAACTAGATTTGGATGCCCAAATATCCTTATGAGTGATCAAGGTACGCATTTTATTAATAAGACTATTGCAGCCTTGACTCAGGAATTTGAAGTCCACCATCAGAAGAGCACTCCATACCATCTACAAGCGAATGGTACAGTCGAAGCTTTCAATAAGATCTTGGAGACAACGTTGATGAAGATTTGTAGTGTAAGCAGGGATGATTGGGATTTGAGAGTACCAACAGTATTATGTGCCTATAGAACCACTTGCAATAAGTTGGCAATGCAGACTCCCTTTAAGTTGGTTTATGGTCTAGAAGCAATCGTACCTATGGAATATTTAGTTTCTAGCTTAAGAATTGCAACATTTACAGATATGGATGACACAGGAGTTTTGCAAGACAGACTTGCGCAGTTGGTAGAACTGGAAGAATACAGATTCATTGTAGGATTTCACCAGTAGGTACAAAAGGAATGATAAAAGGCCTACCATGACAGACATATTAATAAGAAATCCTTTAAGCAAGGTGATATGGTATTGTTATATGACAACAAGTTCATGAAGAATCCAGGGAAGTTAAAAAAACATTGGCTTGGGCCATATGAGGTTGCCTATGTTACAGAAGGAGGAGCTATGCAATTGAAGTCTTTGAAGGGATAATGGAAGGAAGGTTTGGTAAATGGGAGCCAGTTGAAATTGTACTACGACAACCAGCTGCCTCGCAACTCTCAGTAAAAGCATAAGAAGAAGGGTCTAGGTACTAGGTGTAGTTGAAAATGGGTACCAGATAGAGAAAAGGCAGTCTACACAAGGAATGGAGGAACACAACAGAGAGCACAGGCTGCTCCGTGCAGTCTGAAGACGAAGAGAAACAAAAGGTGCATACCTCCAGTGCCTTGGGACGAGTCACAAGTGAGTGTTGGGGGCTTGTTGGCCCTTGGTTATGGAAGAAATCAAATATTAAGGAAGAAAGGTGAAATACGAACTGCGCAAAAGGCACATTAACTGATATTGGTTCAAAGTGGTCAAAGAAGTAGAAAATAAGGAGCGAAGTAAGGGAAATCTATTCATTGAACGAGAAGATCAAGGATGACAGATCAACAAGGAAGATAAATCGTGGAAAACTCAACAAGCAGAAGAAGACGTCAACGAGTGCTTTGGAGAACCTTGCAAGAAATAAGGAACGACAGGCTGGCGAAGCCCTGAAAATGAGGGTCAAGTTGACCTAGGGTTTTGGACCTAGGGTTTTGGTATCTAGGGTTTTGACACCTAGACGTTTGTCATTGTAATGTATAAATAAAGGTATAGAGGACATGGGATGGTTTCATTGATGGTTGTTTGATTTTTCTTGATTATGGGTTTATCATTGTGGATTAAGAGAGTGAGTATTGTCGTGTAGAGAAGTATTGTATCGAGAGAGAGTCTGTATTGTAAGATCTTCAGCTGGGTGCGAAGATAAACCCTGCAGATGGGTGTGCAGGGAGGAGAGAAAGAGAGAGAGATCTGCAAGCTAAGTGCGTAGATAGAACTGTATGTTTTCACCTAATATCAAGAAACACGATTCTGTGGAGGTAGCCCTAGGGAGACGGTGAACCACATATATCTTGTTGTTTTGTGTGATTGATGTTGATTTATTTTGCTTTATGTTATTTTGTTATTGCATCATTGTGTTAGATCTGAGACATAGCTCCTGCAATAGCCCTAAGGGAGATAAAGAATAATGTTATCTCTTTGTGTTGTTCCTTTGAATCCACTTGAATTTCCTCTAGTTTTAGACACCTGTGTCCTGCAACCCCCTATCGCTACTTTAGGTGAGATTGCATCTACTTCGTAGGTGTTTGTTAGCATCGGAAGTCACTCCTGGATTTCTTACAGGAGCAGAGCCCGACACCCATCAGTTTAATGTCACGATTTGTTTATAAAAGGATGATAAAATGGAAGTAAACTCCAAACAGTATCGTCTCAACTCTGAGACTAGGCCAGGCGTGCATGGGCGAGTGAGGTCTTAGATAAACTTCAAACAGTGAGTTGTAATAAGGGTGAGTAGGGGGAATACTTGCATGAGAAGAGTGCAGGGGTCTGTTATAAACATCAAGTTCCTAACAAGCTGTGAGGAGGAACATCCAAAGGCAAGATCTTCTTACATTCAAACGCAGAAGACCAGAGAATACAGTAATGCAAAAACAAATCCTTTATCATAACATAACTGCAACAATTCATGCGAATCATTCGATCATGAACTCTCTAGCATGAGATGAAACATAGATGGAAAAGGAAAATTGTTTGTCATAAAACAAGAAATCTCAAACACAGATGCACAACCAGAGAACTTAGAATGGTCATTAAAACTTTACAGTCGGTAGCTTTGCTCTACCATCGATAGATACCAAAATGGAGAAAATGCCTACATATACTCAAAACAACAAAAGCAACAAAATCGAGACGTTGTATTAAACACATTGCATCTGCATGGCCTCTGACAATCTGCAACCGCAGTCTCCAAATTATCATGCACCTATGGTAGACGCAATCGAACTTCTGACAGCTCTGTGGGTGAATCGACGTGCCTTTAATTCGTTGTCGGACTTCCCATTATGGTGGAGGCGATGTCTAACCACCACCAACTACCTTAATAACTGCTTTATCAAGATTGAGGATGGCCCGGCCAACTCAGCACTTCTGCGATGTGGAAGACCCTTTGTGCTGCCACCTGGATCAGCTGAACGGCCTGATGGATAGGCGTGGAGGCCAGCGCGAAAGATGGGGTGCATAACGGGGGTGGTGGCACCAGAACTATGCGGGTGTGATTAGAAGTAATGAGGTGTGAGAGGGGCGACAGAGGAAGACACATGGTGGAAGACAATATGCAGAGGGGACAAGAGATGAGATATAATGGGCTTGCTTTTAGTGGGAGGCTGATGTGGAAAGGAGTGGGACACATGGCAGGCGGTGAGTAGAAGATGAGATGGGAAAGGGACCACAGAGACCAGAAGAGGGGAGATGGACAGATGGTAAGATAACACGACAAGAAAGGGGGGCCCCGCGTCGATTAAACACAGAAAGGTAGAGGGTGCCTGGATTGCTTGTGCGTCGTTGATCCGAGCACACAAATCGCAGTCGTTGGAGAGATGCATACTCGATTCCAGACCCCACCCCCTCATATTAAAGGTAGAAAGGTGGGGGGGGGTCCGGAATCACCCTGCGCGCCGTTGATCCAGGCGGCTCTATCGTGATCGTTGAAGATGTGTGCCCTCAATTCCGAACCCCCCCCTTCCTCTTAAAGGTAGAAATATGGGGGGGCTCCAGAATCCTATGTGCGTCGTTGATCCGGGCGCGTGAATCTCCATTTTCCAAACTTGATTTCCATTTAAACACATGCACAATGCATCCCAAACTTAGGGTAAGTGGGTTTTTATCCCATTCTTTTTCATTTTACCCTTGTTACGAGAAATATCGCTAACAGTGTTGCTGAAAGGGACAATAGTTAGGGCTTGTTGGTGCGTTGTTAGAGTTGAAAAATGGGTTTGCTCCTGTGCCAACACAAACTAACAATTTATAACAACAATGAAGCTTTGTAACAATGACAAGAAATATTTCTCAGGTTTGCAAGATAAAACAATGAAAACTTAGCATTTATTCAAGGGATTAATTAGCACTTATCACAAGCAATTTCTGAGTAGTTTAAACTAGTGTTAAGTTAGTGTATGCAACAAAAATGAAGCAATTTGGATGAATGTAGAAAATATTATCTACAACAACAACACAATTAGTGAGTTTAGCTAAGCTAAGGTTAGAAGAGGTTATTAGAAGATCTAGAGAACAAAATGTAAGAGTTGTTTGATCAATTCCTTCACAAGAGAGTAATGAAACTAGTGCCTTTTTGGGCATGTGGAGTTAATTACAACAACAATATAACTTGGAGAAATGAATGATAGCAATGTTCTAAGGACGATGAGATGAATTTGAGGAGCTAGCACTTTAGGGCCTCAAACTTCTACTCTCCAAAGATTAATTTACTAGAGAGAAAGGTCATTTTGGGATTTGGCGAATTCTTCTTCCTCTTTAGAATATTGAAATAAATAGAAACAAGTTTCTAAAGAAAGAATTCTAAAGTGCTATCACTTTAGGGATTTAGAAGCCTAGTCTTAGACAAGATTTTCTTGACAATTCAATGAGTGGAAAGAACTAGAGAGAGGAATAAACACTTTATGTTCCTCTCCTAAGGTTTTAAGAAAGCAATTGCATAATATTCAACATGATCAAGTAAAATTTACCATAAACATTCAAAGCATGAGATGAAAATTGCAAATTTTACTTACTTCACCAAGAATAATCAAGCACAAAACTCTAGTTTTCAGAAAATTCCACCATAACTTAGCCAAGAAGAATCAAAACATGTACTCCAAGAGGTGTGCACTAGTAAAATTATCCAATGTTTCCAAAGAGGGAAAAAATTTCAGATTTTTCCTCTTGTGTGAAGAAATGTTATAATGAAAATGAAAGTGAAAGGCCTTTATTTATACAAGGCCTTGCACAATAATTTGTCTAAAAATTAAAAGAGGGGCTGACCCCTTTAATTTTCCCTTAAATGTACATAAAATGAAAAATACATAAAATAAACCCTTAGTAGGGTGACATCATGCCCTCCTAGAGTGATGTTATGCTCCAAAATGAGATGTCAAGCCTTGAAGGGTGGAAATTTGGGCCTCCAAAGGCCATAACATGTCATCAAGTGCCAAACGATGTGCCAAGTATCCTTCTTCTACCAAAATATCATTTTCATCAAACCATAACCATCCAATGGTGATGTCATGGGCTAGGTGGGTAACGTCTAGGCCTCCAAAGGCCAACATCTAAGTGGGAGAAGGTAAGAGATCACCTCTTAATCTCACTAGAATTCCTCTAAAGGAAACGACCTCCTTATTCAATGTGCAAATGGTGATCACAAGCATTCCCCAGATGTGGGGTTTCTGCATCCATCCTTAGGCTCCTAAACCCTCATGAAGGTTTGAACATTATCATCTCCTCGTGACTACATGTCCATTAGGAAAGGTCCTACAAATACAAACAAATGTGCCCTCCAAGGGTCCATAAGTCACATGAATCATGCCAAGTAAGCCACATATAATAACAGAACCACTCGAACATGTGCATCAAACCCTCTCTTTTAAAACTAAACAAATTCTCAAAGATCTTATACAATTTGTCAAATTTAGGTGTGGGAAGGGTGTCAAGGCATCCTATTGGGTCAATCAATCCCAAAGTCAAAGGTGTTTCCCAAGGGAAACCTATATAATTCATGCATGAGCATGATGTGGAGTGGGTTAAGACTTCTAAGCATGGGGTTCATGATATACAAGGGTTCTTATTGTCTCATTTATGGGTGCCTTTGTAGAGGGTGTGCTTCTCTTCGTCCACGATGCAAGATTTTTCCAAGACCATTTGCCATTAATTTATTAGAGTGTTTCCAAGTTGAAGATAATATGGGGCACTAAACTAAGAAATAAAAACAAATCCCACATACGTTCGTCCTTGGTTGTCACAATTTCCCTAGTTGAAGACAATAATGGGCACTAAACTAAGCAATAAAAGAAAATATCACTTACACTCTACCTCACTTAGCATGATTAATTAATTAGTTATTTATTTTATATGTCCCTCATTTTTTTCAAGAAGTATTTCATTGTTCTTTAGATCCCTGGGCAAGCATATAGAAGGTTTATTATTGGATTTTATCTTTTTCCAGCTACATTTCTCTCTGGGCCTTCAACCCCTTCTTCCCATCAAATGAGGTACAATCCCTTCTTGGGTCAGTACACTCGAAAACCAAAATGATGAGGAGATGAAATGGAATAAGTATGGAAAGTGATAAGTATGATTGGGAATGGTATGATGACTCTTCAAGGAACCCCCCAATAAAAATCCATTCCCGAGGGTGACCAACTTACTAGGACATAATGACACCCACCAATGTTAAATAAGGAAAAGGGTATAATTTTCAAGCAAACATTCTATAATCAAGAAAAAAAAATTGCAACATATTCAAATGCTTCAATTATTATAGTGACACTTACCATGATACCAAACTTATTACCTCATGAACCAAGACCTATTGTCCTCTGGGGCCAGACCAGTGTGATGGATGTTGATCTACTGTTGGTGATGTATGGTGATGCATCAATGAATAATAGGGTCCCTATGAGGCCATGCTATGACATCAATCCGACTCTCGACACTCTATGTATGCTACCTGTGGGCCTTGATACATGATCTTCTTAGTTACCCCTAGTCTAAGGGGGTAACATGAATTACAATACTCTACATCCCCCTCATACCCCTCTTACACTTCCCTCACTTAGAATTATTTCACTTTTCTCTTATGGGATCACTCACACACCCTCCATGCCCCTCTACCCCTATGACACCCTCACAACCTACCATACTCCACTGACCAGCCATATTCCCTCCCCCCCCTCTCACTTCTCCTCCCTCACATCCAACCTTGATTCTCTCTCCTCCATGGGGTTGGATGCCCCTTCTCCTCCCTCACATCTTAATCTAACTCATCTGCTTCTCTCTCCTCCTACCTCCTTCTTCCCATGCTCTCATACTCCCATACTTAGCATAACTTCCTAAGTCACGTTCCCTTTTATTTTTAACCAATCACTTTATGACAAGTGGCGGACATGAAATCCAATGACACTAAGACAAATGGAAAAGAGTAAAATCATGACATGTGGTATCCTATGGTATCCAATGACACTGTAACACATGGGAGATGACTAGGTGCTTACTAAGCAAGGACATGGACATTGACTCGGTTTTGATTGGGTAAGTGGGACATCAAATTTTTATTAACTCGTGATTTTTTTAATGCTCGACCCCCATAGTTTCCTTTTGTTTCACATGAATTGCAATGGTAATATCTACCATATATACATGAAATTATCAACTACCACAATGCATGTGGGATTTTTAAAAGGAGAATTTTAATGGAGGGTCAATATTAATCCACAAACTTGATGGACGACTTTTGAGTAGCAAACTTCCATGGGTCACAACACAAGAACTGGGAATTGGTTTTGGACAAAATATACCTCATTGGAAAGTTAATTGGATGAGGAATACTATATAATAGGTTTCAATGGGTGAAAATGACCATAATTCTCCTAGACATTAAAATAAAAGTCAGCTATGTTTTCATTGTTTGCTGATAAATTTGCTTGGAACCTCAACTTCTTGAGCTTATAACTTTAGATCCAGAACTTTAAATTGCACTCAAGAGAAATTGTTTGGAAGATGGAATGATGAATATGTATTATATGATGGTTTCCATGGCTGATAAATCAAATATCATTCTCAAAAAATTAAAACATAGTCAACTTTTTAAAAGGAAGCCAGTTTACATTTTGAAAATAAAAGTTTATTTTAAAACTTTTATTAAAGATGAAATGGCCCCCCCTTCAAGGCATAAATTTCAATGAAATAAAATCATTAATGAGATTTCAATGAAGCATTAATTAAATTGGTTATTCTAAGAATAAAAGTGTGTGGAAGTCCTTAGAAATACCGAAAACCCTAACTACTTCAAGAAGCATTGGAAATAGATTTTAAAAGAGACAGAGCACCATCAAAAAAAGGTTAGAGCGCAATCATAAGATAAGAATAGAAAATTTCCAGCCATCAGCATGCAACCAAGTCTCTAATTAGCAAATGGAGATATCAATCTATGTTAAATATATATCCATTTCTGGGATGTCTTCTTCTTATAATCCCAACAACCTTACCGATCTCCATCCTTGGGACAAGAGTGTAGAGTGTCTTGACTTTGTAAGTTGATTGAGAGTGGTGAAACCACGCAATCTTAGAATATTTATGATGCCGTCGTGTAGAATGTGTGATCCAAATTTTATGAGAAAAATTAAATGAATACAGATTATTAAAATATGTTTAACACATAATAACAGAGATACAGTAAAATTGGTTTCTATTCAATAAGGAAATAAGTTGAAACTATAAAATGTAGTGGAAAACAAGCTTGTTGGAATGGTGGAGGCTTATCTCTGAGAAGAGATGTGACGTTTGTGCTCATTTGCAAGAAGATGATTACAATGAGGCTCTGAAGGCCTTTTTACAATAAGCATGAATGCAAAAACTATAGACATCCAAAAACCTAACCCTAGGAGTTGAAGTGTCAAAAGTTATGTGGGCCCCGTTGGGGTAAGCTAGTACATCAACTTCTTGAGGTCGTAACTTTTGCATATGATATTCGTTTCAAGCACACGATAGCCCATTGGAAAGGTTTATCCAAGGATTGCACATGTTGTCATCAAACTTTGACTCTATATATAGTATGAATATGGAGAGCCTTGAAAACATTGTTTAGGGCCTTAAAACGACCCTCGAAGTCGGGGACACGAAAACTAGGAAAAACTGCCAAACTGGAAAAATTCCAAAATGAACCAGTTGGAATAGGTGGGAGGACATTGAAATCCATATAGATAAATACTCCCCCATTAGGAATCAATGGTCTCCATTGTGTTGAGTTCCCCCATCAGATGAGGAAATTTCTACTAAATTTGGCCCTGGGTGAGCCACTTGCCTTGGTGCAGGAGTTGCCCTGCTTTAACAACTCGATAAAGATGGATCCTTTGATGTCAAATTTCCTTGACCTGTGTGTCCACAATATTATCATTGGATGCATGTTGCATACAATCAAGTTTGATCTATGTTGGTGTCAATTTCTCTGCTATCTCTGAGGTGTCCAATAATGGTGGGAAATATGGCCAAAGGAGAGCCAAGTTGAATATTGGGTACAGGCCAAGGAAAGGAGGAATGTTGAGCTCAAAAGCATTGTCACCCATAGCCTTGGTGATGGTGTATGGACGATAACATAGTGGGAGAAGATTATGATGGGGCCCTCTAAGGTGTTCTTTCTGCAGGTACAACTAAACTTTGTCTCCCACCTGAAACTTATGGGGCACCCAGTGTTGATCATGGTGTTGCTTGTACTTGGCATTGGACTTCTATAAAATATCCTACACATGTTGGTGGATGTGTTGGATTTGCTCATGGAACTAGGTGGCTTTGTCGGCTTCAGGTGGAGCAGGGGATGAATCAACCGAGGTGGCCACCAGGGGTAGTGCAACATCCATGGGGCCCAATGGTTGGAATCCCAACCCCACCTAAAAGGGGTTGTGGCCAATTGAGCTATGTAGGGCTCAATTGTAGCTATGTTGGACATAGGGAAGACTCTCATCCCATGTGTGGGGGTGCTTGGAATTGTACATGAACAGGATATGCACAATCGTCTGATTGACAACCTCATTTTGGCCATCTGTCTAGGGGTGGAAGGCAGTGGATTTGATGAGCTTGATGTTCAACAGTGATTGGAGGCTCGATTAGAATGTGTTGAGTCGCTGACTGTCCTGATCTGAGACAATGGATTTTGGGATTCAAAAATGTACCCAGATTCATTCAAAGAAGAGCTTGGCATTGTCCCCTATTGTGATTCTCTTCTTGCAGGCGACCAAAATTGCCATCTTGGAAAATCAATCAACAACCACAAACACACAGTTATTTCCCTTTTAGTGGATATAAGGCCCTACATCTAGTCCATTGATATGGATTCCCATGGCCTGTTAGGAGTAGGCATAGGGGTGTACAGACCATTTTTCTTAGTGGTCATTTTGGCAATAGCGTAGGCGGTGCGGGACCTGATATACTTGCCAACTTCATGTCAAATTTTTGGCCAATAGAAATGTTTATGTAGCACTACCACTATATTTTTGATGATGAAGTGTCCTGCCACCCAACTGTAGTGATCTTCCCAAATTAGCTTTGATCTCTTGCTTGATGGAACACAGAGATGGTCCAGACGGCACAACATCCCGTCCTAAAGATGGAAATTAGCGACAATTGAGTTTGGTCCCAATATTTGGTAGGTGGTGGCGAAGTCAAGGTCTGTCTCATAGAGGTGTAGCCATTCAAAGGTCTTGTGGCTGCAATATTCTAGCACCATGGTGAGTGTCATGACTGAAGTTCGGCTGATACAATCAGTAAATCAGTTGGTACTTCTTGTTTTTTACTTGAGGTTGAGGTGGAATTGTTGCAAGTATGTGGATCACTTCTTATGGCAGTCATTCTACAATTTTACTTTTGTCTACATGAACTACAATGGTTTATGATCAGTGTGGATGATTGTATCCTTCCCAAGAATGTAATGTCTCGACTGGCGGGAAACTTTCACAATCGAGTACATTTCTTTGTCGTAAGTAGGGTACTTATGAACAACATTTGATAGTGTCTCACTATGATATGATACGGGGTGGCCGTGTTGAGTGATAACGGTGCCCACAGCATAGTATGAAGCATATGTCTTGATATCAAAGGGATGTTGCAGGTTCAGTAATGAAAGTACTAGGGATGCGCACAAGTGTTTCTTCAAATCATCAAAATCTTGTTATTGAGACAGGACCCACACAAATGTTTCCTTACCACCACCCTCGATCACTTGGCTGAGAGCCCATGTGATATGAGAGAATCCAAACACACACCTGCGATAGAAATTGGCAAGGCCCAAGAAGCTCTGAAGCTCAGTGAGTGTGGTTGGGGCTCGCCAGTCACAGATGACCTAGATCTTGGTTGGATCCACATGCACACCATGATGGTCAACAATGTATCCTAGGTAATGGACCATGTCCATGCCGAAGGATCATTTTTCCAAGTTGGGATATAGCTTGTGTTGTCGCAGGGTGTGCAGAACCTATTGAATATGTTGCAAGTGTTCCGCCCAAGTCTTGTTGTAGATGAGGATGTCATCCAGATACACCACTACAAAATTATTGGTGAAAGGTCATAGGATATCATCCATTATCCTCATGAAATTTGTGTGAGAATTTTTCAAACCAAAGGGCATGACCAACCATTCGAAAATACCTTCTTTTGAATTAAAGGTGGTCTTCCATACATCTATTTGTTCTATTGGGACCTAGTGGTATACAGAATTTAAATCAATCTTATTGACGTATTTGTCCCCCGTGAGTTTATCAAGGAGGTTGTCGATTTGGGGAATCGAGTACCGATTCTAGACTCTGATTTTATTCAGAGCCTGATAATCAATGCAGATTCACTAGGTCTCGTCTTTCTTCTGCACCAGCATGATTGGGCTCCCACAAGGCGATGAGATGGGATGGATGTGCCCCTTGTGCAATAGTTCTTGGATCTACCTCTTGATCTCCTCATTTTCTAACAGAGAGCAATAGTAGACTAGCCCATTGGGTAGTAGTGCATCGGGGGTCATATCGATGGGATGCTTGACCTAGCAGTGCTGAGGTACCCCGATAAGTGAGGAGAATATATCTAAGTATTCTTCCATGACCTTATCCACTTGTTCTATTGTGTGGAGAGATCATCTGTGGAGGCCCTGGATGTGGTTGTGATATTTCGCTCACTCTGAGAGAGAATCAAGAAGAATACAAATTTCCTGGTTTGAGACATGACCTTCCTGCATTGCTTGGTAGAGATCAAGGAAATAGCACTAGGTGGGACTACCTCAGGCATCCTGTACAATTTCCTGTTCAAAGTAATAATAACACTATGATGCCTAGACTCATATACAACATGACATTTTCATAAATAAGGTTGTCCCAAAAGAACATTACAAACTTTGAGAGGAGCAACATCACACAATACCTCATCTTTGAAAGGCTTGATGTCATATTACAGTCGACAATATTGGTTGACACGGAGATTGCTTCCTTGGCGGATCCATCCAATGGTGTAAGGATGTGGGTGCGGTGTTGTCAGCAGGGCTAGCCACTTGATGACCTCTACTAAGATGAGGTACTTTTGTCTATTGTTATCAATGATGAAGTGAAGTAGGGTGCCTTTTACCCACATCTGTGAATGGAAAAGGCACTTTCCTTCTTTTGTCTTGTCTGGTTCACCAAGATGGATATTGGTGGTAGCAATGGTGGCACTCGGTTCCATGTCAATTATCTACCTCCTCTTTTCTGGTTGTGACTAAGAGTCAAAACCCGCATCTGATTCAGAGGCTTTCACTTTAGACACTAGCAACTGTTTTGAGCAGCAATCATCAATGTTATGCCAAGGGCTCTTATGGAAGTCGCACCACTTCCTAGTATCTTTATTTGTCTTTTTGGTGTCCTTCTTTGCTTTTGGCTTGGACTAGTTGTCCTGATGTTGTCCATAATTTATTTCTCCTTTATTCTATGGGTTGGGGCTGCCCTTTCCTGGATTTTTCTACAAGGGGTTCCTAGGCCCAAACTGTCGCGTATTTTGTCTGAGCTTATGCTCGATTTTGACGACATATCGATAGGCCACACCCAAGGATGAGATGTCCAGAAATTCCATTTCGGTCTGGATGTATTTATTCATAGAATCACGATACTTGAGCACCATATGTCACCTAGAATCTTTGATACCCAGCTTGGTGTGCAAGGTATGGAAGATATTTGTGAACTCTCGCACTGCTTGGTCTCTTTCTTGCCACAGTGTGGTCCATTTTGTATACAAGTCATCATAGCTTCCAATAGGGTAGTATTGTTCCTTAATAGCATCCTTGAAGGATTCCCAGGTGACCACAACTGTAAATAATGAGGGTTCCTCTGTTTCCTTTTTCTCACAGAAATTTTCCCACTAATCTTTGACATGGGGAACGGATTTGATGATCACAAAAGTAATATTTTATCTATTCAAAAATTTATGGACAGAAAAATACCCTTCTAGTAGATTCAACCATTTGTCTACAGAATTTGCATCTATATGGCCTTCAAATATAGGAATATCAAAGTTGATTTGTACCTTGAAGGGGGCAGCGCCTCCGCTCGAGGAAGATGCATCGCCTGTCGGTAGTCACCAAAGGATTATGCAAAACTATCCATCATATTGTTCCTCTGTTGCGTAAGTTTCTCCTCAAGCAATATTTTGAAAGCATCTCTTGTCCCATCATCTTTCTTTTATCCTACCATGAGAGGTCTCTTGGGCATGCGAGATATTTTTTCCTCAAGAGAAACAAGCTCAAGACCCAATTGTTTGTACCCTGACCTCTTTAGGGACATGCATTAATAACGACAAGGATCATACCGCTCTGATACCACTGATTCTGATTTTATGAGTAGAACGAAATGAATACATATTATTAAAATATATTTAACACAGAATAATAGAGATACAGTAAAACTAGTTTTTATTCAATAAGGAAATAAGTTGAAACTGTAAAATGTAGCAGAAAACAAGCTTCGTAACACCCTATTTCCCCCAGTTTGTAAATATAACTATATTAGTCAAGAGACTATGAAAAACTCAATATGTGTGAATATTTGATTGGATGGACCTTTGTATAAAAGGTCAATGAATGTAAATTCAGTTATTTACTAATAAATGGATACATGTTGCATGATTGTTGGAAAGGAGGGGTATACTAAGAGAGACCATTAATGCTATGAAAGAGATGGTGAAGGGGACTAGGAATGGTTGTGTTAACCTTCACCAAATTGTACCTTACTGGATATTAATTTCTCAGGACCAGAACATCCCTCTGACCCATAATTGAATTATAGTCAGGTTGGTAGGTGGGAAGACCTCCTCAAGAGTTAATGAGGGGATGGGGAAAAACACCCATCTGTAAGGATTTCAGACCTGACCACTAACTGGGAATTCATTCCACACAAAATCTTGTTGAATAATGAAAGAAAGGAAGGTGGGGCGGGGCAGAGAAAGACCTGTGAAGAGTGCAGAGACGAGAAGCTAAGCTCTCGGGTTCAAGGAAGTGTTATAGGAAGATTTGCCTCACCCTATGCAATCTTGCACAGAAGGCCTTTTTCCATTTCCCTATACAAACTCATCATCCCTGTTTGATAAATCCGGAGCTAAAAATACAAATTTTTCCACATGTACGCACCTTGCCTACTATACAGCATGCATATACGCAGGCTGCTCCACTACAACCCGCGTACATCAGGATTTGTGCAAAAAAATGAAAATTAAATGTCGGGTTTCAATCTCACGACAGGAGATCTCTAAATCTTGGCCTTCCATATACTGGAAACATTCTGACTCGTCCCTTCAGTTCCATTTGAAGGCTATAAATGGACCAATTCCGAGCTATGGAAAAGAGGAGGAGGAATTCAACTTTGAGACAAAAGTTACTCTAGAGAAAATATTACTTCATATTGAGTCTACATCCCTTTGTCCTTTAAGTCTGAACATAGTCTTCATCCCCCAAGATATTCCCTTATTGATGGAGAACCTCATTTTCTCCCTTCTATAAGCTTGCCTTTGGTGGAGGATTGAAGTGGTGGAGGCCCAGCTAGAAGGAACTTAGTTTCTCGGTTCTGAACTGTGTCGAAATGGAAGTCTATAATGTTTTCACTTCTGCTGATCATTTATTAATAGAAATACTCCTTTCCCATCCAATTGATATCTTGAAAATATATGATTTATTATCCATGGGCGTATTTGTCATGTATATTAATGGATTATGTTATCTAATGTGCTAACCTTTTATATGATCACTATATGCTTTCTTTGCTTGTTTGTTGAGAACTTGTTGCAGGTATAAAGCTTTGGATCAAAGTGTTCAACGATGGACATCATTGAACATCTGGACGAGGTAGGCCTCTTTCTCATCTCACTTTCATATTGGTTTATATAGTATGTTGTTGGGATAGAGTTGATTTCTGTAGTCATATCCGTCTGTTGTGGTTTACCCTAGCCATAGAGATTTTTTCCCTCGTAACAGGAAGAACTAGGAGATAATAATTTTGGTCGCAAGAAATGGCTGAGAAGGTTATGATACAAGCTGATAAATGAGGTTGGTCCTCCTTTATTGGTATCATGTAAGCCATTTCCAAGATCTTGTGGGAGGAGGAGAGTAACCTCTGTCCCTACTGTCGTTGAGCCAGAAGAAAGGATCATGTTGTAGAGCATCGTGGTCTAGCTCGGGTGGCTAGTGGTAAATCCGTTAGGAGTGATTGATCCTATGGTTGGGAGGAAACAGGCACCCTTTTTCAGCAGTCCCTTCAAGTGATTGATCCATGTTCTATGTATTGAACTGGAACAATGAATGAATGCTTGGATTTATACATATGTGTATTTATAAATGGCATCTATGTGCAATGGTTATGATATGTGTATGCCTTCATCTCTTTGTGAACTTACACTTCTGAATAATTGTTTATATGCCCATGTTAGCTCCTAAGGATTCATGGGGCATAAGATTGTAAGACGGTCGAGATAAGAGATATCGTGTTGACTTGAACTTGTTCATCTAAGAGTATAACTCTTTCAGACTCCTTTTCATGCAACCAGGATTCTAGGCCCAAAGTCCTTAACCATTTCCTGATAGAGCTTAGGAAGAATAGTGAAGCTCAAGCCTTGAAAAGAGGAGATCTCTTCGTTTGGAGGATGAATGGATGAGACTCATTCAAGAGGACCCATATGACCAATACCTAGGAACCTTGGACTAAGCCTACTAAAGCTAAGTCCTCCTGGGTTCGGAGCTCTGGAAGTCGACAAATTCAGACTATGTCCAACCTTACCAGCCTTGTACTGGTCAAAGGTAATCGGGATACTTGGTATCCCGTAAGGTTGACCGGAATTAGGCAGTTCCCCAGGGGTTAGGTGGACCTATCCTACCAACTAAAGCGGGATCCAAAACCTCGAAGGTTGAATCCACGAAGGGCCCAGAGTCGTATATCGAGGGACCCTCTAGGTTCTTTCCCATTCGTCAATTTACCAGGGTTGTGTGACTCTAGTCCCTTTAGTTCGTAAGTCAAGCACTTCGAGAGATAATAGGAGGTTTCACCGCAACACTTATGAATGTCGAATCCCCAAGGTAACCAGAACCGTATATCTATAAATCTACGTGGTTGGATCTTGACCGTGAGATTTGGGGAATGTTAGAGGCATGCCAGTCATGGGTGACGTGGTGGAGTGACATCACCAAGGGATACGTTGACCCCACCTTGACATGCCCCATGTCACTCTGACCCCTCCTACGTGTCAGTTCCTGATACATATCTGCGTAGCCAACGAGGCTGGTGAAATGATTGGGACTCCAGGAGTCTGAGACTTCGGGACTCTAGAGGATCTGGGATGTATTATAGTAGAGAGATCGAATGGTCTGAAGTCTGGAGCCACATGGTGATATTATGAGACTTTGGAAGTTTGGAACTCCGGGTGGTCTCATGTGTAGATAGTAAAGAGGTGTGAAGCATCGAAGTGTCGAGATGTTGAGTTCCTCCACAACTGACATAGGAGAAAGAGAGTAATTCCAGTCATGGGAGGGAATGTAGATGGTATTCCACCATGGAGGAAGGAACTTGGAAATATCATGTGTCAGGTGGATCCACATGGATGCCACGTGGCCCTCAGCCAATGAATGCCTGAAGAACTTCGAAGAAACATATCCATCGGTTCAGGGATCGGTTTTGAGCATGAAGACCATGGTTGGAAAAATCTAGACGAGCAGAGTGTAGTAGAAACCCTGAATGGGGGATTTGATCACCTAAGTAGAACGAAATTTTTAGGCTCCATCCCTAAGAAAGCCACTCAAGGGTCGAGTGTGTTACAAGATTGATGGAATGGTGGCGGCTTGTCTCTAAAAAGAGATGTGACTGATGTTCTCATTCACAAGAAGATGATTACTATGAGGATCTGAAGGCATTTTTACAATAAGAATGAATGAAAAAACCCTAGACATCCAAAAACTTAATCCTAGGAGATGAAGCGCCAAAATTCATGTGGGCCCCGTTGGGGTAAGCTAGTACATCAACTTCTCGGGGTCATAAATTTTTCATACTATATTCGTTTTAGACATACGATAGCCTGTTGGAAATTTCTTTCTAAGGAATACACATGTTTCCATCAGACTATAACTCTATCTACATTCTAACTACAAGGACCCCTGAAAATGTTGTTTAGGGCCTCAAAATGGCCCCGGAAGTCGAAGACCCAAAAACTAGGAAAAAATTGTCAAACTGGAAAACTGCCAAAATGAAGCAATTGGAATAGGTGGGAGGCCACCAAAATCCATCTGGATCAATGTGTTGTCTCTCATAACCCTTCCAAGGATCTTTTCCCAACCGTACCCTCTACCTATTTCTTATCCTTGAAGACAAACCTTCTCCAATCATCGGGAAAAAATTAGTTACCTCCTTCCATATCACCAATCTCCCTTCTTAGACTTATATGGATTCTTGATCCAATCTTCCAAGGAATATGGAGTAATGTGTTTTCGAAAAACCACCCTGGTCCAAAGGCTATAGGTTTTCAGAAGTTTCCATCTGTATTTTGCAGCCAGAGCTTTGGAAAAAAGAAAAATATTTTTCAAGCCCCACCCTCCCAGAGCCTTAGGAACAACAATATTTTCCCATATGACCCAAGGAGTCACATATGAATATTTCTTGTCACTCCATAGAAATCTAAAACATATTTTCCTTGCATCTTCCATGATACCTTTCAGAATCCAGGAAAGTGACATCTAGTAAACTGGAATAGCTTCCAAAATAGATCTGACTAAAAAAACGTCTACCTGCTCGAGAAATCCATCGGTGTCTCTAGAGTTGTAGTCTTTTCTCTAAATTCTTCACTATCCAAAGCCAATCATCCTTCCTATATTCATTTGGCTTTAAATTGAAGCCTTGGTATTTCAAACCATCGTCAATCCTCTTCACCTCAAAGAGAAAGTTATGCCTGAATATTAGTCCCTCTTCTTCATTGAGAAGGTTTGTAGTTAATGATGACTTCTCTTCATTAATTTGCATACATGTTGCTTTGGAGAAAGGACTATGAATTGTTTTCAGTGTCTCAACATCCCTTCTTAAGCCCATACTAAAAATAAGCACATTGTCAAAAAAAATAATGTGTGATCTAGAGCGTTTGTGAAATTTTTATTCTGGATAAAGTGCCTTGTCTTCTAGCCTCCTCAATTTCTCTACCAAGTCCTTTAGCAATTAACAGAAAAAATAGAGGAGAAAGTGGATACCCTTTCCTTAATCATCTTTTAGAATGAAAATATTGTGATTTTGAACCATTTATAAGTACTGTGAAGGATATAGTAGAGATACAACTCATGACCCACCTAATAAAAGAAACTTCAAAGCCAATGTGAGTTAACAATAACCAAATATAGAGACAACTTACTCTGTCATAGGCTTTTGAAAGGTCAATTTTTAGCACAGCTCCCTTCAACTTCCTAGATTTAATGCTATGCAATCCTTCTTGAGCTACACCAATTGCTTCATGAATTTTCCTACCTTCCAAAAATCCAAACTGTTCACTCGAAATATGATAAAAAAGGATTCCCTTCACCCTCCTGGCCATGATTTTAGATACAATTTTGTAGGTGCATTTGCAGAGTCAAATTGGTCGAAACTAATACAAAGAACCAAGGTTATCATTTTTGGGGATCAGGGATATGAAGGTGGTATTAAATATTTCAAGGATTCTCTCCGAGGATCTAGTGTCCTCTACCATCTTAAGGATATCATGTCCCAAAATTTTATACGACCCAAGGAAAAATTCAATAGTCCACTCGTCTGGACCTGGAATTTTATCTTTTTGAAAGATGTGAAGTGCTTATTTTAATTCCTCCTTAGACACTTCTTCCATCAATGATAGGTTTTCTACTTCCTCTACAAATCTTGGAAAGAGTTGGGCCATCCTACCCACCTCTGCAATGGAAGTGTGATTCTCAGCTCTAAAAATATCATGGGAGTGGTTTTTTCCTAGTCTGGCCATTCCCTCAAAATAATTCTCCATATTTCCTTGCTGATCCATCAGGATCCATATGGTGTTATCACATCTCCTACATTTTTCAAAGGCTTGAAAACTTAGTATACTCATCCCCACTCTCCATCCATATAGATATACTTTTTAGTCTCCAAGTTTCTTCCTTTTCCTTAAAAAGTCTGTTCCTCCTTTCTTCCAACCGATGAAGTGAATCCTTGGAATAATTAGTTAAGTATCCCCCACCCCTTCCTCCTCATAGATTATTTGCAAGGTAATCTCAATGTCTTTCAGCTCTTGATCTTCACTTTGCCTTTTCTAAAAATCCCAAACCTTGACTTTTTCCTTTATCCTTTTTAAATTGTCAGCAAAATGGAATGCAACAGAACGAGGGATATCTTGATTGAAAGGAACCCAATTATCCTTAATAAGAGTGATAAACAACTCATATTATATCTAGGTCCTGTTGAATTGGAATGGGCTTGTCGGATTTGGAGGACCTTCTCTTATTTCTAGGAAAATCGGAAAATCGTTAGAAATTCCCCCACTACCAATCCATTGTTTCTGAATCATTTGTCACTCCATCAATGAGTCAGCTACCAAGAAATGGTCAAGTATTTTAGCTACTCAGTCCTCCCCCACCCTTTTGTTCCTCCAAGTGGGATTGAGTCAAGCAGGTTCTACATCAATGAGTTTACATTCAAAATCGGCTCTCGCATGAGGACCCCAAACTTCTAATTGGCCTAGAGAAAAATTTAAGTCTCCTCCTATAATGACTGAGTTTCCCTTCATAAAAGTCTTATTTAGAAGGTTATTCCAGAAAGTAACTCTATCCTGGTATGGACCATAGATATTGAAAATTTGAAACACTTCTCCTAATTTCTGCACTGAGAGGGTTAAACCTAGGCTCGACTCCATACCCTATAAATTGGTTGACTACACATTATGAGAGTTCCACCCCATAGCCAGTCCTCCCGATCTACATTTAAAATCCAACGTTACAAACTACTAGCCTGGGAGCAAGCTCCCCAGGTGAGATATTACTTCCTCCCCTTCCCCCAAAGTCTCCCACAATAACAATACATCAGGGTGTTCAGAGTTGACCACCCTTTTTAAAGTTGGTCTTTTAGGGGACCAGGAAGACCCCTACAATTAAAAGACATACAGTTCATTATGAACCCTTCCTATGGGCCCACACTTCTTTAAGCCCTCATTCAATCAACTATTGTTTACCTGCCAAAAGGTCACTCTTGGCCTTTGATTGAGATTTTGAAATCAAGGATTTCTTGTCCCTCCCTCCTCTATCATGCGACCTAATAAACTCCTTACCCAGACCTCCCGAAGATACAAGTTTCTTTTGGGACTGAAGTAAGTATTTGGAGGATGAGTTTTCTGAAGATGAGGAGAAGGAATCTTCCTCAATATGACAAAACCTCCTAGAGCTCGAACTTTCCACCAGTAGTTCACCAGGAGAAGGAATATCCACCACTCTTAATAAATTATAAGAGGGCCTTATAGAGATGGAAAAAAAAAAATAGCTTCTAACCACCCATTTCCTACTAAATTAAAATTATTTATTAAAATAGTAAAGGGAGGAGTAGGAGTCCAAGGATTACTCGGAATCAGGCCCATCGAGAAATCTGGGGTGGAATTTACTCATATTAATATTTCTTCTGAGTCTGTTATGTTGGTGTCTTGAGTTATCTCCACTGCAGGACTCCTCTGTCAAGATTCAAAGTTCACATGAGCTTTTTCTAGTCTCGGCCCTGAGCTAATTTGTCCCTCCTCACAAACAGCCCCTAATTTCCCTTTTCCCTCCTCTCAACCAATATCTCTTTCCATAGCTACCTTATTCACCATGCCTCTGGTTCTTAGTGGTAGCTTGCAGTCTATTACCAAGTTCCTTTATTGATGGAATCTTCGACACTGAAAGGGAACATTCTCATAGTCCAAATTTTGGGTATGGGAGTAATTACCCCATTTCAGATCGACTTCTTCACCCAAACCTTCTCTAACATTCAAGATGACTAGAATCCTAGACACTTTCCTTTGTTTTGTTTCCTCAAAAGTCATGTCTTCTTACAGGAACTCCCCTAAGAAATTACCAATAGATTTGAAGTTCTCCATAGGCCAGAATTGCAATGGCATAGCCGACAATTTGACCCAAACCAAAATTTTGTTCATTATTTTTCTACTTGCATCAAAAAGAGGGTTCCAAGGATTCAAAATAAGGGGGGAATAATTAACACTCTAGTGCTTACCCAACACCCACTTAGCATGTTCTGACTGCATAAAATTTGAAGGCATATCAGTTCCTTTTCAATTCTATAATATATGGAACATACCCGAGGTGTTCCTTCCAAGAAAAATGTGCCCAATCAACCATTGTTTTAAGGAAAAAATATATACCACTTGATCTACCAATGAGGGTTTTATTTTCCATCTAAATTATTTGGTTAAAGCCCACATCTTCTCCAAGAACAAGATTCCCTAAATTACCTTTGGATTTTAAGCTTCTACGTTTCTAGCTTTGCTAACCACCTGGCTTGCACCCTTGGCCACTCACCATTGTACCTTCATCATATCCAAGAGATCTTGAAGCCTTAATAGGAGGCCCATTATTATTTTGTTTCCTACTGCATCCTCGTTGTTCCTTTGCATCAATGAAGGCAAAGATGAATCCTGAAGACGAAAAAGGTGGATAATTCACAAGCTGACTGGACGGGGGCCAGGAAGAAAATCCAACTAGTGTCTCTACTTATGTCTCCAACTCTGGGATACTAAACGCCCCTCCAGGCCTGTTGGTTTTCCCAAAACCCTCCCAAGGAAGTGAGGGCATGGAGAGGAGATAACCATCTTCCATCGGAGTACTCCAGTCATCTGTAAAATCCACTTGAGTTTGTTGTGGAGAGATAAACCCTAATTGTGGATGGATCGGCCCTGATGACCATAATCCTGAGAATTCCCCTGATTCCACCATAATTTCACCCTTGATTATCACAGGCAGTAAGGAAGAAAGAGATGAGGAATTACCTGGAAAATCATATTCCCCACCCTCGATAACCGGGGATTGTTGATTCAAAATCCTTGTCTCTCCCATCCCAACAGACTGCCCCTCGTAACCCCATCTGTCACCGCCCAAATATCGATTCCTTCCAGGTGGTCAGTGGAATAATCCATGTGCTCTTTCTGTCTCCATGCTGGCACCACAACTAATTGACCCTTTCAGCTAAAAACTCGACTGCTAGTTCCACTCTTGCACAAACTGTGACCGCCTACCTATGAGAAGCCTAGTCGCAGCCCAAACCCTAGGCACAGATTGAACCCTAGCCACAGACCCATCTCCACACCCTAGTCACAAACCCCCCAGCATGTATCTTCTATCTTTTATTTCTGCATTTGTTTTATTTTATTACTATGCGATCCTATTTTTATAACACATATTTGTACAAGATACAGGGAGAAACCTTGCCAACTTTCCAATAGATGGATGGGAACCATAACTAGTGAATCCTCAATAGAGGCATGGAGTCTCTCTTTACAAAATATATGGGATGATTATGATTTGGGGGCACGCAATGATGTGGGATAACCTTAATCCCCAACAGCTAATCCTTCCAAATGTGAAACTAAGTTATGGTAACCTAAAAAAAAACATGGTTGAATGAATCAATAAGATAATTAATCACTTTGAGAGGGCTCTTAATCAATTATTATTTTACTAAAAGAGGAGTTATTTGTTTAAGAAAAAATCAGGTGATGACACTTCATGAGAAGGGTGGTGAAAAGTAATGAATGAATGAATATAATAAAAAGGAAAATTTCCTAATTTTGCATGAAGGGAGTGAGGTGGATAGCCTCATCAGATCTATAAATAGAAGAGAGAATCTATGGTTTTAGGGTGTGAGCTAAAGAGTAAGTAATTTTTTCCAAAATTATGTGAGAAAACAAACGACTAAACTGAAATGGTAAATGGATGTTGGAAGGAAATTGATGACATTAATTTGGATGTTTTCCAGTGGATGGTAAAATCCATACTAATTATATTATGCATCTAAATTTGGTTATGAACCACAACTTGAAGGTTCTAGGGAAATAATTTTTCCCTGAATATACCTAAGAGGAAACCAGTTGGGGCCATGAGAGTTGACAAAGGCAAGGAGCTTATGGCTGGAGCAATGTTGGGATTGTTGGAATTATATTTCTATTAGGTATAATATATTTTCTTAAGAAATATTTTGTGTTTTAGTAGATTTGGTTAATTTTGTCCTCTTAATTGCAATATTCCAGATATAATATAGTATGAAGAATGGAAATATTTAGCAAGAAATAGCATAACAACAATGATATAACCATATCAATATCAGAATAATACCAAAACAACACCATAAGAGAACCTTTATTAATGATAGCAATGTTCACTTGCCTCTTCGAGGGGGAAACCTCCAGCAGATCAGAACTCTATTATAATAATCTCCAAGACAAGAATTTCCATGCCCTCTACTCCTATTTATACTAAATCTATCTACCAAAAGAACAATCTAGAGGAAGATCTTCTAGAAGTGGAAGCTTTTATTAGGTCTTATTACATTTGACTTATTCTTCTTTATTACTAGGCCTTATTAATATTGGCCTTTATTACATGGAAAATATATCATTCTACCTATGTGAGGGGTTAGTGAGGTTAGGTACCTAACATTCCCTCCCCCTTAAAAAACAACCTTGTCCACAAGGCTTGAGAATCTGAGGAAATTGTTGTAGAATGGTAGTTGGCTCCTAGGTGGCATCTGTTGGAGTTGTATCTTTCCACTATACTAACACGTCCTTGATGGTGCGTTGATCGAGATGATGCTCACACTAGTCCAAGATTGCTTGTGGCTACAACCAGACGGAGCCTTCTTCATCCGACTCAGGGAGGCTGGTTTATGTTTGGCACTTAGTTCCAATCACATTCTTTAAGCAGGATACATGAAAAACAAGGTGGATCTTATAATGAATTGGAAAAGATAATTGATAGGCCACCTGTCCCATGCGCTTGAGAAATGTATAAAGACCATAGAATTTGGGTGCCATTTTCTGACAATGTTCGGCCTTGAGTGAAGTCTGCATATAAAGTTCCAGTTGAAGAGACACCTAGTCTCCTTTAGAAAATTGACGTTCAAAGCGACCTTGATCTGCTTGTTGCTTCATGTGATTATGCGCCATGACCAAATTCTCTTTGAGGGTACGAAGAATAGCCTCACGAACTGTAAGAGTTTGGTCAACCTCTTGGACCTTTGAGACGTCGGGCATGTATGAGACACTTGAAGGGGTATTTTTTCCATATACTGCTTCAAAAGGAGTCATGTGATTAGTTGTATGGTAAGAAGTGTTGTACCACCATTCAGCTAGTGGTAACCATTGATCCCATGGAGTTTTTCTTTCAGATGCAAAACACCTCAAATATGTTTACAAACACTTGTTGACAACTTCATTTTTACCATTAGTCTGGGGATGATAGGCAGTGCTGAGATGAAATTGGGTGCCCTGTAGCATGAAAAAATCTTGCCAAAAATTGTTGGTGAATGTGGGATATTGATCAGAAACAATAGAATGAGGGATGTCATGAAGATTGAAGACATGATCCATGAAAAGTTGAGCCACAGTGGACACGGTAAATGGGTGTTGAAGAGCACAGAAATGAGCATACTTGGAAAGAAGATCAACAACCACCATGATGATAGACTTATTGCTCGATTTTGGTAATCCCACAATGAAATCCATAGAGATATCCTTCCAAATATCAGGTGGAATCGGCAACAGTTGTAGTGTGCCGGGAGCTTTGACTGTTTCTCCCTTGTTGTGTTGACAAACATCACATTCTGCCACAAAAGTGAAAACATCAGCTTCATATCAACCCAAAAAAAAGAACATTTGACCCGGTCATAGGTTTTGGTAAACCTTGAGTGTCCCATTGTGGGTGTCGCATGAAGCTCAGAAAGCACCGTGGATTTAAGTTGTCCCTGTTTACTTAAATATAGATGGCCTTTGTAGAAAATCTCATCATTGTTCCAAAATTACTCTAGGGAAACTAGAGAATTGGCTTGCAATTGTTGGATCAGATGCGAAATTTTGGGATCTTGTAGCCATTCCTGGTGAACATCTTGGAGCCAATCTTGTACAATGAAGGAGAGGGAAAAAAGGGACCCTTCATCTTAATATTTTCTGGAAAGAGCATCAGCAACCAAATTGTCTTTGTATTTCTTGTAAATGATCTCGTAATCATATCCAAATAGATTATTCACCCATTTTTGTTACTCTGGGAGGAAGGACGTTGCTCTAGAAATTACTTGTGGCTCTGATGATCTGTCTTAATTTGGAAACGTTTCTCTAATAGATAAGGGTGCCAGAGGTCCACTACATGAAGAATAGCCAACATTTATTTTTCATAGATCGATTGGCCTAAATGTCGTTATGACAGTTGTTTGTCGGTAAAGGCCTGTAACACCCTGTTTCCCCCAGCTTGTAAATATAACTAGACTGGCCAAGAACTATGGCAAACTCATAAATGTGAATATGTGATGTAAATGGACCTTGAGGAAGAGGTCAATTAATGTGAATAACATTTTGAATTTATTGCACGACTGCTGAGAGGGGATGTGCAGCAAAAGAGACCACGATGGCGGTGGAGGGCACCTGGAAAGGTGGCGTTAACTTCCACCGAGAATTGATACCGTATTTGGACTCCACTGGCCCGGAGAACCAAAAGCGGCTCGCTGGCCCTAAATTTAATGCCTTGCAGGATGGCAGGTTGATGGCTTAATGAGGGATGGGGAGGTGAACCGCCTATCTATAGAGCTGTCAGGCCTGATCAGCGCGAAGGTAATCGCGCCACACGTAACCTCACAAGAGGATAAGGTGTGGGGAAGAAGCGATTGGAGGGGGTCATACGTGAGGGGAACTCTGGAATTACGCAAAGTGAGTGATAGTAGAGAGGAAGGATTGCAACCTTCACTCCTGGTCACTAGCAGACAGAGAGACGCAGTCTCATAGCATCATGATCTCAGCTCGGGGGTGGCTAGTGGTAAATCTGTTGGGAGTTGCTACGCCTACATTTGGGTGGAAACGAGCACCCCTCTCAGTATTTGCACCCACTTCTGATGTTATTTCTGATAATTTTTTTCATATTGCATCTTGAAATTCATATGCTGACATATATGCTCATAAACTGTAAAATTGTGAACGATTACAGTATAAGAATGTCTGTGCAGTGTTTTGATAAGAAATGTTAGATATATGCTTATAACAGAAAGACCACGCATGGCTTATGTTGATAAATGAATTTAATTATGCATGATTTGAACCAAGTCAGACTTCCAGTCCATCCTCGGGAGTTTGTTTCCCTTCGTCTGTCTCCAGGAAATCCCCGAAATAGATCTCTTCGCAGAGATTCCCTCCTTGGAAAGGTTTACTAAGAACCTGGAAAAAGGACTTGAATGTGCAAGTCTTAATAACCCTGTACGAGGAGGAATGACCCTCTTAAAATTTTGAAGTAGCAGCGTAGGGATAAGTAACAAATCGACAGATGAGATCCTGTCAGAAGACCCATGGTCATTCACGACCGTCAGATTGATGAAAGTAACAAGGGCATTACATACCTTGCCCCTTTTTCTCTCTATCTTCGTGAATAGAGATGAAATTGGGATCGTAGACCCCCCCCCCCAAGGTCCATGAGAACCTTTGGACCATCGATCTTTCCACATCCACGAAGTAGTGGAAGAATGCACGAGGTGGGATAGATCTGAGTCGTTAGATTGTAGCTAGAAAAACCCGACAGTCGTTGGATCTGTTAATAGATGCATGAGGGTTAAACCTTCGTGAACAGTAGAGGTAAAATCCCGATGAGAAGGTTGACACATCGGGATATCGGTACTCGGGATATCGGAGTTCTCGAGGTCGAGAAAGTCGGGGCATTTCAAGCCCTGAAACAGTGAAATGATCTGGACCATCCGTTTGTGCAAACACGTGGTGGAAATCGAGAGCCCGTCGGTATATCGGCTACCGGGGTTTTGAGTTGAGAGAGAATTTCTGTCATCGGGGTATCAAAAACTCTGAAATCACGAGATTGGATCAGGGTTGTCTATCAGCCGAAACACGTGGCAGAGATCCAAACCATCGGGGAAGTCCCAATAGAAAAGTCAATAGGTGCATCGGGGTTCGGTATTTCGCGAGTCCTGAGGACAAGACTTCCGGAGCATCAGAAGTCACGAAATCACGAGAGATGATCAGGACTGTCCATCTTGAGGAGGACGCGTGGAGGAGATCAGAGAATTCGGGAGGTTTCCCGAAAAGAAAGTAGTCCATCATCATTTTGGGAGTCGGGGAATCGGGAATCCCGTGGACAAGAAGTCCTTGCAATTCGGAATTGTGAAGTCTGAAATTCCGACAAGGAAGGGAAAGCTCCATCGTGGGGGCTAGTTGTCAGCATAGCGGAGAATCGGAATTCGAGAGATCGGCAGTCCTGAGAACAAATGCATTTCGGCATTTGAAACCCCGAAGTCCCAATAGAAATTAGGGACCATTGGTTTCATGGGCGATCACAGTCGTTGATCGCGCTAAAGGCAAAAAAAAAGGGGTTATTAACTGACGTCGTATCGGGAATCGGAGGATTGCGAGTCCTGAGGACAAATGCATCTCGGCATTGAAAATTCCGAAACCATGATAAGAAGTGTGGTTATGGTCATAGAGGGGAAGGTCACGTGGACCAAAGGTCTAGCCCGAAGGGCTAGCCAAAGTCAAAACGCATTGGCATTTGGAAGCCCAAAACCCCGAAAGGAGATAAGGTTGTGGTCTTGTGAAATAGTGGTCATATGGGCCAGGAGTTTAGCCAGGAGGGCTAGTGCGTAAAGAGGTGCATCGGCAAATCGGAGATCGGGAGTTCGAGAGGACAGGAACTCTTGTCATCAGGAATCATGAAACCCCGAGACCTGAAATTATCATCGAGGAAATGTCACAGGCACGTGAAGAAGAGGCTGTGACAGGGAATTAAGGACCTATGGATCAGGTTTGGCATTTCGTTGTTGCGAGCTTTTGGGATTCTCATTGTTGAGAAATCCACGAAAAAGTTTGATTTTAGGTAGTGGGTATGTTACAAAGTGGTATCAGAGCATCGTTACAACACTCGGCCTGATTGGGCTCGTGAACGAGTTCCTCATAAGCTCCGTTCGAAGCACTCTTACGAGGAGTAACCCCCTAACTTAACTCTCTTATCCAGGATTAAAAAATTGAAAAATGAGAACCCGACTGTGTATGCATGTGAAAGAGTTATAAATTATGCGCAAATTATAAAAATGTATTTAACTCTTGACTAATATCCAGCGTTTGCCTTTTCACTCTAGCGGACGATTGGCCGTGGGAATTTATCGACGCAGAGAATGGTGACTCACCAAGATATGGGAGAAGGCTCCCACAATAGAGGCGAAGAGTTTGACGAAAGAAGAGAAATAGGAACCCCTCTAGACCTAGCCGAGACTGTGAGGAGTCTCATGGTTGAGTTGCAAAGCTGCAAGGCCGACAATGAAAGGATGATTAAAGAACAAGAAAAGCAAATCGAAATTAATGCATTTTTACTGCAGAGCTTATCCAACCTACAACGACAAATGCAACATGAACCTGAGATGCAGAATCATGATCGTATCAGTGGCCATACTGAGAGAAGCATGTCAAGAAAGGTACACCCCAAAGGTAAAGGACCAGTGCCAAACGATTCCACTGAGAAGGAAGTTGGCGATTCAGAAGGCTCTTCCAGCAGTAGGACCAGTTCCTATTCTCAACGAAAACAGAAGAAGAAAAAGACTTCCAAGAGTCATAAATTTGAGGAATTCAAAAAGGCCGAACCTCCCTCCTTCGATGGTGAGATAAAGAAGGGAGAGGAAGCCGAGGCCTAGCTACTTGGACTGAAGAAATATTTCAGAGTCCATGATTTTTCAAATAATTTGAAGGCCTGAGTGGCCACTTTCAATCTGAACGGAAAGGCTTCCATCTGGTGGGAAGACCTTAAGAATATGAAAGGGATCCGCGAGGAGGACCTGTCTTGGAAACGGTTTGAGAAGTACTTCCGGAAGAAGTATTTGTCGAAAAGATATTTCGACGAGAAGGCTAAAGAGTTTTATGAACTCAAACTGGGACAACTTACTATGGAGGAATATGTCAACAAATTCCTCGACTTATTGAGATATGTACCCTACATCAAAGTAGAGAAGGCGAAGGCACAATGCTTCATCAGTGGGCTACTCAAGGAATACCAGAACCGAATCAAATTCGATGAGCCAAAGACCTTAGAAGACACTATACAAAAGGAAACATATTGTCATGAACAATATGGACATCGAGCAGAGTCTCGTGGAGACTGGAAACAGAAGAGTGGTTCAAGATTTTAGAAAAAGGGGAGCAAATCTTCAGGATTTAAAAACTACAAAAAGAACCCTAGAATGAACTTCCCAACCCGAAGTGTAATCCAGCAGAACTTTCCCTCAGTGGACGGAAATAAAACTTCTGGACCTATACCAGTAAAGACTAATAACCCAAAGAGAGAACCTCTGAAATGTTGGGGTTGTGGAGAAGAGCATCTCCTGAGAGACTGTCCACACCGACAACAGAACAATCGAAATATTTATAACATGCAGGAAGCTACCACAGTCAATGATGTGGCAAGGAGTGTGCCACAGATTTATGCAGCCTTGGATAATAACCAAGCTGACCACCAAGCTTCAGTGGTGGAAATCGAAGGTATGATTTTCAACCATTTAGTGTGTGTTTTGATTGACCCTGGTTCAATTTTGAGTTATATAGCCCCTAGAGTTGTTGATAAGTGTAAACTACAGCCACAGAAGCAAACTAAACCATCGTTGGTACAGTTAGCCACTGGCACCAAAAGAGAGGTAGTAGAGGTCATACCAACCTGCCAATTAATGTTGGGTGAATTCCCCACCCAAGAAACCCTTAATGCATTACCCCTGGGATCATACGACCTGTTGATTGGTATGGACTGGCTGGCCGCCCATAAAGCCAAATTGGACTATTACCATAAAACCTTAGAATGTGTGAGCAATGAAGGAAAAAGGATAACCCTCCAAGGGATCCAAAAACCGGTCTCGGTGAGACAAATATCAGCCCTGCAAATGAGAAAGTATTGTCGAAAGGGATGTCCCCTATATGCAATACAGGTGCTAAACCCAACCCTGATGATCACCCTATCCTGAGAGAGTACAGAGATGTGTTTCCGGAAGAGGTATCGGGTCTACCTTCGGGAAGAGACATTGACTTCTCGATAGAACTCGCACCAGGAGCGGTGCCGGTGTCTAGGACACCCTACCGGATGAGCACACCTGAATTAGTTGAACTCAAATTGCAATTGAAAGAAATGATGGATAAGGGTTATATTCGACCCAACGTGTCCCCATGGGGAGCACCAGTCCTGTTTGTGAAAAAGAAGGATGGCACCCTTAGACTGTGTATAGATTATAAGCAACTTAATAAAGTAACCATAAAGAACAAGTACCCCTTGCCCAGGATCGATGATCTATTCGACCAGTTGGGAGGCGCGTCTATTTTCTCAAAGATTGAATTGAGGTCGAGATACCATCAAGTCTGAATTAAGGGTGAAGACATCCATAAAACCACTTTCCAGACACGGTATGGTTACTATGAGTTTGTGGTAGTGCCATTCGGGTTAACCAATGCCCCTGCCACTTTCATGTGCTTAATGAAAAATGTACTCAATAAATTTCTAGATAAATTTGTACTAGTTTTTATTGATGACATTTTAATCTACTCTAAGAATAGAGAAGAACATGAAGAACATCTTATACTTGTGCTGCAAGTGCTAAGAGAGCATCAACTCTATGCCAAATTCAGTAAATGTGACTTCTTTCAGAAGCAAATACACTACTTGGGACATGTTATGTCCGAGGAATGGGTAGTAGTAGATCCTGACAAGATCAGGTCTATCATGGAATGGACTACCCCAAAGGATGTCTCAGACATTAGATCCTTTATGGGATTGGTGGGATACTATAGGAGATTTATAAAAGATTTCTCCAAGATTGGTTGTCCAATCACTGCCCTCCAGAAGAAGGGGACAAAATTCCTGTGGACACAACAATGTGAAGAAAGATTCCAAACCTTGAAACATCTACTAACCCATGCACCCGTGTTGAAAATCATTGACCTAGAAGCTAACTTCCTTGTGTGCACAAATGCCTGTAAAGAAGGGCTTGGAGGAGTCCTTATGCAGGAAGGAAAGGTGATCTGCTATGAATCCCGAAAATTGAATGAACATAAGGTCAACTATGTGACTCATGATCTAGAACTGGCTACCATAGTGCATGCCTTAAAAATGTGGAGGCATTACCTCTTGGGAAGAAAATTTGTGCTTATGACAGATCACTGTGGATTACGGTATTTGTTCGACCAACCAAATCTCAATGCTAGACAAGCTAGATGGATGGCCCTCCTTAGCGAATTTGATTTTGAAATCAAACACATTAAAGAGAAGGAAAATAGGGTGGTCGATGCCCTCAGCAGAAGCATGAAAATGATTCACCTGGCAGCAGTGAGTACCTACGAGACAGATGTCAAGAACAGAGTCAAAGAGGCACAAAAAACAGATCCCTTCATTCGAAATGTGACCCTGTACCTACAGCAAGAACCCGTTGGACAAAAATATGAAGGCTATTAGATGACCAAAGGAGGCCTGCTCACTCACAGAGATAGACTGTACATTCCCAATTGTGACAACTTGAAGAGGTTCATCATGGATGAACTACATAAAATACCCTACACTGGTCACCCAGGATACCAGAAAATGATCACTGCCACCCGGAAACAATTTTATTGGCCTGGATTGAAGAAGGACATAGCCAAATATTTGTCCCAATGCATAGAGTGCCAACAGGTTAAAGCAGAACATCGACACCCAGTAGGACTACTACACCCTTTACCCATCCCAGAATGGAAATGGGAAACCATCTCCATGGATTTTATCACTGGATTGCCAACTTCAACCAAACAGAATGACGCCATTATGGTAGTGGTGGATAAACTGAGCAAGTCTGTTCATTTCATCCCCGTCAAATCAACCTGCAAGGTGATAGATATCGCCCAGATATTCATGAAAGAGGTATTTCGACTGCACAGTATGCCGAGGGAGATAATATCTGACAGAGACACAAAATTTACTTCCAATTTTTGGAAATCACTGATGGCGGGTTTAGAGACTAAATTGTTGTTTATCACTTCCTATCACCCTCAAACCGATGGATAGACAGAAAGAGTAAATCAAATATTAGAATATATATTAAGGATGCATGTAATGCATCAACCCAAGAAATGGGAAAACTACTTGCCATTGGTAGAATTTGCCTACAACAACGACTACCAAGCATCCTTAAAGATGAGTCCCTTCGAGGTCCTCTATGGTAGGCCGTGTAATACTCCAGTCAGCTGGAGTAACCCTGTAAACAGGATTTCTATTGGACCCAATATGTTGAAAGAAATGGAACAGCAAGTGACTCAGATAAAACAAAATCTAAAGGTTGCTCAGAACCGACAGAAAAGTTATGTTGATCAAAAGAGAACTCCAAGAGAGTTCAAAATGGGAGACCATGTATATCTCAGAATTAAGCCCAGAAGGAGTTCCCTGAAAAATGGGATCTTGTGCCAAATTGGCACCCCGGTATTGTGGACCCTTTGAGGTTCTAGATAGAGTTGGACCTGTAGCCTATCGGCTAGCACTTCCTCCCACAGTAAAAGCACATAATGTTTTCCATGTTTCATTATTGAAGAAATATGTACATGATGTTAATCATATAATTGACTGGTTTGTGATCCAGGTGGAACCGGAGGGAGAATTTCTACCAGAACCCCAATGCATACTGGACAAAAAGGAAACCCCACTCTGGAACAGAACCATTGCACAGGTCAAGGTGCAATAGAAACATTTTGGCCCAGATGAGGCTACATGGGAAATGGAGGATGCCATGAGACAGGCATATCCGATTTTGTTTACTTCTGTACATGCAATTCATGTTAGTAGATAAGAACATCGAGGATGATGTTCCTTTTTAAGGGGGAGGGAATTGTAACACCCTGTTTCCCCCAGCTTGTAAATATAGCTGGACTGGCCAAGAACTATGGCAAACTCATAAATGTGAATATGTGAAGTAAATGGACCTTGAGGAAGAGGTCAATGAATGTGAATAACATTTTGAATTTATTGCAAGACTTCTGAGAGGGGATGTGTAGCAAAAGAGACCACGATGGCGGTGGAGGGAACCTGGAAAGGTGGCATTAAATTCCACCGAGAATTAATACCGTATTTGGACTCCACTGGCCCAGAGAACCAAAATCGGCTCGCTGGCCCTGAATTTAATGCCTTGTAGGCTGGCAGGTTGATGGCTTAATGAGGGATGGGGAACTGAAACACCTATCCGTAGAGCCGTCAGGCCTGATCAGTGCGAGGGTAATCGCGCCACACATAACCTCGCAAGAGGATAAGGCATGGGGAAGAAGCGATTGGAGGGGGGAAGATGTGAGGGGAACTCTGGCATTACGTGGAGTGAGTGATAGCAGAGAGGAAGGATTGCAACCTTCACTCCTGGTCACTGGCAGACAGAGAGACGCAGTCTCACAGCATAGTGGTCTCATCTCGGGGGTGGCTAGTGGTAAATCCGTTGGGAGTCGCTATGCCTACGTTTGGGTGGAAACGAGCACCCCTCTCAGCAGTCGCACCCACTTCTGATGTTATTTCTGATAAGTGTTTTCATATTGCATCTTGAAATTCATATGCTGACATATATGCTCATAAACTATGAAATTGTGAACGATTACAGTATAAGAATTTCTTTGCAGTGTTTTGATAAGAAATGTTAGATATATGCTTATAACAGAAAGACCACGCATGGCTTATGTTGATAAATTAATTTAATTATGCATGAGTTGAACCAAGTCAGACTTCCAGTTCATCCTCGGGAGTTTGTTTCCCTTTGTCTGTCTCCAGGAAAGCCTCGGAATAGATATCTTCGCAAAGATTCCCTCCTTGGAAAGGTTTACCAAGAACCTGGAAAAAGGACTTGAATGTGCAAGTCTTAATAAACCTGTACGAGGAGGAATGAACCTCTTAAAATTTCGAAGTAGCAGCGTAGGGATAAGTAATGAATAGACGGATGAGATCCTGTCAGAATACCCATGGTCATTCACGACCGTCAGATTGACAAAAGTAACAAGGGCGTTACATACCTTGCCCCTTTTTCTCTCTATCTTCGTGAATAGATATGAAATCGGGATCGTAGACCCCCCCCAAGGTCCATGAGAACATTTGGACCATCGATCTTTCCACATCCACGAAGTAGTGGAAGAATGCACGAGGTGGGACAGATCTGAGTTGTTAGATCGTAGCTAGAAAAACCCGATAGTCGTTGGATCTGTTAAGAGATGCATGAGGGTTAAACCTTCATGAACAGTAGAGGTAAAATCCCAATGAGAAGGTTGACACATCGGGATATCGGTACTCGGGATATCGAAGTTCTCGAGGTCGAGAACGTCGGGGCATTTCAAGCCCTGAAACAGCAAAATGATTTGGACCGTCTGTTTGTGCAAACACGTGGCGGAAATCGAGAGCCCGTCGATATATCGGCTACCGGGGTTTTGAGTTGACAGATAATTTATGTCATCGGGGTATCAAAAACTCTGAAATCACGAGATTGGATCAGGGTTGTCTATCAGCTGGAACACATGGCAGAGATCCAAACCATCGGGGAAGTCCCGGTAGAAAAGTCAATAGGTGCATCGGGGTTCAGTATTTTGTGAGTCCTGAGGACAAGACTTCCGGAGCATCAGAAGTCGCAAAATCGCGAGAGACGATCAGGACCGTCCATATTGAGGAGGACGCGTGGAGAAGATCAGAGAATTCGGGAGGTTTCCTGAAAAGAAAGTAGTCCATCGACATTTCGGGAGTTAGGGAATCAGGAATCCCGTGGACAAGAAGTCCTTGCAATTCGGAATCGCGAAGTCCGAAATTTCGACAAGGAAGGGAAAGCTCCATCGTGGGGGCCAGCTGTCAGCATAGCGGAGAATCAGGATTCGAGAGATCGGCGGTCCCGAGAACAACTGCATTTCGGCATTTGAAACCCCGAAGTCCCGATAGAAATCAGGGACCGTTGGTTTCATGGACGATCACAGTCGTTGATCGTGCTAAAGGAAAAAAAAAGGGGTTATTAAATGACGTTGTATCGGGAATCGGAGGATCGCGAGTCCTGAGGACAAATGCATCTCAGCATTGAAAAGTCTGAAACCCCAATAAAAAGTGTGGCTGCGGTCATAGAGGGGAAGGTCACGTGGACCAAAGGTCTAGCCTGAAGGGCTAGCCGAAGTCAGAACGCATCGGCTTTTGGAAGCCCAAAACCCCGAAAGGAGATAAGGCTGCGGTCTTGTGAAATAGTGGTCATATGGGCCAGGAATTTAGCCAGGAGGACTAGTGCATAAAGGGGCGCATCGGGAAATCGGAGATCGGGAGTTCAAGAGGACAAGAACTCTTGTCATTAGGAATCATGAAACCCTGATACTCGAAATTATCATCGGGGAAATGTCACAGGCACGTGAAGAAGAGGCCGTGACAGGGAATTAAAGACCTATGGATAGGGTTTGGCATTTCGTTGTTGCGAGCTTTGGGGATTCTCATTGTTGAGAAATCCACGAAAAAGTTTGATTTTAGGTAGTGGGTATGTTACAAGGCCAGGACAGGAGTAGTGCACATAGTCGCTTTCAAGGCTTGAAAGGCCTGATCCATTGCGAGAGTCCAACTGAAAGAATTATTTTTAAAGAGAGCAGTGAGAGGTGTCACAATCTTTCCATAATTCTTAACAAACTTGTGATAATAGCCTGTTAAGCCTAGAAAACCACGCAATCTTTTGAGAGTCTTATGGCGAGGACAATCCTGCATAGCTTCGATCTTCTTAGGATCCACCCTGACACCTACCTTGCCAACAATATGAACCAAGTACTCAAATTTCAAGGCTCCAAAAGCACATTTAGGTTGTTTGAGAAAAAGTTGGTGTTGAGAGAGTAGATGAAAAACTCGATCCACATGAGCAAGAGGGTTTGTCTAGGTTTTACTATAGATGAGAATATCATCAAAGAAAACTAAGACAAAATGACAGAGAAAAGGACGAAAGACGTGATTCATTAGGCTTTGGAAAGTGGAGGGAGCATTATACAAGATAAAGGGCATGACCAAGAACTCATAGTGGCCCTCATGAGTTAGAAATGTAGTCTTAGGGATGTCATCCTCTTTCATACATATCTAGTGGTAGCCAGAACGAATATCAAGTTTAGTAAAAAATTGGGCACCACTTAATTCATTCAAGAGATCATCAATGACATGAATGGGAAATTTTTCTTTGATGGTGAGTTTTTTTAGGGCGCGAAAGTCAGAAAACATGTGCCAAGATCTTTCTTTCTTAAGTACCATGAACACAAGAGAAGAATAGGGGATAGTACTAGGATGGATAATGCCTGTGGCAAGCAATTCTTGAACAATTTTCTCAATTTCATTTTTTTGGGCAAAGGGATGATGATAGGGATGGACATTGGGAGGAAGGTTGTCGGGGACAAGGGGAATGGAATGATCATGAACACCACAGGAAGGAGGAAGACTCTAGGGAGTGGAAAAAATAGCTTGATGTTTGGAGATGATGGATTGGAGGTCAGGAGGCACATAGGGTATCTCAATGGCGTGAATGAAATGGAGTTGTGCAATAATGTTGGAATGACCTTTTTTGAGGATCTTTTCCATGCGATGTGAATTGATGATCTCAGGGGAACCAGTTGTGATGCCTTGGAACTTATATTGTTGGCCCTATTGGTTGAATTGAATGGTTAATTCCTTAAAATATATGAGAATGGGGCCTAGAGTCCTTATCCATTCAACACCTAATACAATATCACAACCACCCATGTCGATAGCAAACATATGAGATTTCATATGGTACTGACCAATTTGGAGATGCACATTTTCACAAAACCCCCCACATTTTATGGACCCACCATTGGAAATCATGATTTGAAAGTTTTTGACTGCTCGGATATAACAATTAGTTTCTTGGGCAATGCAACGATGAATAAAATTATGGGTGTTTCCATTTTCAACTAGGATGATGACCTTTTGATGCTTAATGTAACCAATTAGCTTGATGGTTTGGGGAGAAGAGAAGCCAGTGAGAGCATTCAGGGAAATGACTGGTTCAACTTCTGGAGGATCGAAAGGTTGATTCATGTCAATGGGTTCAAGTGACTCGGCCACTGGGGGAGCCTTGACATCTTCTTCAGAAACATCCTCAGAGATGGCCATAAAAATATTTTGTTCCTTACACTTGTGCCCAGGAAAATATTTGTCATCACAATTATAAAAAAGGCCCTTGAGTTGGCGTTCATCCATTTATGCCCGAGTCAATTTATGGATCTTTAGTGGAGCGGAAGGAGGAGGGGAAATGACTGGTTTAGGGCGAGGAATGAAGGAAGGATTTTTGTTTTGAGAAGAGACAACTTGTTGGGCTTCCTTATCTCTTTTGGTAGATTCCACCCAACTTTGAGTTAGATCCATGAGGACGTGGGCATGGATCTCATCCTTGAGGCCACTGATAAAGAATTCTCGGAAAAAAAAAAACATCATACATGCCCTCTATGCAGAAAGCCAAACGCTCAAAAGAAACTATAAAGTCTTCCATTGTGCTGGATTGTTTTAACTTTGTCAAATGGCCTAAATGGTTGGTGTCAGGGTCAAAGCATTCATAAATATCTACAACAAATTGTGTCCAAGCCACATACCCTTGGCGAGCATTTTTTCTCCATTGTCAACGTTCTTGATCTAGATGGAGAGCACCATACCGAAGTTTGACTAACTCATTTGTAATGTCGTACAAAGAGAAATAATGTTCCATTTAAGTTAAACATCTGATGGGATCCAAGCTATCAAATTTGTTCACATACACACGTGGAAAGTGTAGGTCATGTTGAAAGCGATGGGGTTGAAAAGTCTAGGAATTGGAGGAAGTTTCACCTTTGGGGTGCAAAGGTGGGTCATAGGAGGTAAGGTATGCACGGATATTCATCTTGGCACAAATCGTGTCAATGAAGGATGCAAGTTGGGTAGCGAGGTCCTGTTTGATGGTTTCCATTTTTGTGTCTATGGAGGAATGCATGTTTTTATTCATGGTGGCAATATTGGCACTGAGTTGTCGCACTTCCTGCTAGGTCTCTATGAAAGTAGAGGATAAGGAATTGAAGTGGGATTCCAAGTCTTAGATACGGGTGTGGGCCATGATGAAGAGGGAAAATGGAAAGGGACAGGTGGGACCACATAGAAAAGGGGTTATGAGTGAAGGGTATCATGACGATTGGGGCGATGAGGGGAATCTAATGGGGTAAATCCCAAATAAAGGTGTCGGAAGGGGTTCGGGTTCACAAGAAAAAAATTGGTAAAAAATGATAGGTATGACTGTGATTAGGGCGAAGGGATGAATCCAATGGGATAGGGATCAAATAATGGTACCGACAGGATCCATAAAAAAAAATTTACTCCTGCAGAGTTATACTCTGATCTGAAGAATACTGCAGTGTTGAAATGCCAAAATTCTTAACAAGAAGAAATGTGTAGTAATTTCGCAACTACAATGCAGGAGACATGGTTGTGTGGCAATAGATATTGTTTGTTATGTTTATGTTTATGTCCCAAGGGTTAGGTATGTAGGGTTTCTATAGACAAGGGTTTGCCCTGTGCTATAGATCTTCGATACATGTGCGGGGTCCAACAATATTACTTGGCCTGATATCTCAGGGCACCAATTGACACTACATCGTGCCCTTAGCCCTACTACCCAGATACTAAAGAGTATCTTCCCTAGTGATGTTCTTGATTGCACTATAGCAGTCAGGCGACCAATCGAGCTATCTACAGAGGGCTTCAAGATATCTAGGTCAATCTGTATACAGGTATTGTCTAATGTGCTACCACTCGAAGGGGTACCAACAGGGGTTACAAGGGTGGCCAACAATGTGCGCTTAAGTACCACTTGTAGTTCATTCATGTATCATTCCTTGGTCGCAGATTTATGCACTAAACAACATATCTCTATAACTTTAAGACGTCGAAATACGTCTCTACCTTGAAAAAAAATTAACCCACAATTTTGTGTCGAGGAAAGTGCTCTAATGCCACTTGCAATATTCCATATATAATATAGTATGCAGAACATAAATATTTAGCAGTAGTGGCAGAACAATGATATAACCATATCAATATCAAAATAATACCATAATAACACCAGAAGAGCACCTTTATTAATGATAGCAATGTTCACTTGCCTCTTCGAGGGGGAAACCTCCAGCAGAGCATAGCTCTATTACAATAATCTCCAAGACAAGACTTATCATGCCCTCAACTCCTATTTATACTAAATCTATCTACCAAAAGAATAATATAGAGGAAGATCTTCAAGAAGCGGAAGCTTCTATTAGGTCTTCTTACATTTGACTTATTCTTTCTTATTACTAGGCCTTATTAATATTAGCCTTTATTACATGGAAAATATATTAGTCTACCTACGTGAGGGGTTAGGGAGGTTAGGTCCCTAACATTAATGAATATGGATTTGTATTTGAAACTAATGTTAYTGACCCGGGAATGAGAATTTTGTTGTGTATAATCTAAATTATTTCTATAGTCGAGGGGCAATAGCTTGAATGGTTGAGAGACAGGTCTCACACTCTCCCCACCTAATTTCAAATCCCCAATGAGACATTTGGCTGGTCGTGATAAGGTTAGAAGGGTAGACACCCCCCAAGGATGGGACCCTCCTTGCATGTGTGTCTCCAAACATCTCGGCCCTTGATAAGTCATAAGTTATTGGTATATCTAGATTGTGGGTTGTTGGATATACTCTCTGATTATGGTGGCAACTAGTTGGTTTGATCATAGGCCTAGCCCAAACCACTCTAACAAGTTACTGATCTCTCATGATAAAAAAAAGTCAAATTCCTCCTATAAAAGAAAAGTATGAACCTCACACCACCATTGGAAAATTTGTTGGTATTTACCAAAGATATGCAGAAGCATGGCTGTTGTAGCATGTCCAACAAACATAAAGAACCCTTGGGAATAAGTATCATTTCATAAGTGAGGTAATTTTGGTAGTTTTATGTTGAATTTAATTACTTCAATGTTATTACATCATTAAGAGAAAGTCGTCTGATAGTTAATTGAATTTCACATAAAGATTTAGAGGATGTTTGCCAAGTGTTTAGAAAAATCCCCAAATGGAAAATGTGGCTTTCATTTGGGGAAAATTTGGGAAATAAGTTACGAAATAATAATTGTTGATATAATTGTGAATTTATGAGTATTTATGTTGGAAAATGTTTTTCCTCGAGTATTGTAAATCTGGTTGTGATATGTCCAAGTATAATTGTGAATTGGAGTTTGAGTGCCAATTGTTTGTATAAAGTTCTAAATGAATGCTACTATGTTTACATGGCCTGTAAATTTTTAGGTTAAGTTATGTGTGAATAAATTGGTTGAGGAAGTCATTGGCTTAACTACGATGGGAAATAAAACAAAGTTGGATTGTTTTCTCCATGTATGGTTGAAACTTGGAGTTGCTTGCCATATGTTTGACAAAATCCCTGAATGAGCTCTATATGATTATGGGTAAGAGTGTTTTATTTATATATTTTATTTGTTGTCAATCTAGTTATGTAGTTTTAGCGGTCTAGATGCATTCTAATGCAATTAGATTTGGCAACCTGTGTGTGTTGATATGATTTTAATAAAATGGATTTAAAAGTGTTTTTATTCAGTTTCAAACCGACTTCAAGAAAAATCCATACCATTTGAACTTGTAACTCCCATTTTGAATCTACTTATAAGGTTTTTAAAGCTCAATTTCATGATCTGTGCAATTTTGGAAAAGTGTTGGTTACCTTGTGGTGGTTTCTACCTATAACCTCAAAATGGTTTTCTAAGTTTTATTTGAAAAATCTCTAAGAATGTGATTCCCAAATCCTATGTTACTTCAATTGCTTGTATAATTGCATACAAAGTGTTAGACAAAACTCCTCAACTGAAAATTTATACTCATTAAATAATTATATATAAATTACACTAAAAAATTAGTTGGATATGTTTGATAGTGAAGCTGATAATACGTAATGTTAATTTAAGACCTAAATATGAATTCAATCTAATTCCCTCTAAACTAATTAAATATGTTTAAGTTATTAAATGGTAAAGTAGTTATAAACCTTGTAAGAGATTGCATGTTATATGATTGATAAAATACTTCAATCAATTGCTTAATTATTTAAAGGTTTCTTAAATGAAGTAATGAACCAATGAAAACATTAAATATAAATATAAGTGTTGGAATTATTCTAATTAATTTATGGTTGTAGGTTGCTTTAATGAACTCATTAATGGTTAATGAGTTAATAAAACCCTCATACTCATTGTAAATGAATATGTATATTGAGTTAACTCAAGTGTCCTGAATATGAAGCTCTTGGAGTAACGCATGGTATTTTATTAGTTTGTAATATCTTGTAGTAATGCAAGTCAGATGTATTGAATGAGGATTAAGCAAATATACCAAGTTGAGTCTTGTACTAAAAGAACAAGAAATGTTTCGACATAGTGCCAAGTTGTGGCGGAAAGTGACCACCCATTTAAAAAAAAAAATGTTTTGGAAAACCAGCCCATGTCATGACTGGCATTTCATGATACTTTTCTTTTTTACCTGGCTTCACATTGTCAATGCTTAGTTACTATTGTAATTTTTTTTCATAGTTATTGAAAGCTTTTATTTGAGTTATCCAAAGTCCATGATCTAGACGTTTAGACCTTTTTGTAACCAGGGTTGTTTTGATTTTGATATCATAGAAGAGTTTATATCAGAGTTTGTAGGCAAATACATTAATTAACAAGTCTAAGATCGTAGTTTAATTGGTTGTTGTTAATGTTTTTTGGGATTTGACTACGTGTAAATAGATGCTTGATTCAATTTTTTTTAAATGAAATATTAATTTAACCTCATGAATATATTCACCCTTTTTAATTAAAAAAAGGAATTAACAACACATCATCCAAAACCAATACAATATTCCATATATATTATCTAGTATAGCAGAAAATAATATAATTATATAATGTAATATGGAAAAGAACGTTGTACAGACTTGAGGACTACAGGTGTCGAAGGTAGTGACCTTGTATTGGATGGTTTGATAACCTCATTGGCCCCACCCTATAGGAAGGTTTCTGGGCAGATTCCCCTCCCGACCTATCTGGGTAAGGAAGTTTATAAAGTTTATGAGTATAGTGGAACTCTAGGGGCTTCTACCAATTCTGGGGAGCCTACTGGGAAGGATTTAGCGTGGTCACGAGGCCTCGGTTTGGAGGTCTCTCCAATAAAAACGAGTGCTTGTAAGAAGTTGGGCACTAACCTTTCGTTTTCGGCACAACAATCTCACTTAGATCGGGGGGCGCTTGGAGGCATGAAAGCCCTTGCACGAGAAAAATCATGATCCTCCTCTCCCTGAATATTAGAGGGGTTGGAGGACCCCTAAAAGTGGCCTCCATGAGAAGATTACTCTCCAAAACATCTCCCGACATTCTCTTTCTACAAGACTTTGGTTTCCGAGGAAAAGGCTATATTGTTTGTGAACATTTTTAGACCAGATTGGATGGTTTGTGTTGTTAATGCTTTAGGGAAGTCGGGTGGACTTTTGGTGGCATGGGTATTTAACTTAACTCATTTTTTAAGTTGTGGTAGTATCTTTTTGATAGGTTTCTGTATTTCCGACAATAGAAGGAAAAATTTCTTAAATGTATATGGTTTGTGCACTGAGCAAAAGTCGTTTTGGGAAAAGGTGGAAGGTAAGAGATTGTTGGCAAAGGGTGATTTGATTATCACAGGGGATTTGAATTTTACAACTAGTGTTGCAGAAGTCTGGGGGGCGTCTGCCTTATTAGATCCGTTGGCAGCCTTCTTCAAAGAATTTTTTCTTAAAAATCAATTGATAGACATATTGCCAGCTGAGGTGGCTTCGACCTGGAGAAATGGTAGATGTGGAGCAGAAGAAGTTTTAAAAAGGATTGACAGGGTTATTGTATCAGAGGATCTTCTTTTGTCATCGGATCGTTTCAGGACATGGGTGGAATATCCTTATATTTTCGACCATGCCCCTATTTTGCTTCAATTGGGCTCTGGATTCCCGACTATAGCACATCCTTTCAAATTTAATCCAGACTAGTTGCAGGATGATAGGTTTGTTTCTATGGTTAAAGAGGTGTGGGAATCACTACAGGCCCAAAGGGAGGAGGGGGCACAGAGACGTTTAGTAAGGAAATTGAAATTTCTTAAATCCCGAGTAAAGATATGGTCTAGGGAAAAAAGAATACAGGAAAAGGAAGCTCTGGAAAAACTAAAAAAAGCTCTTGCTACACTTTATTTGCAGAAGGCTCGGGTTGTGGATTGTCAAGAGATCGATCTTCGTTTAAAAACATTAGAGGTGGAACGAAAGAAATTGCTACTTGCTGAAGAGGAGCATTGGTGCCAAAAAAGCAGAGCAATCTGGATCAAAAGTGGGGACAACAACACCAAATTTTTCCACTGCTTTGCTAGCCATAGAAGAAACAAAAAGCATTTATGGGAAATAAAGGACAATTCACGCTGTGTACATTCAGGGCAGGAGAACATAAAGAAAACGTCACAGTGTTTCTTCAAATCCTTTTTTGAGGATATTGGGCAAACTTCCATCATAGACCAGATCGATTTGGTTAGACTCTATCCAACAATCGCCAATGAGGATGAAGTTGTTACACTGGAGAGGCCTTGTAACAGTGCGGAAGTCCTTGAAAAGTTTTGAAAGGATTTGCTAAGGACAAAAGTCCAAGGCCCGACGGGTGGACATTGGAGTTCTTTCTATTCTTTTATGAGCTAGTTGGGAAGGACTTGCTCAATGCTATGGAGGAATCAAGAGTTAGTGGAGCAGTTAATAGGGCACTAAACTCGACTTTCATCGCGCTTATTTCTAAAGTCAGTTATCCATCAACCTTTGGAGATTTTCGATCAATTGCACTGTGTAATTTGTGTTACAAGATTATTTCAAAAATCTTAGCAAAAAGGATTAGACCAATACTGTCACGGGCACTGTCTGAGGAACAGTTGGGTTTTCTAAAAGGGAGGCAGGTTTTAGATGCTATAGGTACAGCCCAAGAGTGTCTGCACAGTATAAAGACGAAGAAGCTTCAAGCCATAATCCTAAAGCTTGATTTAAAGAAGGTGTACGATTGTATAAATTGGGATTTCCTTCACCTAATACTCCTCCAAGATGGTTTCGGCATGCTTACTACTAATTGGATCATGGGTTGTGTCTCATCAACGACATTTGCTATTTTGATCAATGGTGAGTCGACAAATTTCTTCCAGAGTGGAAGAGGCCTTACACAGGGTTGTCCATTGTCACCTCTACTTTTCATACTTGCGATGGAAGGACTCGACCTATCCCTTTAAAAAGCCCATACCGAAGGTAAGTTGACTGGTATTAAGGTTTCCAGGCTTATAAAGATTCTACATTTTCTTTTTGTGGATGACATAATCATTATGTCAAAAGCTTCTCTGGAGGAATGGCAGGAGATTCATAGAATTATGGGGGTCTTTTGTGGAGTGTCGGGGCTAGTGATTAATTTCCAAAAGCCGACTTTTCTCCACTATGGAGTAGCGGAGGACACTCTTGAGAGTTTAAAAGCAGTTTTCCAGTACATCGTTGCAGCCCTCTCAGAAGGGTTCAGGTATTTGGGTTATTTCTTAAAACCAGACCGTTATAAGGTGGATGACTAGCATTGGCTCATTACTAAATTTGAAAGAGAATCAATCAATCTTTGGTGCAATCATTGGCTCTCAATTGGAGGACGCTATGTACTGATAAAGGTTGTCTTGGAAGGCCAGCGTGTCTATTGGTTGGCTATGGCACATATTCCATCTTCGGTGCTCAATCAGATTCTCCAACTAGTCTTCTCTTTCTTATGGACAGGGGGGAAACAAAAACACAACTATCATTTGTGCAAGTGGGAGTTTATTGCGCGACCAAAAATGTTTGGTGGTTGGGGGTTGAGAAATCTCTACAGTTTTTATAGGGCCTTGACGACCAACACCCTCTGAAAAGTTCTGATGAAAAGAGGCATCTGGCAACGAGTTATAAAAGATAAGTATCTACCTTTTGAGTCTGTTACTAGATGGCTGAGATCGGCTGAGAGTTTATTGTCGCAGGGATCACAGACTTGGAGAATTCTCCCAAAATCTGTTCCTCTTTTGCTTCACTAGATTGCTTGGAGCCCGAGTTTAGGACACTCAATCATGATTGGTAAAGAATTGATCTTGGGGATGGGTAGAGCAACGATCTTGACCAAAGATCTAGTTCTGGCACTCAACCAAAAGAATGTTCACTATCTATTGCAGGCCATCCAAGCATTGCATCCTGGCACTATCTGCTCCATTTGGCTTAACAACGAGGATTTGGGCATGACAGGTGACTTAGTGCTTGAATGGGAGGGATATAGGAAGGCTCTGATGGAGTCTGGTGTTCAATTGTGGAATAGACCTGATGTTTTGATATGGACTGGTGGCGATTCCTCTGGCCATCTAACTGCTAAAAATGTTTACAACGCCATCATGACAAAACAGTGGACTGTTAAGATTGGAGGTTGGAGGAAAAAGTTGTGGAATTGGGATTGCCCACTAAAACTCAAACTCTTTGTTTGGTTGGTTGCAGAAAACAAAGTCCTCACATGGGACAATCTTCAACACTGAGGACGTGTGGGACCAAGTATTTGTCAACTTTGTAGGAATTCTAGGGAGATGGTTAACCATTTGTTTGTGGATTTTTCTTTCACTTCATGTGTATGGGATAAAATAAAACTTGATATTCCCCACCTTTCGGGGTGGTGTGGTTCAACAATATTGGAGTGTTTCAAAATTTGGTTTGAACAAATACAAACTTTCCCAACTATGTCCGTCTACATTTGTTGGTACTTATGGATAGAAAGGAACTTTGTCATCTTTGATTCATGTATTCTTTCAATTCAGAAGGTGGTCTACAGATCATTCGCTGCTATGGAAGGCAATAAGAAGCATATTCATATTTCAGTCCCGAGAGCTCCTAAAGGATTGATTCCTGGGCAAAAAATTGTTGGATGGTTTGATGGGGTATCACAACAAAACGGTGACAATAGTGGAGCGGGCGGAGTGATAAAGATCAATGAGCATGCAATATATAAGTGGACGATAAATTGTGGATTTGGAACAAACACCAAAGCTAAACTTCTGGGGATTTGGGCATTACTAACTCTGGCCTCTCGGCTATCTATATCTAAGATCAATGTCCTAGGAGACTCCAAAATAGTCATAGATTGGTTAAAGGGGAAAGGTTCTCTAAAGGTGGCCACCCTGGAGTTTTGGAAGGAAAGGATAATGGCTCTCATCAAGCTTTTTAGTGCCATATCCTTTGGCCATGTTTACCAAGAAGATAACCAAGAGGCGGATTAGTTATCAAAGCAAGCACTCCTGAGGCATCCCGAATACATTGCATACTACATATGTGAAGAGGGTCATGAGGACCCTACTATGTTTATAAGTTTATATTAAGTAAATATAGAAAGGGTGCCTTTGTCCATTTGTAGGAGATGTTTTTTTATTACATGATGTTTGGGCTAAGTGATAGTCTATTAAAAAAAAACAGTAATCTTGGGACTCTATGAGATATTTGGAGATATAGCAGGAGGTCACATATCCTTTTCCAAAGCAATGTTTTGAAAAGCTAAACGTAGCAATGTTTTGAATGGCTATAGGCAACTATGGATTCAATTATTGATGTAACACATTGTTATGTGAACTTTTATATTTAAATATGAATATAAAGAAAAAATTATTTTATATTTCAATATGAATATAAGGAAAAAAATTATTGTGACCTTTTAATCACACTTCGAAAAGATAACAATAATACTAATCCAAAAAAACAATATTAATAATTATATAATATATTATAATTATATTATCATATTAATGATAATAAAGCTTAAATCAATATTATACAAGCATAGTGAGAATCTAAAGTTAATTTACCTGTACCAACATCCACGACACGTCAGACATTATCAAGTAATAGTACAGTGACAATATTCTTTTAGTATTTCCGGGGCTTTGCTTGTTTTTTTATATCATTCTTGACACAAACCCCTATGTCCCTTGTTACAAAGTTCAACCAAATAATATTTACTTAATTCACTACATTTGAAAAGGAACTCTTTCCTATGCTTGGGAGACACCAATAATATTTCTGCATGTGATAATATTTATTATTTACTTAGTTCACTACATTTGACAAGGAACTCTCTCCTGTGCTTGGGAAGCACGATAATATTTCTGCATATTTTTTGTTGTTTTTAACAAACAAAATTGAATTGAGATGATATTTCTAGCTGTGTTAGACATGCTTTGTTCTGATTGTTTCATGGGCACTTGGTCACATCAGATGTCTTTGATGAATTACATTTGGAAAATAAAAATCCAAAAACTGAGCATATCTATTGAGGGATAAATCTTCGATAAAGAATTTAGCAGTCTGATGGTGTTGTTCTTGGTCTCACATAATATGGAATCAATTGTTCAACAAGTACACAATCCAAAGAAGGGTCGAAGAAAGGAAGATTTAGAAAAAGAACATGCCTTCTTGTGCTTGTATTGTGGCGGGCTACAGGAAAAAAAACATCCATTGCAAAAATGAGTCCTGGAAAAAATTCTTCAATACAGATAAAAGAGGCAACCTTTATGTAACTCTCCTCAAAATTTGAATAAGAACATTACCTTATGATTGCATGGTATAACATTAATTCACTGGGAATTGATTATTCCTTCCAGGGTAGATAATCCAATGCTTCTTTCCCCAAAGATTAGCTCAAGATTTGGAACCGTTCTTGGCTTATCATCGCTATCGATAAAGAATGCACAAATACTAATTGTCACTGGAATTACAATATGAGAATTAACAACTTAATAAAGCATGTTCATTTCCTAGAACACCATCAGCATGTCAAGGGCAAAACAAATTAATTTAGCTTATACATATGAATAGACATCCAACACATCAACCAAACAGTGGTTTAGTTGAATATTGATAACCAAAAAACGTCTTCATACAAGTCATCTTCTCAAGATCTAGTGGAGAAGTATCAAGAACCTCGATAATAACAGTTCCACTTCATTCACGCTGCAAAAACTGAATAACCTGTAAAGGATAGGAAATCATACTCTAAATTCAATCATCGATATGGTCCAAAAGAAGTCCAGATACAATAGATTCCATAATAACGTGTCATTATTCATGCCAATGACACTAAACATGCACTTGTATTTAACATTTAAGAAAAAGATATATCTGTAAAAGAAGTGATGATTGCCTGGGCTTGTACTTTCAAACTTTACTTGCTCCATTTTCTTGGTGCTAGAAAAGTGCCCTCATCTTTTGAAGGACTGGATAATTGCATCTCTGAACAATTGAATTAGATGTCTTACCAGTGTACAACCAATATGCAGCCTAAGCTCCAGCATATCATATGACAATCTTCATGAAACGAAATGAGAATAAACCTTTTCTTTGTACATAAAGCATAAAGGACTGAGTTTCCAAATATAAGACTTCAACAAACTGTAAAATCCACTTTGTATGTATAAACTGTATAATCAATATTAAAAAGACATAAAGATACAATCCCATGCCAGCATCAAATTAGTGAATAGGATAATTACGAACGAACTTATGAGAGAGTGGAATAAAGGGGAACTCAAACAGCCCCTATTTCCAGTGAGCTTTCCAATTGAAGTTTCAATCATAGTTGCACCATAGTCGGAGTTGCATCCATGGAACAACTCTTCCCTGGGGTTTTTGCCCCCTATGAATCAACCAAAACCTTAGAATCCTAAAAAACCAATGGAACTTTGTCTATGATTTATCCAGGAAAAAGAAGAATGGAACTTTACCTATAATGTTTGGCCAGATTGCAGCATAGCTAGCCAAAAATAGGGTGTTTTGACTTTTAAGTGTGTGCCCCTTATCAAAGGCATTGGGAGCAGGCAAACCTTAAGAACCAGACAGAAACACCATGATGAGCTTGGATGGATTACCTTGAATTATGAGGGACAGGGCCAGAATCACGAAAATTTCATGGTTCCATTTTCATTTCATGATTCCAACGCTGCTCTGCTCCTCATAGTTCTGGACAATCCATACAAGATCATCATGGCACTTCTGTCTCTCTGTGCTTAAGGTTTGGCAAAGAAGCATGTAAGTATGGTTAGGGTAAGGGAGAATTGCCAATGGTCATATGGAGTATGTTGGCAAAGAAGCATGTAAGTATGGTTAGGGTAAGGGAGAATTGCCAATGGTCATATGGAGTATGTGGCAAGAGATCAACAACCGAATATAATCATATATCAACGAGTGAGATCAATAAGCATCGAGCTGCATAGCATTTACTGTAGCCCAGTGCAATATATGCACCATTGGATCTCTGTGCGCAGGGATCCAACAGCACATATACTACACAAAGCTGCAGTAAATAATCTGCAGGTAGGTGCATAATGTTTGCCATCAAGGAGGGCCCTGGAACCTCTATCACACTTACATCAAAGAAATACTCTAGAATAAATGCTCTGCAACTCGGTACATAATGTTTGCCATCGAGAAGGACCTCGGGAACCTCAGCCCGACTGACATCAAAGAAACAAAGACAGTCAATAATGGCACCCAGCTAACACTTTCCTAAATATATCAATGAATAACCACAGGAGATCACAGCCATCATGACCTTACGATGTAAAATAAATCTGATTTTTCTTACGAAACCATCTCTGTACTATCAGTCTATGTTTGATCATCTTATAGTTGTATGGCTTATACCAGTCAATATAGAGAGATATAGATATACGCAGGCACCTATTTCAGAGGCCTGGATATTTTTTATACCAAGAGAAGCTAGGTGCTCGAGGGAGATCTATACCGCAAGAGAGGCGAGGTCCTGTGCTTTATTACTGTGTGTAAGGCTAAAGAATGCCAACATATATATAATAACCCAGATCTATTAGCTCTGGATCCAGGGTTGAGTTGGATTTACGCAAATCTCAACCTCTGTTATACCAAAACAAAGTAAGGCGGAGTATAGCTAATATGGGATGGGCAGATCCACTTTTGGTAAAGCAAGGGCCCTATCTGAACTATTATCAGATACAATCAGAGCATATAACTCTGATTATGAGGCAGCTGAGCCAGCCAGAATCTACGTATATTTCTGTACACTTTAAAAAGAAAATTACTCATATCTAAAGCATACAAAAAATAGCATACTTCATTTGGCAGATGCATACACTGTTCTCCAAATGGGAACATGTGACGGGTTCCATATCACTTCTCACAAGAATCGATCGCTTGACATCATGGGAAAGGAAAGAAGATTGCAGTACCTCTGAATCTAAACCCCAAAGATTACAAAGCACAGCTATTGTACTTGCCTGACAAATACCTTCCAATATTCCATCTTTTTTCAGCGGAGTCATAGAATCCATTATTCTCTAACTTTTTCCAAAGCGGATTCGTGAATAGATAGTGGAAATCTATGATTCCACTGAGAAATCATGGAGTATTGCGGAGCATCCGTCGCAACAGAGGCATCTGAAATACTAAAACGTCTTTCCGATATCAAATCCTCTGAAAATCGTTCGATGTTGGTGGTAACATACTCATAATCATAATCCTTCAACTTGAGCTCGGGCTCCCCCATCTTTTGTTAACCCTAACCCCAACCCTACCTTTATACGTGACGTATCATTTTCTTCCGCTCTGCAGGAATAAGGGTTCCCAGATTAGATTGGGTTTTCTTATCAACAAATAATTCACAATCTACTGAATGGTTCTCCAAACTTTGAAGTGACTTATATAGCAGGGACCGTCACGAGAACTAAGTGGATGAAAAGATGAGGGTTACTTTTTGAACTAGCTCTGCAACTGGGAGGGAAAACGAGGATGGATTCGTTCCTTCAATGGCGGATCTTCTGCTACTGGGAAGGCGTAAGTTTGGACTATCGCCATACTTGGCAGTGAATGGTCGACGAGGATACTACTAGCCTTCGCTGCGTAGTATTACTGTTTAGGGGTTTTAGTGTTTAGTTTGGTTAATTCCTTGGGTATGCTTTTCGTAGAGTTTACTAATCGTTTCTCCATTATAGTTCTGGCCTATCCTCCTTGGATGATTTAGTGGTGGTTTGAGTATTATTATATTTCAGGACAGAATTAGTGGAAACGGGGCCCAGTTTTCTTGCATTTATTTTCTGTCTAGGAAACTGAACCGAGTTAAATACACAGTTGAGTGATAAAGAGGTGGTGATCACATGTTAAACCAAGATGGTGTTGACATAGAAGAAAACATCATGGCATTAAAGAGTGCAGAGGACGAGGTCGAGTGGCGACAGGGAGGTCTTCTCACTAAGGTGGATTCATTGGGGGTGTATCTGGCTCATTAATCCACTTGGCACCTGAATTGTCTACGGCACCAGGTATTAACGATTTGAAACTAACCTCTACACCAAGCTTTACCTTCACCCAGGCTACGACTTATTCCACTATTCCTTTTACCTTTTCCCTTGCATCTCGGGGTCAGACATATCCAGCGAAAGGGCTGCAAACTGTACAGGATCCACAGTTGGGTGATAAGGGAGGGTTCTCGTTGAATAGCCTGCGGAAAACCTACAAAACTTCAAACTCGACTGGAGTCCGGCGGAAAGTGTGGAAGGCTAACAGGAAGGTTTGAAAAATGGTGTTGGGTTCGGACGTGGGCCTCGAAGAGACCTGTACACTGGACCTCTGTGGCTTGGTAGGTAGATTCTCTTACACCTATCTGAGAAAAGAGCATGTATCGGCCTGGATTGAAAACCACTGGGCTCCAATTCTAGGCTACACGTCGGAAGTACTCTTCCTGACAAAGGGATGGATAGGCTTTATTTGTAGAACCCCAGAAGAAGTGTCCCTTCTGTTGAATAAGTTCTGGGTTCATGGGGGTAGCAGCCTTATGCTGAAAAGGTGGTGGGTGGCCTTTGACCCAATGACTGAACATTTTCAGTTCTGTCACCTGTGGGTATTATTGTTCAGTTTACCTATGCATTTATGGAACAAAGGGGCTCTGCGGACGATTGGAGATGCTTTGGGGATGTATATTACACTGGATTCATAGACTTTGGAAAATTCTTCTGGGAAAATTGGAAGAATTTTAGTGGAAATGGATATCCATGGATGACTACCTGAGGTTTTAGATATAGAATGGAGGGGCTACCATTTTACACAGCGGCTGGACTATCTTGGAATACCCTTCCGCTGCAGTCGGTGTTGATGCACTGGCGATCTTCAAAGAGAGTGTATTGATAAGGTGACAGAAGAATCATCGGAGGACACTCTATTACAAAAAGACTCTCCCGACTATGTTACAGAAGTGGACTCCTATGGAAGCGAGTCGTTGCACTATGGTCCTGAGCCGGGTAGCCAGACGGAGGCTATGCCAACACTTACAGGTAAGTTAAAAAATCTTTGTCCCACTTACAGGTAAGTTAAAAAATCTAAGTAGATCACAGACTCCGATAACTACCCCGACCCTTTCTCCACCGGAGATGATAGATATCGTGATGGAACCTGGGTTTAGAGAATCAAAGGAGGATGAGTCCACCCTTAGTGCGGTACTTGACTCTCTAATACCATACATTCGGGTTTCAAACGCTACTATTAAACTACCCACCTATATGGGTAAGGCCACTATTGATCCTTCATCAGACTCGGGGGATAATACTTCTCGGGTCCATACCGAAGGGAATGGGAAAGAGTTTGCCAAGAGGTCTTGGCATTGAACACTCCCCTATGAAGACTCGAAGCACTTGTAAAAAATTGGCCGTATTATCTTCTCGGACAGATGACATAATCCCTTCCTCCACTGATAGTGGGGCTCTTAGAGCATTGAAAGCCATGGCAATGGCAAAGTGATGTTATCACTATCCTTAAATATAAGAGGGATTGGAGGCACCGTCAAAGCTACCTCGTTTCAGCAACTATTGGATCATTCTCGACCTAAAATTATTTTTCTTTAGTAAACATTGGTTAACGCATAGAAAGCAAGAGATTTCATGCACCTTATGCATCCATCTTGGGTTTTGTGTGTTGCAAATTCTGTGGGTACTTCGGGGGGATTATTAGTCTCTTGGTGATCCAGATGGATATCGATGGCCACCCAACTTTTCCAACTGTCTCAAAACAATTTTCTGACAATTTTGGCAATTTACTATTTTTAACAGTTTTAACTTTCGAGGCCATTTTGAGGGACTAAATGAAGGTTTTTAGGGATCGAGCTCCTCAATGTTAGCTATAGGCATGATTGAGCCCCCAAAATGAATCTCCTCGACAATACCTTTCCAACGGACTATCACACGCCTAAAACGGAGATCGTATGCAAAAGTTACGACCCCGGGAAGTTGATGTACTAACTTACCCAAACAGGGCCCACATGACTTTTGGCGCTTCATCTCCTAGGGTTAGGTTTTTAGATGTCTAGGGTTTTTGGCATTCCTGTTTATTGTAAAAAGGTCTTCAGAGCCTCATTGTAATCATCTTCTTGCGAATGCGAGTAGCCGTCACATCTCTTCTTAGAGATAAGCTATCACCATTCTAGCGAGTCTTTCACTCTGTATTTTTACAGTCTCTGTGCATTGCTTTCATTAATAGAAATCGTATATTACTGTATATCTGTGTTTATAGTTGCATCTCTGATACACTTTTGTTATATTATTGAATATCTGCGATATCTCTGTACATTTCTTTATTATATCTCTGCTCTCATTTCGTGCCGAAAATAATCTGGATCAATGGTATCAGAGCATATTGTTCTTGATCGTTTTTTTCAGTGCATGTCCCTGACGAGGTCAAAGTATAGCAAGTTGGGTCTCAAGCTTGTCTCTTTTGAAGACAATCGCTCTCGCACACCCAAGAATCCCTCAATGGCGGAAGAAAAGAAAAACAACGGAGCAGACGATCCTATCAATCTGGTGCTTGAGCAAGCTCTTACGCGACAGAGGGACGAAATGATGGAGAATTTTGCCCACATCCTTCAACTCCTGTCAATAGCAACAGACGCATCTTCATCAAGCAGCCACTTTGGAGGCACCTCGCCTTTCAAGGTACAAGTTAATTTTGATATTCTTATATTTGAAAGACAGATAGATGCATAAGCCCTAGAAAAATGGTTAACTATGCTAGACGATTATTTCTTTGTTCATCATTTTTCGAGAAAGAAAAGATCACCTTCGCACTCCTTAAAGCTCTCCCTCATGTTAAACATTGGTGGGAAACTTATTGGGAGAAAAGTTCCATAGAGAAGTCTGGAATATATGGGGCCGAGCCCACTTGGGATTTTTTTGTGGATGCAGTAAAGGAAGAGTATTACCCTATTGGAAACTATGAGGACCAGTACATGAGATGGACCACACTGCGGCAAGAGAGGGGCAAAACAGTTTCGGAGTTCACCAATACCTTCCATACATTGCGCACCAAGTTGGGTATCAAGGACTTTAAACGACATTTGGTTTTGAAATACCGTGGGGCTCTACACAGATACATCCAAACTGAAATGGATTTTCTGGACATCTCATCACTCGGTGCTGCTTATCGATATGCTGTTAAAATCGAGCAGAAATTTAAGCACCAGAACAAATGAGATTTTGGGTCTGCAAATCCGCAACAACCAAAGTATGACAAAGACAACCCTAACAAACAATCTTTCGAAAACCAGTCCAAGACATAGGAAAAGAAGAGTCACAGGGAAACAAAGAAGGACGCCGGAAAATGGTGCGATTTCCACAAAAGTCCCTGGCACAACACCGATGAGTGTCGCTCAAAACAGTTATTGTTGGTCGAGATCAAAGACAATGAGCCGAACTCTGATTCAAAATCTGATTATGAAAATAGTAGTAGAGGACAGATCATTGACGCAAACCCCACTGCTATTGTTGCGACCGCAACAATTCAACCAGAAGAACCAACAGATCCCGAAGAGGGGGAGCGCCTTTTTCATTCACAAATGTGGGTGAAGGGGACCCCGCTGCATTTTATTGTTGATAGCGGAAGCCAGAAGAACCTCATCTCAACAGAGGTCGTCAAACAGTTGGGATTGTCGAAAAAACCACACCCACAGCCATACAGCATTGGGTGGCTTCGCCAAGGACAAGATCTCCGTGTCAGCCAACAATGTCGATTGTCATACGGCATGCAGCCCTTCAAGGACGAGGTATTATGTGATGTTGCCCCATTGGATCTCTGTGATGTTTTCTTGGGCCAACCATATATGTGGAAACACCATGTTGTTTATGAGTCTCGACCCCAGAGTGTTATTTTTACTTTGGGGGGTTATCTCTATAGAATAACAGAGGTAGTTTTGACTATTGTTCCACCTAAAAAGTGTCGCAAGGTTGTATCTCATCCTGCAAAATTTAGCTTCTTCACAATATGTTCAAAAGAAGAACAGAAAGACATTGCAACCACTACAGCCTCGCCCCAAGCACCTTCTATCCAACAGAAGCAGGTTGGCAGGGTTGAAGCAAAGCGCAAAGATTCCTTCTACACACTGTCCTCTCATGTATCTCGACTTGTTGAACAACGTCAGCCTCAACAGGTTCGTGACAGACTTCCACAAACTAGGCAACGCGACATCTCCAGCAAGACAAGCAGCTCAACAAGATGCAGATTCAACAAACGTTTTTCCCTCTCCCCCAGGAACTCAACACAATGGAGACCATAGCTTCCTAAGGAGGGAGGATTGATTCAGATGGATATCGGTGGCCACCCACCTTTTCCAACTATCTCAAAACAGTTTTCTGACAATTTTGACAATTTACTATTTTTAGTAGTTTTAATTTCCGAGGCCATTTTGAGGGCCTAAATGAAGGTTTTTCGGGATTGAGCTCTTCAATGATAGTCGAAAGCATGATTGAGCCCCCAAAATGAATCCGCTCGACGATACATTTCCAATGGACTATCACACGCCTAAACCGGAGATCGTATGAAAAAGTTACGACCCCGAGAAGTTGATGTACTAACTTACCCAAACGGGGCCCACATGACTTTTGGCGCTTCATCTCCTAGGGTTAGGTTTTTGGATGTCTAGGGTTTTGGGCATTCCTGTTTATTGTAAAAAGGCCTTCAAAGCTTCATTGTAATCATCTTCTTACGAATGTGAGTAGCTATCACATCTCTTCTCAGAGATAAGTTGTCACCATTCTAGTGAGTCTTTCACTCTGTATTTTTACTGTCTCTGTACATTTCTTTCATTAATAGAAATCATGTATCACTGTATATCTGTGTTTATGGTTGCATCTCTGATACATTTCTGTTATATTATTGAATATCTGCGATATCTCTGTGCATTTCTTTATTATATCTCCACTCTCATTTCAAGCCGAAAAATAATTTGGATCAGTGGTATCAGAGCAGACTGCTCTTGATCATTTTTTTCAGTGCATGTCCCCGACGAGGTCCGAGTATAGCAAGTTGGGTCTCAAGCTTGTCTCTCTTGAAGACAATCGCTCTCGCACACCCAAGAAACCCTCAATCGCGGAAGAAAAGAAAAACGACGGAACAAATGATCCTATCAATCTGTTGCTTGAGCAAGCTCTCACATGATAGAGGGAAGAAATGATGGAGAATTTTTACCACATCCTTCAACGCCTGTCGATAGCAACAGGCACATATTCATCAAGCAGCCACTTTGGAGGCACCTAGCCTTTCAAGGTACAAGTTAATTTTGATATTCTTGTATTTGAAGGACAGATAGATGTAGAAGCTCTAGAAAAATGGTTAACTCTGCTAGAAGGTTATTTATCTGTTTACAATTTTTACGAGAAAGAAAATATCACCTTCGCACTCCTTAAAGCTCTCCCTCATGTCAAACATTGGTGGAAAACTTATTAGGAGCAAAGTTCCATAGAGGAGTTTGGAATATATGGGGCCGAGCCCACTCGGGATTTTTTTGTGGATGCAGTAAAGGAACAATATTAACCCGTTGGCAACTATGAAGACTAGTACACGAAATGGACCACACTGCGGTAAGAGAGGGACCAAGCAGTTTCAGAGCTCACCAATACCTTCCATACCTTGCGCACCAAGTTGGGTATCAAGGACTCTGAACGACATTTGGTTCTGAAATATCGTGGGGTTCTACACAGATACATCCAAACTAAAATGGATTTTTTGAACATCTGATCACTCGGTGCTGCTTATCGATATGTTGTTAAAATCAAGCAGAAATTTAAGCACCAGAACAAATGGGATTTTGGGTCTGCAAATTCACAACAACAAAAGTATGACAAAGACAAACCTAACAAACAGTCTCCCGAAAACCAGTCCAAGACATAGGAAAGGAAGCGTCATGGGAAGACAAAGAAGGACACTGAAAAATGGTGCGATTTCCACAAAATCCCTTGGCACAACACTAATGAATGTCGCTCAAAACAGTCATTGTTGGATGATATCAAAGACAAGGAGCCGAACCCTGATTCAGAATCCAATTTTGAAAATACTGGTAAAGGACAGATCATTGACACAGACCCCACTGCTATTGTCGCAACCGCAACAATTCATCCGAAAGAACCAACAGATCCCGAAGAGGGGGAGCGCCTTTTTCATTCACAAATGTGGGTGAAGGGGACCCTGATGCATTTTATTGTTGATAGCGGAAGCCAGAAGAACCTCATCTCAGTAGAGGTCGTCAAACAGTTGGGATTGTCAACAACACCACACCCACAACCATACAACATTGGGTGGCTTCGCCAAGGACGAGATCTCTGTGTCAGCCAACAATGTCGATTGTCATACAACATCCAGCCCTCCAAGGACGAGGTATTATGTGATGTTTCCCCACTGGATCTCTGTGATGTTCTCTTAGGCCAACCATATATGTGGAAGCACCATGTTGTTTATGAGTCTCGACCCTAGAGTGTCATTGTTACTATGGGGGGTCATCTCTATAGAATACCAGAGGTAGTTTCGACTATTGTTCCACCTAAAAAGTGCATCAAGGTAGTATCTCATACTGCAAAATTTAGCTTCTTCATAATATGTTCAAAAGAAGAACAGAAGGACACTGCAACCACTACAGCCTCGCCCCAAGCACCTTCTAACCAACAGAAGCAGGTCAGCAGGGATGAAGCAAAGTGCAAAGACTCATTATGCACACTATCCTCTCATGTATCTTGACTTGTTGAACAACCTCAACCTCAACAGGTTCGTGACAGACTTCCACAAACTGAGCAACGTGACATCTCCAGCAAGACAAGCAGCTCACCAAGATGCAGATTCAACAAATGTTCTATCCTCTCCCCAGGAACTCAACGCAATGGAGACCATTTCTTCCTAAGGAGGGAGGATTGATCCGGATGGATATCGGTGGCCACCCACCTTTTCACACTGTATTAAAATAGTTTTCTAACAATTTTGACGATTTACTATTTTTAGCAGTTTTAACTTTCGGGACCATTTTAAGGGCCTAAATGAAGATTTTTCGGGATCGAGCTCCTAAAAGTGTTTCAAAGGAATGATTGAGCCCTCAAAATAAATCTCCTCAACGATACCTTTCCAACGGGCTATCATACGCCTAAAACAGAGATCGTATGCAAAAGTTACGACCCCGGGAAGTTGATGTACTAACTTACCCAAACAGGGCCCACATGACTTTTGGCACTTCATCTCCTAGGGTTAGGTTTTTGGATGTTTAGGATTTTTGGCATTCCTGTTTATTGTAAAGAGGCCTTCAAAACATCATTGTAGTCATCTTCTGGCAAATGCGAGTAGCCATCACATCTCTTCTTAGAGATAAGCTGCCACCATTTTAGCAAGTCTTTCACTCTGTATTTTTACAGTCTCTGTACATTTCTTTCATTAATAGAAATCGTGTATTACTGTATATCTATGTTTATGGTTGCATCTCTGATACATTTCTGTTATATTATTGAATATTGACGATATCTCTGCGCATTTCTTTATTATATCTCCGCTCTCATTTCGTGCCGAAAATAATCTAGATCAGTGGTATCAGAGCAGACTGCTCTTGATCATTTTTTTCAGTGCATGTCCCCAACGAGGTCTGAGTATAGCAAGTTGGGTCTCAAGCTTGTCTCTCTTGAAGACAATTGCTCTTGCACACCCAAGAAACCCTCAATGGCGGAAGAAAAGAAAAACGATGGAGAAGATGATCCTATCAATCTATTGCTTGAGCAAGCTCTCATGTGACAGAGGGACGAAATGATGGAGAATTTTGCCCACATCCTTCAATGCCTGTCGATAGAAACAGACGCATTTTCATCAAGTAGCCACTTTGGAGGCACCTCGCCTTTCAAGGTACAAGTTAATTTTGATATTCCTGTATTTGAAGAACAGATAGATGCAGAAGCCCTAGAAAAATGGTTAACTCTGCTAGAAGATAATTTCTCTATTCACAATTTTTTCGACAAAGAAGAGATCACCTTCACACTCGTTAAAGCTCTCCCTCATGTCAAACATTGGTGGGAAACTTATTGGGAGCAAAGTTCCATAGAGGAGTTTGGAATATATGGGGCCGAACCCACTTGGGATTTTTTTGTGGATGCGGTAAAGGAACAGTATTACCCTGTTGGCAACTATGAGGACCAGTACATGAGATGGACCACACTACGGCAAGAGAGGGGCCAAGCAGTTTCAGAGTTCACCAATACCTTCCATACCTTGTGCACCAAGTTGGGTATCAAGGAATCTGAACGACATTTGGTTCTGAAATACCGTGGGGCTCTACGCAGATACATCCAAACTGAAATGGATTTTCTGGACATCTCATCACTTAGTGCTGCTTATTGATATGCTGTTAAAATCGAGCAGAAATTTAAGCATCAGAACAAACGGGATTTTGGGTATGCAAATCCACAACAACCAAAGTATGACAAAGACAACCCTAAAAAATAGTCGCCCGAAAACCAATCCAAGACACAGAAAAAGAAGGGTCATGGGAAGATAAAGAAGGAAACCAGAAAATGGTGTGATTTCCACAAAAGCCCCTGTCACAACACTGATGAATGTCGCTCGAAACAGACATTATTGGCCGAGATCAAAGACAAGGAGCCGAACCCTGATTCAGAATCTGATTCTGAAAATACTGGTAAATGATAGATCATTGACACAGACCCCACTGCTATTGTCGCGACTGCAACAATTCAACCAGAAGAACCAATAGATCCTGAAAAGGGGGAGTGCATTTTTCAATCACAAATGTGGGTGAAGGGGACCCCACTACATTTTATTGTTGATAGCGGAAGCCAGAAGAACCTCATCTTAGCAGAGGTCGTTAAATAGTTGGGATTGTCGACAACACCACACCTACAACCATACAACATTGGGTGACTTCGCCAGGGACGAGATCTTTGTGTCAGCCAACAATGTCGATTGTCATACGACATCCAGCCCTTCAAGGACGAGGTATTATGTGATGTTGTCCCACTGGATCTCTGTGATGTTTTCTTGGGCCAGCCATATATGTGGAAGCGCCATGTTGTTTATGAGTCTCGACCCCAGAGTGTCATTGTTACTTTGGGGGGTCATCTCTACAGAATACCAGAGGTAGTTCCGAATATTGTTTCGCCTAGAAAGTGTCACAAGGTAGTATCTCATACTGCAAAATTTAGCTTATTCACAATATGTTCAAAAGAATAACAGAAGGACACTGCAACCACTACAGCCTCACCCCAAACACCTTCTATCCAACAGAAGCAGGTCAGCAGGGCTACAACAAACCGCAAAGATTCCTTCTGCACACTGTCCTCTAATGTATCTCGACTTGTTGAACAACCTCAGCCTCAACAGGTTCGTAACAGACTTCCACAAACTGAGCAATGCGACATCTCCAACAAAACAAGCAGCTCACCAGGATGCAGATTCAACAAACACTTTTCCCTCTCCCCCGAGAACTCAATGCAATGGATACCATTGCTTCCTAAGGAGGGAGGATTGATCTAGATGGACATCGGTGGCCACCCACCTTTTCCAACTGTCTCAAAACAGTTTTTTGACAATTTTGACAATTTACTATTTTTAGCAGTTTTAACTTTCAGGGCCATTTTGAGGGCCTAAATGAAGGTTTTTCAGGATCGAGCTCCTCAAAGATAATCGAAGGAATGATTGAGCCCCCAAAATGAATCTCCTCGACGATATCTTTCCAACGAGCTATCACATGCATAAAATGAAGATTGTATGCAAAAGTTACAACCCCAAGAACTTGATGTACTAACTTACCCAAACGGGGCCCACATGACTTTTGGCGCTTCATCTCCTAGGGTTAGGTTTTTGGATGTCTAGGGTTTTTGGTATTCATGTTTATTGTAAAAAGGCCTTCAGAGCCTCATTGTAATCATCTTCTTGCGAATACAAGTACCCGTCACAACTCTTCTCAGAGATAAGTTGCCACCATTCTAGCGAGTCTTTCACTTTGTATTTTTACAGTCTCTGTACATTTCTTTCATTAATAAAAATCATGTATTACTGTATATATTTGTTTATGGTTTCATATCTGATACATTTTTGTTATATTATTGAATATCTGCGATATCTCTGTGCATTTCTTAATTATATCTCCGCTCTCATTTCGTGCTAAAAATAATCTAGATCAGTGGTATCAGAGCAGACTGCTCTTGATCATTTTTTTCAGTGCATGTCCCCGATGATTTCCGAGTATAGAAAGTTGGGTCTCGAGCTTGTCTCTCTTAAAGACAATTTCTCTCGCACACCCAAGAAACCCTAAATGGCGGAATAAAAGAAAAACGACGGAGCTGACGATCCTATCAATTTGTTGCTTGAGCAAGCTTTCATGCGACAGAGGAACGAAATGATGGAGAATTTTGCCCACATACTTCAATGCATGTCGATAGAAATAGATGCATTTTTATCAAGCGACCACTTTGGAGGCACCTCGTCTTTCAAGGTACAAGTTAATTTTGATATTCTTGTATTTGAAGGACAGATCGATGCAGAAGCTCTAGAAAAATGGTTAACTCTGCTAGAAGGTTATTTATTTATTCACAATTTTTCCAAAAAAGAAAAGATCACCTTCGCACTCCTTAAAGCTCTCCCTCATGTCAAACATTGGTGGGAAACTTATTGGGATCAAAGTTCCACAGAGGAGTCTGGAATATATGGGGCCGAGTCCACTTGGGATTTTTTTCTGGATACGGTAAAGGAACAATATTACCCTGTTGACAACTATGAGGACCAGTACATGAGATGGACCACACTGTGGCAAGAGGGGCCAAGAAGTTTCAGAGTTCACCGATACCTTCCATACCTTGCGCACCAAGTTGGGTATCAAGGAATCTGAACGACATTTGGTTCTGAAATACCATGGGGCTCTACACAGATACATCCAAACTGAAATGGATTTTCCGGACATCTCATAACTTGGTGCTTCTTATCGATATGCTGTTAAAATCTAACATAAATTTAAGCACCAGAAGAAACAGTATTTTGGGTCTGCAAATCCACAACAACCAAAGTATGACAAAGAAAACCCTAACAAACAGTCTCCCAAAAACCAGTCCAAGACACAGGAAAAGAAGGGTCACGAGAAGACAAAGAAGGACACCGGAAAATGGTGCGATTTCCACAAAATCCCTTGGCACAACACTGATGAATGTCGCTCAAAACAATGATTGTTGGTCGAGATCAAAGACAAAGAGACGAACGTTGATTCAGAATCTGATTCTTAAAATACTAGTAAAGGACAGATGATTGACGAAGAACCCACTGCTATTGTCGCGACCACAGTAATTCAACCAGAAGAACCAACAGATCCCGAAGAGGGGGAGCACATTTTTCATTCACAAATGTAGGTGGAGGGAACCCCGCTGCATTTTATTGTTGATAGCGTAAGCCAGAAGAACCTCATCTCAGCAGAGGTCGTCAAATAGTTGGGATTTTTGACAACACCATACCCATAGCCATACAACATTGGCTGGCTTCGCCAAGGACGAGATCTTCGTGTCAGCCAACAATGTCGATTGGCATACAACATCCAGCCCTCTAAGGACGAGGTATTATGTGATGTTGCCCCACTGGATCTCTGTGATGTTCTCTTGGGCTAGCCATATATGTAGAAGCGCCATGTTGTTTATGAGTCTTGACCCCAGAGTGTCATTATTACTTTGGGGGGTCATCTCTACAGAATACCAGAGGTAGTTCTGACTATTGTTCTGCATAAAAAGTGTCGTAAGGTAGTATCTCATACTGCAAAATTTAGTTTCTTCACAATATGTTCAAAAGAAGAACAGAAGGACATTGCAACCATTACAGCCTCGCCCCAAGCACCTTCTATCCAAAAGAAGCAAGTCGACAGAGCTGCAGCAAAGCGCAAAGATTCCTTTTGCACACTGTCCTCTCATGTATCTCAACTTGTTGAACAACCTTAGCCTCAACAAGTTCGTGATAAACTTCCACAATCTGAGCAACGCGACATCTCAAGAAAGACAAGCAGCTCACCAAGATGCAGATTCAACAAACACTTTTCCCTCTCCCCCGGAAACTCAATGCAATGAAGACCATTGCTTCCCAAGGAGAGAGGATTGATCCATATGGATATCGATGGCCACCCACCTTTTCCAATTGTGTCAAAACAATTTTCTGACAATTTACTATTTTTAGCAGTTTTAACTTCCGGGGCCATTTTGAGGGCCTAAATGAAGGTTTTTCGGGATCAAGATATTCAATGATCATCAAAGATATAATTGAGCCCCCAAAATGAATCTCCTTGACGATACCTTTCCAACGGGCTATCACACGACTAAAACGGAGATCGTATGAAAAAGTTACGACCCCGGGAAGTTGATGTACTAACTTACCCAAACGGGGCCAACATGACTTTTGGCGCTTCATCTCCTAGGGTTAGGTTTTTGGATGTCTAGTATTTTTGGCAATCCCGTTTATTGTAAAAAGGCCTTCAGAGCCTCATTCTAATCATCTTCTTGCGAATGCGAGTAGCCATCACATCTCTTCTCAAAGATAAGTTGCAACCATTCTAGAGAGTCTTTCACTCTGTATTTTTACAGTCTCTGTACATTTCTTTCATTAATAGAAATTATGTATTACTGTATATCTGTGTTTATGGTTTCATCTCTGATACATTTTTGTTATATTACTGAATATCATCAATATCTCTGTGCATTTTTTTATTATATCTCCGCTCTCATTTCGTGCCGAAAATAATCTGGATCAGTGGTATCAGAGCAGACTGCTCTTGATCATTTTTTCAGTGCATGTCCTCGACGAGGTCCGAGTATAGAAATTTGGGTCTCAATATTGTCTCTCTTGAAGACAATCTCTCTCGCACACCCAAGAAACCCTCAATGGTGGAAGAAAAGAAAAATGACGGAGCATACAATCATATCAACCTGTTGCTTGAGCAAGCTCTCACGCGACAGAGGGATGAAATGATGGAGAATTTTTCCCACATCCTTCAACGCCTGTCGATAGCAACAGGCACATATTCATCAACCAACCACTTTGAAGGCACCTCGCCTTTCAAGGTACAAGTTAATTATGATATTCTTGTATTTGAAGGACAAATAGATGCAGAAGCCCTAGAAAAATGGTTAACTCTGCTAGAAGGTTATTTCTCTGTTCACAATTTTTCCGACAAAGAAAATATCACCTTTGCACTCCTTAAAGATCTCCCTCATGTCAAACATTGGTGGGAAACTTATTGGGAGAAAAGTTCGACAAAGGAGTTTGGAATATATGGGGCCAAGCCCACTTGGGATTTTTTTGTGGATGCGGTAAAGGAACAGTGTTATCCTGTTGGCAACTATGAGGACCAGTACATGATATGGACCACACTACAGAAAGAGAGGGGCCAAGCAATTTCAGAGTTTACCAATACCTTCCATACCTTGCGCACCAAGTTGGGTATCAAGGATTCTTAACAACATTTGGTTCTGAAATACCATGGGGCTCTACACAGATAAATCCAAACTGAAATGGATTTTCTGGACATCTCAGCCAGAAGAACCTCATCTTAGCAGAGGTCGTCAAACAGTTGGGATTTTCAACAACACCACATCCACAACCATACAACATTGGGTGGATTTTCCAAGGACGAGATCTCCGTGTCAGCCAACATTGTCTATTATCATATGGCATCCAACCCTTCAAGGATGAGGTATTATGTGATGTTGCCCCACTGGATCTTTGTGATGTTCTCTTGGGCCAACCATATATGTGGAAGCACCATGTTGTTTATGACTCTCGACCCCAGAGTGTTATTGTTACTTTGGGGGGTCATCTCTACAGAATGCCAGAGGTAGCTCCAGCTATTGTTCCACCTAAAAAGTGTCGCAAGGTAGTATCTCATACTGCAAAATTTAGCTTCTTCACAATTTGTTCAAAAGAAGAACAAAAGGACACTGCAACCACTACAACCTTGCCCCAAATACCTTCTATCCAACAGAAGCAAGTCAGCAGGGCTGCAACAAAGCACAAAGATTCCTTCTGCACACTGTCCTCTCATGTATCTCGACTTGTTGAACACCCTCAGCCTCAACAGGTTCGTGACAGACTTCCACTAACTGAGCAATGTGACATCTCCAGCAAGACAAACAGCTCACCAAGATGCAGATTCAACAAACGCTTTTCCTTCTCCCCCAAGAAATCAACGCAATGGATAGCATTGCATCCTAAGGAGGGAGGATTGGTCGAGATGGATATTCGTGGCCACCCACCTTTTCCAATTGTCTCAAAACAGTTTTTTAACAATTTTGGCAAGTTACTACTTTTAGTAGTTTTAATTTCTGGGGCCATTTTGAGGGCCTAAATGATGGATTTTCGAGATCGAGCTCCGTAATCATAGTCAAAGGCATGATTGAGCCCCCAAAATGAATATCCTCGATGATACCTTTCCAACGAGCTATCACACACCTAAAACGAAGATCGTATGAAAAATTTACGACCCCGGGAAGTTGATGTACTAACTTACCCAAACGGGGCCCACATGACTTTTGGCGCTTCATCTCCTAGGGCTAGGTTTTTGGATGTCTAGGGTTTTTGAAAATCTTGTTTATTGAAAAAATGCCTTCAGAGCATTATTGTAATCATCTTCTTGCGAATGCGAATAGCCGTCACATCTCTTCTTAGAGATAAGTTGTCACCATTCTAGCGAGTCTTTCACTCTATATTTTTACAGTCTTTGTACATTTCTTTCATTAATAGAAATCGTGTATTACTGTATATCTGTGTTTACAGTTGCATATTTGATACATTTCTGTTATATTATTGAATATCTACGATATCTCTATGCATTTCTTTATTATATCTCCACTCTCAGTTCGTGCCGAAAATAATCTGGATCAGTGGTATCAGAGCAGACTACTCTTGATTGTTTTTTTTAGTGCATGTCCCCGACGAGGTCCGAGTATAGAAAGTTGGGTCTCGAACTTGTCTCTCTTGATCTCTCTCGCACACTCAAAAACCTTCAATGGCGAAAGAAAAGAAAAACGACAGAGCAGACGATCTTATCCATCTGTTGCTTGAGCAAACTCTCACGCAATAGAGGGATGAAATGATGGAGAATTTTGACCACATCCTTCAACGTATGTCGATAGCAACAGACACATCTTCATCAAGTGTCCACTTTGGAGGAACCTCGCCTTTCAAGGTACAAGTTAATTTTGATATTCCTGTATTTGAAGGACAGATAGATGCGGAAGCCCTAGAAAAATGGTTAACTCTGCTAGAAGGTTATTTCTCTGTTCACAATTTTTCCGACAAAGAAAAGATCACCTTCACAATCCTTAAAGCTCTCCTTCATGTCAAACATTGGTGGGAAACTTATTGGGAGAAAAGTTCCACAGAGGAGTTTGGAATATATGGCGCTGAGCCCACTTGGGATTTTTTTGTGGATGCAGTAAAAGAATAGTATTACCCTATTGGGAACTATGAGGACCAGTACATGAGATGGACTACACTGTGGCAAGAGAGGGGCCAAGGAGTTTCAAAGTTCACCGATATATTCCATACCTTGTGCACCAAGTTGTGTATCAAGGACTCTAAATGACATTTGGTTCTGAAATGTCGTGGGGCTCTACACAGATACATCCAAACTGAAATGGATTTTTTGGACATCTCATCACTCGGTGTTGCTTATCGATATGATGTTAAAATCGAGCAGAAATTTAAGCACCATAACAAATGAGATTTGGGTCTACACATCTGCAACAACCAAAGTATGACAAAGACAACCCTAACAAACAGTCTCCCGAAAACTAGTCCAAGACACAGGAAAAGAAGGGTCACGGGAAGACAAAGAAGGACAATGAAAAATGGTGTGATTTCCACAAAATCCCTTGGCACAACACCGATGAATGTTGTTCAAAATAGTCATTGTTGGTCGAGATCAAAGACAATGAGACAAACCCTGATTTAAAATCTGATTCTGAAAATACTCGTAAAGGACAAATCATTGACGTAGACCCCACTGCTATTGTCGCGACTGCAACAATTCAACTAGAAGAACCAACAGATCCTGAAGTGTGGGAGCACCTTTTTTATTCAAAAATGTGGGTGAAGGGGACCCCGATGAATTTTATTGTTGATAGTGGAAGCCAGAAGAACCTCATCTCAGCAGAGGTCATCAAACAGTTGGGATTGTCGACAACACCACACCCACAACCATAAAACATTGGGTGGCTTCACCAAGGACGAGATCTTTGTGTCAACCAACAATGTCAATTGTCATACGGCATCCATCCCTTCAAGGACGAGGTATTATGTGATATTGCCCCACTGGATCTCTGTGATGTTCTCTTGGGCCAGCCATATATGTGGAAGCGTCATGTTGTTTATGACTCTCGACCCCAGAGTATTATTGTTACTTTGGGGGATCATCTCTACAAAATACCAGAGGTAGTTCCGACTATTGTTCCACCTAAAAAGAGCCGCAAGGTAGTATCTCATACTGCAAAATTTAGCTTCTTCACAATATGTTCAAAAGAAGAACAGAAGGACACTGCAACCACTACAGCCTCGCCCCAAGCACCTTCTATCCAACAGAAGCAAGTCAGTAGGGCTGCAACAAAGCGCAAAGATTCCTTATGCACATTGTCCTCTCATGTATCTCAAATTGTTGAACAACCTCAATCTCAACAGGTTCGTGACAGACTTCCACAAATTGAGCAACGCGACATCTCCAGCAAGACAAGCAGCTCACCAAGATGCAGATTCAACAAACGCTTTTCTCTCTCCCTAGGGAACTCAATGAAATGGAGACCATTACTTCCTAAGGAGGCAGGATTGACCCAGATGGATATCGGTAGCCACCCACCTTTTCCAACTGTCTCAAAACAGTTTTTTAACAATTTTGGCAATTTACTATTTTTAGCAGTTTTAACTTCCGAAGCTATTTTGAGGGCCTAAATGATGGTTTTTCAGGATCGAGCTCCTAAATGATATCCAAAGGAATAATTGAGCCCCCAAAATGAATCTCCTCGATGATACCTTTCAAACGAGCTATCACACGCCTAAAACGAAGATCGTATGAAAAATTTACAACCCCAGGAAGTTGATGTACTAACTTACCCAAACGGGGCCCACAAGACTTTTTGCGCTTCATCTCCTAGGGTTAGGTTTTTGGATGTCTAGGGTGTTTGAAATTCCTTTTTATTGTAAAAAATCCTTCAGAGACTCATTGTAATCATCTTCTTTCGAATGCGAGTAGCCGTCACATCTCTTCTCAGAGATAAGCTGCCACCATTCTAGCGAGTCTCTCACTCTGTATTTTTACAGTCTCTATACATTTCTTTCATTAATAGAAATCGTGTATTACTGTATATCTTTGTTTATGGTTGCATCTATGATACATTTCTGTTATATTATTGAATATCTATGATATCTCTGTGCATTTCTTTATTATATCTCCGCTCTCAGTTCATGCCGAAAATAATCTGGATCAGTGGTATCAGAGCAGACTGCTCTTGATTATTTTTTTCAGTGCATGTCCCTGACGAGGTCTGAGTATAGCAAGTTGGGTCTCGAGCTTGTCTCTATTGAAGACAATCGCTCTCGCACACTCAAGAAACCTTCAATGGCGGAAGAAAAGAAAAACGACGGAACATAAAATCTTATCAATCTGTTGCTTGAGCAAACTCTCACGCGACAGAGGGACGAAATGATGGAGAATTTTGCCCACATCCTTCAACGTTTGTCAATAGAAACAGGCGCATCTTCATCAAGCGACCACTTTGGAGGCACCTCACCTTTCAAGGTACAAGTTAATTTTGATATTCCTGTATTTAAAGGATAGATAGATGTAGAAGCTCTAAAAAAATGGTTAACTCTGCTAGAAGGTTTTTTCTCTGTTCACAATTTTTCTGACAAAGAAAATATCACCTTCGGACTCGATAAAAATCTCCCTCATGTCAAACATTGGTAGGAAACTTATTGGGAGCAAAGTTCCACAGAGGAGTCTAGAATATATAGGTTGATCCCACTTGATATTTTTTTGTGAATGCGGTAAAAGAACAGTATTACCCTGTTGGCAACTATGAGGACTAGTACATGAGATGGACCACACTACGGCAAGAGAGGGGCCAAGCAGTTTCAGAGTTCACTAATACCTTCCATACCTTTCACACCAAGTTGGGTATCAAGGGCTCTGAACAGAGCTCTACACAGATACATCCATATTGAAATGGACTTTCTAGACATCTCATCACTCGATGCTGCTTATCGATATGCTGTTAAAATCGAGCAGAAATTTAAGAACTAGAACAAACGAGATTTTGGGTCTGCAAATCCGCAACAACCAAAGTATGATAAAGACAACCCTAACAAACAGTCTCCCGAAAACCAATCCAATACATAGGAAAATAAGGGTCACGAGAAGACAAAGAAAGACAACGGAAAATGGTCTGATTTCTAGAAAAGCCTTTGGCACAACACCGATGAATGTTGCACAAAACAATCATTGTTGGCCATGATCAAAGACAAGGAGCTGAACCCTGATTCAAAATTTGATTCTAAAAATACTGGTAAAGGATAGATCATTGACGCAGACCCCACTGCTATTGTCGCGACTGCAAAAATTCAACCAGAAGAACCAAGAGATCCCGAAGAGGGGGGTGCATTTTTCATTCACAAATGTGAATGAGGGGACCCCGCTACATTTTATTGTTAATAGTGGAAGCCAGAAGAACCTCATCTCAACAGAGGTCATCAAATAGTTGAAATTGTCGATAACACCACACCCACAGCCATACAACATTGGGTGGCTTCGCCAAGGACAAGATCTTCGTGTCAGCCAACAATGTCAATTGTCATATGGCATCCAACCCTTCAAGGACAAGGTATTATGTTATGTTACCCCATTGGATCTCTGTGATGTTCTCTTGGGCCAGCCATATATGTGGAAGCGCCATGCTGTTTATGAGTCTCGACCCTAGAGTGTCATTGATACTTTGGGGGGTCATCTCTACAGAATACCAAAGGTAGTTCTGACTATTGTTTCACCTAAAAAGTGCCGTAAGGTAGTATCTCATACTGCAAAATTTAGCTTCTTCATAATATGTTCAAAAGAAGAACAGAAGGACACTGCAACCACTATAGCCTCGCCCCAAGCACCTTCTATCCAATAGAAGCAGGTTGACAGGGCTGTAGCAAAGAACAAAGATTCCTTCTGCACACTGTCCTCTCATGTATCTTGACTTGTTGAAAACCTCAGCCTCAACGGGTTTGTGACAAACTTCCACAAACTGAGCAACACGACATCTCCAACAAGACAAGCAGCTCACCAAGATGCATATTAAACAAACGTTTTTCCCTCTCCCTTGGGAACTCAACACAATGGAGACCATTGCTTTCTAAGGAGGGAGGATTGATCCAAATGGATATCGGTGGCCACCCACCTTTTCTAACTGTCTGAAAAAGGTTTTCTTACAGTTTTGGTAATTTACTATTTTTTGAAGTTTTAACTTCTGGGGCCATTTTGAGGGCCTAAATGAAGGTTTTTCCGGATCGATATCCTCATTGATAGCCAAAGGCATGATTAAGCCCCGAAAATGAATCTCCTCGACGATACCTTTCCAATGGGCTATCACACGCCTAAAACGGAGATTGTATGAAAAATATACGACCCCGGGAAGTTGATGTACTAACTTACCCAAATGGGGCCCACATGACTTTTGGCGCTTCATCTCCTAGGGTTAGGTTTTTGGATGTCTAGGGTTTTTGGCATTCTTGTTTATTGTAAAAATACCTTCAAATCCTCATTGCAATCATCTTTTTGCGAATGCGAGTAGCCGTCACATCTCTTCTCAGAGATAAGCTGCCACCATTCTAGCGAGTCCTTCACTCTGTATTTTTACAGTCTCTGTACATTTCTTTCAATAAAATAAATCATGTATTACTGTATATCTATGTTTATGTTTGCATCTCTAATAAATTTATGTTATATTATTTAATATACGTGATATCTTTGTGCATTTCTTTATTATATCATCGCTTTCATTTCGTGCCGAAAATAATTCAGATCATTGGTATTAGACCAGACTGCTCTTGATCATTTTTTTCAGTGCATGTCCCTGACGAGGTCCGAGTATAGAAAGTTGGGTCTCAAGATTATCTCTCTTGAAGACAATTGCTCTCGCACACCCAAGAAACCATCAATGGCAGAAGAAAAGAAAAACGACGGAGCAGACGATCCTATCAATCTGTTGCTTGAGAAAGCTCTCACGCGATAGAGGGACGAAATGATGGAGAATTTTTTCCACATCCTTCAACGCCTGTCGATAGCAACAGAATTATCTTCATCAAGCAGCCACTTTGGAGGCACCTCGCCTTTAAAGGTACAAGTTAATTTTGATATTCCTGTATTTGAAGGACAGATAGATGCAGAAGCCCTAGAAAAATGGTTAACTCTGCTAGAAGGTTATTTCTCTGTTCACAATTTTTCCGACAATGAAAAGATCACCTTCACACCCCTTAAAGTTCTCCCTCATTTCAAACATTGGTGGGATACTTATTAGGAGAAACTTTCCACAGAGCTGTCTGGAATAAATGGGACCGAGCCTACTTGGGATTTTTTTGTAGATGCGCTAAAAGAACAGTATTACCCTGTTGGAAACTATGAGGACCAATACATGAGATGGACCACACTGTGGCAAGAGAGGGGCCAAGTAGTTTCGGAGTTCACCAATACCTTCCATACCTTGTGCACCAAGTTGGGTATCAAGGACTCTTAACAACATTTGGCTCTACACAAATAAATCCAAACTGAAATGGATTTTCTGGACATCTCATCACACAGTGCTGCTTATCGATATGCTGTTAAAATCGAGCAGAAATTTAAGCACCATAACAAACAAGATTTTGGGTCTGCAAATCTGCAACAACCAAAGTATGACAAAGACAACCCTAAGAAATAGTCTCCCGAAAACCAATCCAAGACACAGGAAAAGAAGGGTCACGGGAAGACAAAGAATGACGCCGGAAAATGGTGTGATTTCGAAAAAATCCCCTGGCACAACACCGATGAATGTTGCTCAAAACAATCATTGTTGGTCGAGATCAAAGATAAGGAGTCGAATCCTGATTCAGAATATGATTCTGAAAATAATGGTAAAGGACAGATCATTGACGCAGACCCCACTGCTATTGTCGCGACCACAACAATTCAACCAGAAGAACCAACAAATCATGAAGAGGGGGAGTGCCTTTGTCATTCACAAATGTGGGTGAAGGGGACCCCGCTGCATTTTATTATTGATAGAGGAAGCCAGAGGAATCTAATCTCAGCAGAGGTAGTCAAACAGTTGGGATTGTCGACAACACCACACCCACAACCATACAACATTGGGTGGCTTTGCCAATGACAAGATCTCTGTGTCATCCAACAATGTCGATTATCATACAACATCCACTCCTTCAAGGATGAGGTATTATGTGATGTTGCCCCACTGGATCTCTGTGATGTTCTCTTGGGCCAACCATATATGTGGAAGTGCCATGATGTTTATGAGTCTCGACCCTAGAGTGTCATTGTTACTTTGGGGGGTCATCTCTACAGAATACCAAAGGTAGTTCCAACAATTTTTCCACCTAAAAAGTGCCACAAGGTAGTATCTCATACTGCAAAATTTAACTTCTTCACAATATGTTCAAAAGAAGAACAGAAGGACACTGCAACCACTACAACCTTGCCCCAAGCACCTTCTATCCAACACAAGCAGGTTGACAGGGCTGCAGCAAAGCACAAAGATTATTTCTACACAATGTCCTCTCATGTATCTCGACTTGTTGAGCAGCCTCAGACTCAACAGGTTCGTGACGAACTTCCTCAAACTGAGCAATGCGACATCTCCAGCAAGACAAGCAACTCACCAAGATGTAGATTCAACAAACGTTTTTCCCTCTCCCCCGGGAACTCAATGCAATGGATACCATTTCTTCCTAAGGAGGGAGGATTGATCGAGATGGATATCGATGGCCACCCACCTTTTCCAACTATCTCAAAACAATTTTTTGACAATTTTGGCAATTTACTATTTTTAGCAGTTTTAACTTCTGGGGCCATTTTGAGGGCCTAATTGAATATTTTTTAGGATTGATCTCCTCAATGATAACCAAAGGCATTTTTGAGCCTTGAAAAATAATCTCCTCGTTGATACCTTTCCAATGGGCTATCACACGCCTAAAACGGAGATCGTATGCAAAAGTTATGACCCCAAGAAGTTGATGTACTAACTTACCCAAACGAGGCCCACATGACTTTTGGCGCTTCATCTCCTAGGGTTAGGTTTTTGGATGTCTAGGGTTTTTTACATTCTTGTTTATTGTAAAAAGGAATTCAGAGCCTCATTGTAATCATCTTCTTGCGAATGTGCTTAGCCATCACATGTCTTTTCAGAGATAAGCCACCACCATTCTAGCGAGTCTTTCACTCTGTATTTTTACAGTCTCTGTGCATTTCTTTCATTAATAGAAATCGTGTATTACTGTATATATGTTTTTATGGTTTCATGGTTTCATCTATGATACATTTCTGTTATATTATTTTATATCTATGATATCTTTGTGCATTTATTTATTATATCTTCGCTCTCATTTCATGTCGAAAATAATCTGGATCAGTGGTATTAGAGCAAACTGCTCTTTATTGTTTTTTTCAATGCATGTCCACAACGAGGTCCTTGTATAGCAAGTTGGGTCTTGAGCTTGTCTCTCTTGAAGAAAATCTCTCTCGCACACCCAATAAACCATCAATGGCAGAAGAAAAGAAAAACGACAGAGCAGACAATCCTATTAATCTGTTACTCGAGCAAGCTCTCACGCGACAGAGAGATGAAATGATGGAGAATTTTTTCCACATCCTTCAATGCCTGTCGATAGCAACATAAACATCTTCATCAAGCGGCCACTTTGGAGGCACCTCACCTTTCAAGGTACAATTTAATTTTGATATTCCTGTATTTGAAGGACAGATAGATGCAGAAGCCCTAGAAAAATGATTAACTCTACTAGAAGGTTATTTCTCTATTCACAATTTTTTCGACAAAGAAAATATCACCTTCACACTCGTTAAAGATCTCCCTCATGTCAAACATTGGTGGGAAACTTATTGGGAGAAAAGTTCCACAAAAGAGTCTGGAATATATGGGGCCGAGCCCACTTGGGATTTTTTTTTGGATGTGGTAAAGGAACAGTATTACCCTGTTGGAAACTATGAGGACCAGTACATGAGATGGACCACACTGCGGTAAGAGAGGGGACAAGCAGTTTCGAAGTTCACCAATACCTTCCATACCTTTCACACCAAGTTGGATATCAAGGACTCTGAACGACATTTGGTTCTAAAATACCATGGGGCTCTACACAGATACATCCAAACTGAAATGGATTTTCTAGACATCTCATCACTTGGTGCTACTTATCGATATGCTGTTAAAATCAAGCAGAAATTTAAGCACCAGAACAAACATGATTTTGAGTCTGTAAATCCGCAACAACCAAAGTATGTCAAAGACAACCCTAACAAACAGTCTCCCGAAAACCAGTCTAAGACAGAGGAAAATAAGGGTCACGGGAAGACAAAGAAGGACACCGAAAAATGGTGCGATTTCCACAAAAGCCCCTGGTACAAAATCGATGAATGTCGCTCAAAAAATTCATTGTTGGACGAGATAGAAGACACAGAGACAGACCCTGATTCAAAATCTGATTCTGAAAATACTGGTAAATGACAGATCATTGACGTAGACCCCACTGCTATTTTCGCGATCGCAACAATTCAACCAGAAGAACCAACAGATACTGAAGAGGGGGAGTTCCTTTTTCATTCAAAAATGTGGGTGAAGGGGACCCCACTGCATTTTATTGTTGATAGATGAAGCCAGAAGAACCTCATCTTAGTAGAGGTCGTCAAATAGTTGGGATTGTTGACAACACCACACCCATAGCCATACAACATTGGGTGGCTTTGCCAAGGACGAGATCTCCATGTCAACCAACAATGTCGATTGTCATACGACATCCAGCACTTCAAGGACGAGGTATTATGTGATGTTTCCCCACTAGATCTCTGTGATGTTCTCTTGGGCCAGCCATATATGTGGAAGTGCCATGCTGTTTATGAGTCTCGACCCTAGAGTGTCATTGTTACTTTGGGGGGTCATCTCTACAGAATACCAGAGGTAGTTTCGACTATTGTTTTTCCTAAAAAGTGTCGCAAGGTAGTATCTCATACTGCAAAATTTAGCTTCTTCACAATATGTTCAAAAGAAGACCAGAAGGACACTACAACCACTACAACCTCGCCCCAAGTACCTTCTATCCAACAAAAGCAGGTTGGCAGGGCTACAGAGAAGTGAAAAGATTCCTTCTGCACACTGTCCTCTCATGTATCTTGACTTGTTGAACAACCTTAGCCTCAACATGTTCGTGACAGACTTCCACAAACTAAACAACGCGACATCACCAGGAAGACAAGCAGCTCACCAAGATGCAGATTCAACAAACGGTTTTCCCTCTCCCCCGGGAACTCAACGCAATGGAGACCATTGATTCTTAAGTAGGGAGGATTGATCCATATGGATATCGGTGGCCACCCACCTTTTCCAACTATCTCAAAACAATTTTCTGACAATTTTGAAAATTTACTATTTTTAGCAGTTTTAACTTCCGGGGCCATTTTGAGGGACTAAATGAAGTTTTTTCGGGATCGAGCTCCTCAATAATTTTTAAATACATGATTGAGCCCCCAAAATGAATCTCCTCGATGATACCTTTCCAATGGGCTATCACATGCCTTAACCATATATCGTATGCAAAAATTACGACCCCGGGAAGTTGATGTACTAACTTACCCAAACGTGGCCCACGTGACTTTTGGCGCTTCATCTCCTAGGGTTAGGTTTTTGGATCTCTAGGGTTTTTGGCATTCCTTTTTATTGTAAAAATGCCTTCAAAGCCTCATTGTAATCATCTTCTTGTGAATTCCAGTAGCCATCACATCTCTTCTTAGAGATAAGCTGCCACCATTCTAGTGAGTCTGTCACTCTGTATTTTTACAGTCTCTGTACATTTATTTCATTAATAGAAATCGTGTATTACTGTATATCTGTGTTTATGGTTGCATCTCTGATACATTTCTGTTATATTATTGAATATCTGCTATATCTCTGTGCATTTCTTTATTATATCTCCGCTCTCATTTCATGCCGAAAATAATCTGGATCAGAGGTATCGGAGCAGACTGCTCTTGATCGTTTTTTTTTAGTGCATGTCTCCGACGAGGTCCGAGTATATAAAGTTGGGTCTCGAGCTTGTCTCTCTTGAATACAAACACTCTCACACACTCAAGAAACCCTCAATGGTGGAAGAAAAGAAAAACGACGGAGCATACGATTCTGTCAATCTGTTGCTTGAGCATGCTCTCACGCGACAGAGGGACGAAATGATGGAGAATTTTTCCCACATCCTTCAATGCCTGTCGATAGCAACAGGCACATCTTCATCAAGAAAACACTTTGGGGGCACCTCGCCTTTCAAGGTACAAGTTAATTTTGATATTCTTATATTATAAAGACAGATAGATGCAGAAGCTCTAAAAAAACGGTTAACTCTGCTAGAAGGTTATTTCACTGTTCACAATTTTTTCGACAAAGAAAAGATCACCTTCACACTCCTTAAAGATCTCCCTCATTTCAAACATTGGTGGGAAACTTATTGGGAGCAAATTTCCACAAATATATCCCGCGCACCAAATTGGGTATCAAGGACTCTGAACGACATTTGGTTTGGAAATACCGTGGGGCTCTACACAGATACATCCAAACTGAAATGGATTTTCTGGACATCTCATCACTCGGTGTTGCTTATTGATATGCTATTAAAATCAAGCAGAAATTTAAGCACCAAAACAAATGGGATTTTGGGTCTGCAAACCCGTAACAACCAAAGTATGAAAAAAACAACCCTAACAAATAGTCTCTCGAAAACCAGTCCAAGACCCAGGAAAAGAAGGGTCACAGGAAGACAAAGAAGGACACCGAAAAATTGTGCGATTTCCACAAAATCTTCTGGCACAACACTGATGAATGTCGCTCAAAACAATCATTGTTAGCCGAGATCAAAGACAAGGATCTGAACCCTGATTTAGAATCGAATTCTAAAAATACTGGTAAAGGACAGATCATTGACGTAGACCCCATTTCTATTGTCACGACCACAAAAATTCAACCAGAAGAACCAACTGATCCCAAAGAGGAGGAGCTCCTTTTTCATTCACAAATGTGGGTGAAGGGGACCTCGCTGCATTTTATTGTTGATAGCGGAAGCCAGAAGAACCTATTCTCAGCAGAGGTCGTCAAACAGTTGGGATTGTTGACAACACCACACCCACAACCATACAACATTGGGTGGCTTCGCCAAGGATTGGATCTCCGTGTCATCCAACAATGCCGATTGTCATACGACATCCATCCCTTCAAGGACGAGGTATTATGTGATGTTGCCCCACTGGATCTCTGTGATGTTCTCTTGGGCCAGCCATCTATGTGGAAGCGCCAAGCTGTTTATGAGTCTCAACCCCAGAGTGTCATTGCTACTTTGTGGGGTCATCTCTATAGAATACCAGCGGTAGTTCTGACTATTGTTCAGCCTAAAAAGTGTCGCAAGGTAGTATCTCATACTGCAAAATTTAGCTTCTTCACAATATGTTCAAAATAAGAACAAAAGGACACTGCAACCACTACAGCCTCGCCCCAAGCACCTTCTATCCAACAGAAGCAGGTTGGAAAGGCTGCAGCAAAGCGCAAAGATTCCTTTTGCACACTACCCTCTCATGTATCTCAACTTTTTGAACAACCTTAGCCTCAACAGGTTCGTGACAGACTTCCACAAACTGAGAAACACGACATCTCCAGCAAGACAAGCAACTCACCAAGATGCAGATTCAAAAAACGCTTTTCCCTCTCCCCTGGGAACTCAATGCAATGGAGAGGATTGATTCCTAAGGAGGGAGGATTGATCCAGATGGATATCGGTGGCCACCCACCTTTTCCAACTGTCTCAAAACAAATTTCTAACAATTTTGGCAATTTACTATTTTTAGCAGTTTTAACTTCCGGGGCTATTTTAAGGGCCTAAATCAAGGTTTTTTGGGATAGATCTCCTCAATAATGGCCAAATAAAATATTGAGCACCAAAAGTGAATCTCCTCGATGATACCTTTCCAACGGGCTATCACACGCCTAAAACAGAGATTGTATGCAAAATTTACGACCCCGGGAAGTTGATGTACCTTCCATACCTTGCACACCAAGTTGGGTATCAAGGACTCTGAATGACATTTGGTTATGAAATACCGTAGGGCTCTACACAGATACATCCAAACTGAAATGGATTTTCTAGACATCTCATCACTTGGTGCTGCTTATCGATATGTTGTTAAAATAGAGAAGAAATTTAAGCATAAGAACAAACGAGATTTTGGGTCTGCGAATCCGCAACAACCAAAGTATGACAAAGACAACCCTAACAAAAAGGCTCCCGAAAACCAATCCAAGACATGGGAAAAGAAGGGTCATGGGAATACAAATAAGGACACTGAAAAATGGTATGATTTCCACAAAGTCCCCTAGCACAACACCAATGAATGTCGTTCAAAAAAGTCATTGTTGGCCGAGATCAAAGACAAGGAGCCGAACCTTGATTCAGAATCTGATTCTAAAAATACTGGTAAAGGACAAATCATTGACACAGAGCCCACTGCTATTGTTGCGACCACAACAATTCAACCAGAAGAACCAACAGATCCCAAAGAGGGGGACCGTCTTTTTCATTCACAAATGTGGGTGAAGGGGACCCTGCTGCATTTTATTGTTGATAGTACAAGCCATAAGAACCTCATCTCAGCAGAGGTCATCAAACAGTTGGTATTGTCGACAACACCACACCCATAGCTATACAACATTGGGTGGCTTCTCCAAGGGTGAGATCTCCATGTCAGCCAACAATGTCGATTGTCATACGACATCCAACCCTTCAAGAACGATGTATTATGTGATGTTGCCCCACTGGATCTCTGTGATGTTCTCTTGGGCCAACCAAATATGTGGAAGTGCCATGCTGTTTATGAGTCTTGACCCCAGAGTGTCATTGTTACTTTGGGTGGTCATCTCTATAGAATACCAGAGGTAGTTCTGACTATTGTTCTACCTAAAAAGTGCTGCAAGGTAGTATCTCATACTGCAAAATTTAGCTTCTTCACAATATGTTCAAAAGAAGAACAGAAGGACACTGCAACCATTATGGCCTCACCCCAAACACCTTCTATCCAACAGAAGCAGATCGGCAAGGCTGCAACAAAGCGCAAAGATTTCTTCTGCACACTGTCCTTTCATGTATCTTGACTTATTGAACAGCCTCAGCCTCAACATGTTTGTGACAAACTTCCACAAACTGAGCAACGTGACATCTCCAACAAGACAAGTAGCTCACCAAGATGCAGATTCAACAAACACTTTTCCCTCTCCCCAGGGAACTCAACACAATGGAGACCATTGCTTCCTAAGGAGGGAGGATTGATCCAAATGGATATTAGTGGCCTCACACCTTTTCCAATTGTCTCAAAACAGTTTTCTAACAATTTTGGCAATTTACTATTTTTAGTAGTTTTAACTTTTGGGGCCATTTTGAGGGCCTAAATGAAGGCTTTTTGGGATCGAGCTCCTTAATAATATTTGAAGACATGATTTCGCCCCCAAAATGAATATCCTCAATGATACCTTTCCAATGGGCTATCACACGCTTAAAATGGAGATCGTATGCAAAAGTTACGACCCTGGAAAGTTGATGTACTAACTTACCCAAACGGGGTCCACATGAATGTTGGCGCTTCATCTCCTAGGGTTAGGTTTTTGGATGTCTAGGATTTTTGGCATTCCTGTTTATTTTAAAAATGCCTTCAGAGCCTCATTGTAATCATCTTCTTGCAAATGCGAGTAGCAGTCACATTTCTTCTGAGAGATAAGCTACCACCATTCTAGCGAGTCTTTCACTCTTTATTTTTACAGTCTCTGTACATTTATTTCATTAATAGAAATCGTGTATTACTGTATATATGTGTTTATGGTTGCATCTTTGATACATTTCTGTTATATTATTGAAAATCTACGATATGTCTATGCATTTCTTTATTATATCTCCGCTCTCATTTTGTGCCAAAAATAATCTGGATCAGTGGTATCAGAGCAGACTGCTCTTGATCGTTTTTTTCAGTGCATGTCCTCGACCAGGTCCGAGTATAGAAAGTTTGGTCTCGAGCTTGTCTCTCTTGAAGACAATCGCTCTCACACACCTAGGAAACCCTCAATGGTGGAAGAAAAGAAAAACGACGAAGCAGACGGTCCTATCAATCTGTTGCTTGAGCAAGCTCTCACGCGACAGAGGAATGAAATGATGGAGAATTTTTCCCACATCCTTCAATGCCTGTCGATAGAAACATGTGCATCTTCATCAAGTGGCCACTTTGGAGCCACCTCACCTTTCAAGGTACAAGTTAATTTTGATATTCCTGTATTTGAAGGAAAGATAGATGCATAAGCCCTAGAAAAATGGTTAACTCTACTAGAAGGTTATTTCTCTGTTCACAATTTTTCCAACAAAGAAAAGATCACCTTCACACTCCTTAAAGTTTTCCCTCATGTAAAACATTGGTGGGAAACTTATTGGGAGTAGAGTTCCATATAGGAGTCTAGAATATATGGGGCCGAGCCCACTTGGGATTTTTTTGTGGATATGGTAAAGGAACATTATTACCCTGTTGGATACTATGAGGACCAGTACATGAGATGGACCACACTGTGACAAGAGAGGGGCCAAGTAGTTTCGGAGTTCACCAATACCTTCCATACCTTGTGCACCAAGTTGGGTATCAAGGACTCTGAAGGACATTTGGTTCTGAAATATCGTGGGGCTCTACACAGACACATCCAAACTGAAATGGATTTTTTAGATATCTCTTCACTCGGTGTTTTTTATCGATATGCTGTTAAAATTGAGCATAAATTTAAGCACTAGAACAAATGGGATTTTGGGTCTGCAAATCCGCAATAACCAAAGTATGACAAAGACAACCCTAACAAACAGTCTCCCGAAAACTAGTCCAAGACACAGGAAAAGAAGGGTCTCGGGAAGACAAAGAAGGACACCGGGAAATGGTGCGATTTCCATAAAAGCTCGTGGCACAACATCAATGAATGTCACTCAAAACAACCATTGTTGGCTGAGATGAAAGACAAGGAGCTGAACCCTGATTCATAATCTGATTCTGAAAATACTGGTAAAGGACAGATCATTGACGTAGAACCCACTGTTATTGTCGCGACCCCAACAATTCAACCAGAAGAACCAACAGATCTCGAAGAGGGGGAGAACCTTTTTCATTCAAAAATGTGGGTGAAGGGGACCCCGCTGCATTTTATTGTTGATAGCAGAAGCCATAAGAACCTCATCTCAGCAGAGGTTGTCAAACAATTGCGATTGTCGACAACACCACACCCACAGTCATACAACATTGGGTGGCTTCGCCAAGGACGAGATCTCTGTGTCAGCCAACAATGTCGATTTTCATATGACATCCAGCCCTTCAAGGACGAGGTATTATGTGATGTTTCCCCACTAGATCTCTGGGATGTTCTCTTGGGCCAGCCAAATATCTGGAAGCGCCATGTTGTTTATGAGTCTCGACCCTAGAGTGTCATTATTACTTTGGGGGGTCATCGCTATAGAATACCAGAGGTAGTTCCGACTATTGTTTCACCTAAAAAGTGCCGCAAGGTAGTATCTCATACTGAAAAATTTAGTTTCTTCACAATACGTTCAAAAGAAAAATAGAAGGACACTGGAACCACTATAGCGTCACCCCAAACACATACGGGGCCATTTTGAGGGCCTAAATGAAGGATTTTTGGGATCAATCTCCTTAATAACATCATTATGCATGATTGATCCCCAAAAATGAATCTCCTCGATGATACCTTTCCAACGGTCTATCACACACCTAAAACGGAGATCGTATGCAAAAGTTACGACCCCGGGAAGTTGATGTACTAACTTACCCAAACGGGGCCCACATAACTTTTGGCGCTTCATCTCTTAGGGTTGGATTTTTGGATATCTAGGTTTTTTGGCATTCATATTTATTTTAAAAAGGCCTTCAGAGCCTCATTGTAATCATCTTCTTGCGAATGCGAGTAACCGTCACATCTCTTCTCAGAGATAAGCTGCCACCATTATAGCGAGTCTTTCACTCTGTATTTTTACAGTCTCTGTACATTTCTTTTATTAATAGAAATCGTGTATTACTATATATCTTTTTTTATGGTTGCATCTCTAATACATTTCTGTTATATTATTGAATATCTTCGATATCTCTGTGCATTTTTATTATATCTCCGCTCTCATTTCGTGCCGAAAATAATCTGGATCAGTGGTATCAGAGCTGACTGCTCTTGATCATTTTTTTCAGTGCATGTCCCCAACGAGTTCAGATTATAGCAAGTTGGGTCTCAAGCTTGTCTCTCTTGAATAAAATCGCTCTCGCACACCCAATAAACCCTCAATGGTGGAAGAAAAGAAAAATGACGAAGCAGATAATCCTATCAATCTGTTGCTTGAGCAACCTCTCACGCGAGAGAGGGACGAAATGATGGAGAATTTTTCCCACATCCTTCAACACCTGTTGATAGAAACATGCGCATCTTCATCAAGAGACCACTTTGGAGGCACTTCGCCTTTCAAGGTACAAGTTAATTTTGATATTCCTATATTTGAAGGACCAATAGATGTAGAAGCCCTAGAAAAATGGTTAACTCTGTTAAAAGGTTATTTCTCTGTTCACAATTTTTTCGACAAAGAAAAGATCAACTTCACACTCCTTAAAGCTCTCTGTCATGTCAAACATTGGTGGGAAACTTATTGGGAGCAAATTTCCACAAAGGAGTCTGGAATATATGGGGCCGAGCCCACTTGGGATTTTTTTGTGGATGCAATAAAGGAACAATATTACCCTGTTGGAAACTATGAGGACCAGTACATGAGATGGACCACACTGCGGCAAGAGAGGGGCCAAGCAGTTTCAGAGTTCACCAATACCTTCCTTACCTTGCGCACCAAGTTGGGTATCAAGGACTCTAAACGACATTTGGTTATGAAATATCATGGGGCTCTACACAGATACATCCAAACTGAAATTGATTTTTTGGACATCTCATCACTCGATGTTGCTTATCGATATGTTGTTAAATCGAGCAAAAATTTAAGCACCAGAACAAACGATATTTTTGGTCTGCAAATCCGAAACAACCAAAGTATGACAAATACAACCCTAACAAACAGTCTCATGAAAACCAGTCCAAGACACAGGAAAAGAAGGGTCACGGGAAGACAAAGAAGGACACCAAAAAATGGTACGATTTCCACAAAAGCCCCTAGCACAACACCGATGAATGTCGCTCAAAATAGTCATTGTTGGTTGAGATCAAAGACAAGGAGCTAAACCTTGATTCAGAATCTGATTCTAAAAATACTGGTAAAGGACAGATCATTGATGCAGACCCCACTGTTATTTTCACGACCGCAACAATTCAACCAGAAGAACCAACAGATCCCGAAGAGGGGGAGTTCCTTTTTCATTCACAAATTTGGGTGAAGGGGACCCCACTGCATTTTATTGTTGATAGCGGAAGTCAAAAGAACCTCATCTCAGTAGAGGTTGTCAAAGAGTTGGGATTGTCGACAACACCACACCCACAACCATACAACATTGGGTGGCTTCGCCAGGGATGAGATCTCTGTGTCAGCCAACAATGTCGATTGTCATACGACATCCAGCCCTTCAAGGACGAGGTATTATGTGATGTTTCCCCACTAGATATATTTGATGTTCTCTTGGGCCAACCATATATGTGGAAGCGCCATGTTGTTTATGAGTCTCGATCCCAGAGTGTCATTGTTACTTTGGGGGGTCATCTCTATAGAATACCAGAGGTAGTTCCGACTATTGTTCCACCTAAAAAGTGTCGCAAGGTAGTATCTCATACTGCAAAATCAAGAGGAAATGATGGGCAATATTGTCAAGATCAAAAGATCTCAGACCCAAGCACCTAGGGTCCCGTACAAAGGACAATTCCAGAAAGGGAGCCAGTTTTACAAACCAAAGAATGAGCACGAAGTTCCGAATACTTTGGCCCCTGCAAACATTGTTGATGAAAATCCTTGGTGCCTAGAATGTAGCAAAGCACATTGGGAACATGAGTGCCCCTACAATAGTGGACATCAACAAGTCAACAACATGGATTGTTTCATGGAGTTCCCTCAGATAAATATCACAGATGCAGAACATCAGGAAGCCGTGAAAGAAGCAGCCAGATCAACAAGGATGGCGGTGATAAACAACCTGGATCAAGAATCACGAGAAAAGCTAAAGAAACAAGAATTTCAGGTGTACAGAAGAAAGAATTTGAAACAACCAGTTGTTGATCAGACAAATCCCCCACCCTTGGAGATACTTCTTCCCAAGACATCCAAGGCTGGCAACGTTTACCTAAATTTCGACTTCGAATGGGCGTTATCAAAGATGCATGTAAATTTCCTCCTGAGAGAAGCAATCAAGATCCCATCTATCAAGGAACTCTTTGATACTTTCTTTTCGGGATCAAATGAGCCTATGAACTGCCCTATTATGTTATAAGCTGATCATTTCAGGGTCCAATATGGTGAAAACCCTCTTTTCTATCTCCAATCCTTTTTCACCATCAAGAACTAGTTGTGATATTTGTTGTACAACCCAGGGAAGATCTTCAACTTCATCCTCGACAACGATGCCAAAAATGTTAGCACTAAAAGTCACACTTTGAATGCTAAAGTGTAAACTCAACACCCATCAGAATGTAAAATATAAGGTTTGGTTTGAATAGGTGGATCAACAATATGGAGAAATAAAGGGAGAGGGCAACAAAATGCATATCAATAGGCTACAACAATGGGCAATGGAGTCATAAACATTATACTCATCGAAGGCACTAAAGATGCTCAACAGAAAACAATATTATATGCTGAAAGATGGAAGAATGAAGAAGGAAAACATAAGATAGAATGTTCACTAAATAGAGATCCTCTCAGTTTAATAAATCAACAAATACTTGAATAAAACAATGATTGATGGGAAAAATTACAACAGATCCTCTACTGCTTCGGGATCCATAAATCATTGGTAGCCTTTGATCCACAAATATATTCAAATAAGAAGATATATAAAACAAAAGAATCAAAATATTAAAATCACATCTTTCACGAGTCTTCAATAGTAGTAATGATTACAATCATAAAATTCCCTCAGGCTTACAAATGAACACACATAGGGAAACTGCCTTCTCCTACTCTCTCTAGCCTCTCTTGCCTCATGAATCCAACCCATCTCCAAGAGCTCCCTCCTCTCTTAAATATAAAATAGCATCAAAATATCCTTAGGAGGTCGAATTACATATATTTCATTGGATTCTAGGCCTTGGAACTAGGTGACAATAGTCAAAGAGACAAAAATCCAACAAACTACTAATTTTCAGGAAATTGTTGGGAGTCATTAATAAATTGTTTCCAACTCACTACACGAGGTATTTAATGGAGATAAAACTTAGGTGTAGGTGTCCGTTGACATACAACTGATCCATGAGAAGTCATTTGAACCGTCCTTGACAGGTGGCAACCTCCCAACAAGGTGAATATCTAACAACTATGTAAAACAGAGAATTTGGAGCACATTTCGTAGTGCACTAGTGTTTTAATTGTTTCTCTCAAATTCCAAACTGGGTCAGGCTGACATTTGGTCAGCAAGTCAACAAGGATATCATCTTTCTCCACAAATAGTTTAAGAGAAACCCACATCATCGTTTTGGATTTATGATCAAATCTGCAAAAGCAGTTGCTATAGGAAATTTTGTAGCGCCTGTCTCAATTCGCAACACCTGAGCCAATTCACAACGCCAAAGAAAAATAAAGTATCCAAACCCTTTTCGACTTCCAAAAAAGACAAAAAATATCATGGAATACTTGATGGTTATGAGGTTGATGTTGGTAATTTCCGATTTGCACTCAGATGCCTAGAAGTTTCCTAACCTCCAACCCTCTTCCTTAACTAGTTCGCAGTGCCAACTCAAATATAACTTGCATACTCTGAGGAGGCTGTTAGTTGATGGTATGAAATAATACCTGGAGATATGGTTAAATGTAGGCTCTGAAAACCACAAATCCTCGTTTACATGATCAATCTTATGTGTTAACATCTGACTCCACAGGGGATGGAGATCTCCCTGTGAGGATCCAAGAATCATGCATCTTTAGTGCCTTCGATGAGTAGAATGTTTATGACTCCATTTCCCATTGGTGTATCCTACTGAACTACATTTTTATGCCCTCTCCCTTTCTTTCTCCATCTTGTTGATCCACCTATTCAAACCAAAAGTTATATTTTTCATTCTGATAGGTGTTGAGCTTACACTTTAGCAGTCAAGTGTGACTTTCAGTGCTAACAGAACCTATAACCCCATGTGCAACTAATACACTAGCAAGAACAACACCATTTAGACAACCAAACTTTAGTGGAATAAATACAACATGAAGTACAACCAATCAAGGAGAAACAATTGGAGGTGTTAGTTCAGGAAGTAGTAGTCAAATATCTACACCGCGCGGAGGAAGTAGCTCAACATAGTTCAAGATGACAAGACATGATCCCACCATTAGGTTAACGGAATTCAAGGGAGAGACATCAGAGGATCCTAAAAATCACTTGTTCATATGTGAGAAGATATGGAAAGAAAAACATATCCCGGATGAGGATATGGAACTTGCGCAATTAGCTATCACGCTAAGAGACCACTCACTGGATTGGTACATGAGCTTAGCTGTAAACAATCCACCATGAAAAACAAGGACAATTGCAGTTGTCAAGAAGCTACTGATAAATGAATTTCAGAAGCCTAGTTCAAAAGATCAATACATGAATGAGATGATTTAAATCAGATAGAAACCATGTGATTCTATTTGGGATATTGATCATAGGTTCAAATGGTTGAAGGGTAAGTTGAAATATGTCATGTCTGAAATGTAGCATAGACATCTCTTTGTGAATTCATTGCTACCACATCTGAAATACCCTTTGAGGAAACAAAATTTTCAAACTCAGGCAGAGGCTCTACAGGTAACCTTATAACTAGAAGAGAACCAATATTAGAAGACAGATCCGACAATAGAAGAGCTAAATGAGGACTTGAAGAACCTCACATTTCAAATAAACTGGAATAGGGGAAAAGAGAAAAGAGAATTTGTTTAGTGTACTACATGCAAGACAGATGGTCACCACAAGAATGAGTACCCAACTTTTGCACAATACATGGAAACAAGGCTACCAAACCCCTTTCCAACAAGGGGACCATTGTGCGAGATCTGTAAAACACATGGGCATGATCCATACCATTTTCCAATGATGCATAAGTACCATACAGTACCCAAGAATTCATACTGGTGGGTCATGATGATAAAGATTGTAGGACAATGGACCTGAAGAGAGAAAGAACTTCAAATACATATAGGGTACATGCAGAAATGATGGCATGGAAATCTGCACCACAATTCAACCAAGTACCACCTCTTTATAATAATGCGCAATAGTATAACACTGTGTAGTAGCACTATAACATTGTGTAGCCTCAGTATAACAACACGCAACCACAGTATAACCCCATGCAGTATAATCAAGTACCTCAGTACAATGCACCGTGAGGAGATCAAGGTGGATACAAAGGTGGAGGAAAAGGTAGAGGATGATTTGGAAGAGGCAGAGGTCCAATAGTATGTCATAACTGCCAACAACTAGCATATTATGCAATAGAATGCCCACTTCCACCTGCGACATGCATGTACTGTCGTGCAACCGATCATGATACAGAGGATTGTATGACATTATTGGGGAATATCCAAGAAAAGAGAAATCAGAACAATCAGAATGTACAGTGGATTTCTGTAGAAGCCAGAGACGATGGGAGGAACATCAACATAGTCATGCCTGAAGGTGCCAAGATAGGAACCGACGCAGTGAGACTAGATCCAACACAACACCAATGGATGAAAAAAAAATACTAAAACACAGAAGCAGTTTGATGCACTGAAAGAAAAGGATACATCCAAGGAGGCTAGACAGGAGTTCCTCAAACAACATGTTGCATCTACATCAACTATGCAACATACTCAGAACGTACCAATGTACAAGACACCCTTATCAATGAATCACACCAATGAAGTACCACTTATAGTGCAAGTAAGTACCATAAATATTTTTCTGCAATCTTGTGTTAAACTACTGAATGACCCATCATCTGTTAAATTTTTGCAAAATATGTTAGAAAAATGTAACACAAAGTTAGAAGGGAAGTTAGAGAAAAAAACAGTCAATCACCTCCATACAAGAAGGAGGACAAGCAGAGAATTCAGATTGAATGCTAACATTGGGGATTTCAATATGGGAGACATTATATTGGACTTAGGCTTTGAAGTCAACTTTTTACCCAAGAAGACATAGAAATGCATGGGAGAGCCCACATTAGGCTATTCACCTATTCAACTGAAACTACCAAACCAACACAGAGTTTTGTCAATCAGAAGGCTTAAAGGTGTGATAGTAGATTTGGATGGAGTGCGCACTAAGGCAGACTTTGAAGTGATAAAAATAGTAGATGGTACAACACCTTATCCAACATTGTTTGGACTAGATTGAGAATTTGATAACCAAGCCATAATCAACTTGAATACAAGGAATATGACATTCAAATAAGGAGAATATAGAGTCATTGCACCATTAGATCCATCAGAAGGAGAAAGGTTTGTAGAGCCCACTTGCTTAGATCTGGAGGAAATAAACCAGTTTTACAGAACCACCATGCATGAAGAAGATTATGTTAACCCAACTGCAGATGGAGTACTTAGATTGAGGAGCATCACATAATGTGCTTCTGACTCAAATATAGGGTTGGATAATTGGAAGCAAAGATTACATGAAGTGTCCACAAGAAGGTGCACACGACTAGACCATGCAGTAAGATGGGTGGGTACAGAGATCAGAGAACCTCCCTGTTTTCATGGAATAAATGATTTAGAGGAATTTCTAACCAAATATGAAGAAAAAGTACTGGAAAATCAAAGGCTCTTAGCCTTGGACATAGCACTTAAGGAAACACCTTCAAGATGGTAGGGTGTGCACAAAGAAACAACTAAGGATTGGTACCAATGCAAGCGACTAATGCGCATTAGATTTAACGCAGAGCAGGGGCACAATAGAATACATAGATATGATGGAAAAGGGCCACCAACAAAAAATTTGGAGAAATGCAAGACATAATGGAGGATGACACCACTAGAGGAATGGCCTCATCACTTCATCCACACATTGGAAGGAATTCTAGAAAACGGGTATGTAGACCAGGAACTACGTAGAGGCATTGCATAATGGAAAACATTACAACAAAATGTTATAGTAACTTTCTCATTTGAACATGAGAACCCCAACATGGATTCAACACTGAAGTAAATAAGACATGTAATATTTATTAATGAACCAGAGGTTGAACTCATGAAAAAATACCAACAACAGAACATACAGACAGTGAAAGAACTACTGTCATGTTATCATGTGCAAGAAGAAGCACCAAAGGAAGATGACCTGTGCAACATCCAAATTACAGAAATTGAGGGACAAAGAGAGGTGGAAGGTCCATATTTGGAATCATAAATATTTGTTGTGCCAATCAAGGTGAAGAAAGTCAACATTGGGACAACTGATAATCCTAAAATGGGAAGTATTGGAGACTACTAGGATGAAAAAACAGTAGAAAGAATAGCATATTTATTGCGTGAATACATTGACCTTTTCCCAATGACCTTTATAGATATGAAAGGCATAGTAGGAGAGCTAGGAGAGATGAATATACCTCTCAAACCCGAGGCAAGATCTGCCAGACATAGACCCTATAGAGTAAATCCAATATATAAGCAGAAGGTGAAAGTAGAAATTGACAGAATGATGGAAGCTGGTATCATAGAACCAGTGGAGGAATCCGAATGGATAAGCCCCATGGTAGTCCAAGAGAAGAAACAAGGGGGGGGGGTCAACATTTGTGTAGACCTAAGGAAATTGAATGATGCATGGCTACATGGCCCTTTCCCTACACCTTTCACAGATAAAGTCTTAGATAATGTGGGAGGCCAGGAAGCATATTCCTTTACAGATGGATTCTCAGGTTACCATCAGATCAAGAAATCCCCATAGGACATGTACAAGACTACTTTTTCCACAGAATGGGGATCCTACTAGTACACAGTCATGCCTTTTATGTAGAAGAACACACCAACCATATTTTCAAGAGTAGTAATAATTGTTTTTAAGGAGTTTATACATCTGTTTTTAGAAGTGTATTTGGATGATTGGACTGCATATAGTATGTTAAAAGACCATGTGGAAGTGTTAAGGATGATGTTGGAAAAATGCAGGCAGTGCCAAATATCATTGAATATCAAGAAGTGCATCTTTGATACACCTTTTGAAATATTATTGGGTCATATAGTGTGCAAACAAGGCTTGCTAGTAGATCTTGCAAAGATTGCAGTTATTGTCAATTTACCACCACCAAAATCAGTGCACCAGTTGAGAGCAACATTGGGACATACATACTATTACAAAAAATTCATAAAAGGGTAACATAGTTACCAACTTAATAAGAACTCTACAGAGTTCTCATTTTTTTTGGGGTCAAGTTTTTTACCTTGTTTTTAAAAATGGTGCTACCGGTAGCACCCTCTTCCATTTTTAGGTGGTTGTTTGATATTTTAATTTTTCTGATACATAAAGTTTCCACTTTGTTTTTTTAAATGCTCGTTTTTTCATTTATTTTCAAAATTTTCAATTTTTTTTCTTTTTCTCAATGATGTTTTTTCATCTATTTTCAAACTTTTCTATTTTCTATTTTATTTTTATTTTTATTCAATCGTGTTTTTAATCATATTTTCATGCTTCATCCAATGTTAAAAATGTTGTACACCATTTATTTTTTTGAAATTAAAATTTTTCATATAATTATCCGTCCTTAATTAGGTTATGGTTCCATACATTTTAAATATAGTGGAAAATATCATTTTTAACACACTTTTTTCACCTTACTTCAATAAATAGAAAATAAGTTTTGTTAAATAACAATATTTTTAAATATTTAGAAAAAAAAATATAATTCATTTTTTTTGGATCAATTAAAAACTAAAATAAATAAGAAAACAAACATGATTGATATTTAAAAAACAAAAACATTTTAAAAACAAATTTATATGAAAAAAAACCATTGAAGAAAAACCTAAAAAGCCAAAGAGGAAAAGAAAACCATAAAATAATATATATATATATATATATATATATATATATATAAGCATTTCTAAGATAAGAACAAATTCTCACGAGTTCCATAGTGAAACTAGGCATTGGTCAATTCCTAAAACGCCATGGGATGAAAGAGCGTGTCACCTTTGTGACACTAAGAAGGTTGAAGATGAAAAGCACTTTCTCTTAGATTGTCTAGCCTATACCCATATTAGATCTCATTTTCAAAATATTGATCAC
>ML780850.1:720854-834498 GCA_009831015.1 Picea engelmannii | reverse complement strand
TATATATAAAGTAAGAAAAATGAAAAAAAAGAAAAAGAAAAAAGGTAAAAAAATAAAATTATAGCTCAAAAAACTTTTAAAAGTTGAAAAAACCCCAAATAATTTAAAAACATATAAAAAAGAACCAAATTAAGAAACTTAAAATAAAAGTTTTAATACAAAATTTAAATAAAAATTAACAAAAATAAGTTGAAAAACCTTAAAACTACAAATTCACAAAATTCTGAAAAAAAACAAAACATAAACCAATGTTATAATATAACTTTGTTATATTGTAACATAGTTATAATATAAGTATGTTATAATATTAATGGGACTTGGGCCAGGCCCGCAGGGGGGGTGAGGCGATGCCCGACATCACCTCAACCCCCCCGCGGACTTGGCCCAGGTCCTGGGGATGCCCAAGAGACCTAGGCCAGGCCCGTAGGGGGTTGAGGCGATGCCGAGCATCGCCCCAATCCCCCCTGCAGGCCTGGCTCAGGTCCCATTCATATTATAACATAGTTATAATAATAACTGTGTTATATTATAACATAGTTATTATTAAAACTATGTTATAATATAACTATGTTATATTATAACATTTTTATAATATATTATAACATTCTATGTTATAATATAACATTCTTACATTAATAACATATTATTAAAAAAAAAAGAAATTGTAGCTTAGGTAAATTTAATGTTTTTGTTAATTTTGTTTTATTTTAGATGTTTTTTTTTTAAATTTTATTGAATTTTGATTATTTTCAGTTTTTTTTTTCTAATTTTAATTTTGTTTTTTTAAGTTTGAATGGATTTTTGGCTCTTCTTTTTTACAAAAAAAAAAGTATTTTTGTTTTTTAAATTATTGTTTTTGGGGGAAATTTATTTATTTTTTCATTTCTTTCTAGTTTTTCTTAGTTTTTCACAATTTTGTTAGCTTATAAAATTTCTTAGCTCATATGTTTTGAATATGGTTAATATAACAATACCTTTAAGAAATTATTTATGTTTCATTCAATGTAACTTGTATTTACTATTTTATTATTAAAAGTAAAAAATTTATTAAAAAATGACGTTGAATTTTTAAAGTATATTGTGATATTTTCATGGCATTATGTATTACCTTGTGCTTTGCGTGATAATAACATTTAAAAAGTAAACATTTAAGGGTTTCTTTTATGATTTTGTTTATAGTAATGATGAGTTATTTTACCACATTATAAAAATGTGTCATTTTCATACCCCAATTTTAAAATGGGTGCTACCGGTAGCAGTACTTTTCAATTTGATGGTTGATTTTGAGGTTTTGGTTTTAATGGTACCAAGTGAAAAAAATACGATTTTAAATGATCTCAAAATTTAATGTTTTGAAAAAAAAAAAAAATCAAAAACATCTTTTTTGTTTTTAGGTGCTGATTTTAAGGTTTTTCTGAGCTACTGTCTAAGTTTTGAAGGCCATGTTTGAAAAATGTTGTAATTTTGACCCTATTTTAAAAAATTGTGCTACCGGTAGCACCACTTTTTGATTTGGGGGTTGATTTTGATGTTTTTAATGAAAAAATATGGGTTTTTTGGGCCAGATTTCTCCTTTTGAGGTCACAGTTCTCATTAAGTTGGTAAGTATGTTGGGTATGAAAAAATCACTGCACCAATGGAAAAATTGTTAAAGAGGGATACTAAATTTCAGTGGAATGAGCATTGTCAACAAGGTTTGGATACCCTCAAAGAAAATATGGTCACATCACCTATTCTAGTATTCCCAGATTGGGAAAAGACTTTTCATGTGCATGCAGATGCATCTGTTATAGCACTTGGAGCAATTCTGACATAGCTAGGAGCAAGGGATTTGGACCATCCTATAACATTTGTAAGAAAAAAACTATCATAACAAAACTACAATACTACAAAAAGAGAAGGCCTAACTATGGTCTATGCACTTCAGAAGTTCAGACATTACTTACTGGGAAAACACTTTAAGATGTTCACAGATCATTCAACCATAAAATATTTAGTCAACAAGTCAGTGTTGGGGGGGAGGATCTGCATATGGCTTCTTTTATTTCAAGAATTTGATTTTGAAGTGATAGTCAAACCAGGGAAGCTGAATACAGGACCTGATCACCTATCAAGGGTAACAAATGGAGAAGAACCTACCAACTTGGAAGACAACTTCCCTAATGTGCAGTTGTTTTCAGTACAAATAAGTCATGAATATTTTTTCGATGTCATTGAATATTTGAGCACAGGGATTGCTCCACAAGAGTTTAGCACTGCGCAAAAGAAGAATCTGGTAGTCAGAGCTGTAGACTATCAATTGATTGCAGGACACTTATACAAAATGGGCATAGAAAACATTTTGAGAAGATGTGTAGTAGAACATGAAAGGCCTAGAATTTTGGCAGAAGCTCATGAGGGAATAGCTGGAGGACATTATGAAGGAAAAAATACCACAAAAAAAGTATTGCGCGCAAGAATATGGTGGCCAAGAATTCACATAGATGCTAAAGAATATTGCCATAAATGTGATGTCTGTTAGAGAGTTGGTAAACCTAACCAAAGGGATGAGATGCCCATAATACCACAAGTAATATTGTAGGTATTTGACAAATGGGAAATAGACTTTGTGGGACCAATTAATCCATCAACAAAAAAGTCAGGTGAAAGGTATATCATTACTGCAATATAATACTTAACAAGATGGGAAAAAGAAACACCCATAAAATATTGCATCGCAGAGACAACAACACACTTCTTGTTTGAGCAAGTGATCACTAGATTTGGTTGTCCAAGGATTTTGATGAGTGACCAAGGTACTCACTTTATCAACATCACTATCAAGGCTATGAATGAGGAGTTTGAAGTCTATCATCAGAAGAGTACACCATACCATCCTCAAGCAAATGGAATAGTAAAAGCCTTCAATAAGATCTTGGAGAATGCTCTGACAAAGATTTTCAACGTCAATAGGGATGATTGAGACTTGAAAATACAAGCAGTACTATGGGCCTACATGACTACATATAAGAAGTTGACATGAAAGACACCATTCAGGTTGGTGTATGGGAAAGAAGTAGTGGTGCCACTAGAATTTCTGGTACCCAGTCTGCACGTAGCAACAATCACCAACATGACAAAAAGAGGTGCGGTAAACGAAAGATTAAATCAACTAATGGAGATGGAAGAGGATAGGATTCTGGAAGAATTTCATCAAGAAGTACATAAAGTAATATAAAAATCTTGGCATGAAGAAAATATCAAGAGGAAGAGTTTCCAGGAAGGAGACCTAGTCTTTCTCTACGACATCAAATTTTTTCAACATCCTGGTAAATTCAGAATGCATTGGTTAGGGCCCTATGAAGTCAAGACTGTCACAGATGGGGGATCCGTTTAACTAAAGGATATAGAAGGAACCAAATTGAAGGGAACAATCAACGAGAGTCAACTGAAACCATACAGGGACATCCAACCCCCTAACAATTAAAAGTTGCAGCGCAGTAAGAAAGACATGCAAATAGTGTACTATGGTAGAAGTTAAGATAGAAAAATGAGAAAAATAAATAAAAATAAGAAAAAAGAAATACAAAAATAGAAAAGACAAAAAATACAAAAATACTGGGAAATACAGCGCATAGAGGAAGTGGACTCAGTGCGACGAAAAGAAATTTTTTCTCACGTAGCATATGAGCGACACACTGTGCACTAAGGAAAACTTACAGCAAAAATATACGGTGCACTAAAAAAGTCCACACCAGTCGAAAACCCTCCGATGAAAGCATCAAGTGCCCATAATGGCACCACCAAATAATGTCACGTCGAGCCAAACAACGAGAAAAACTCGAAGTAGTGTTAGGGAACCTTACGAAACCGACGAGGCCGAGCCAGAAACCACACAAAGGGGGGAATTCATCGATGTTGATGCAATTCCCTCACCACATGTAGAACCAATTGTTGATGTTTGGAAAACATCGGGAAGACATTCTCTTAGAATAATAATTAATAATATGATTGTTGATTATTAAATATCATATATAATAAAGTAAATGATAGTAATAAATAGTTATTGATTATTCAAGGGACGCATCCTTTAATGGATGGTCACCATATGTTCCCTATATATGTAAATGTGTTGAACCTGTACAAAATAGATCTATCTAAAAAATAATACACACATTTATAGAGAGAATTGGAGAAAGAAGGAGAAGGAGAGAAAGAATGGAAGAATTCTCATTAACCGTTGTAAATAATGAATAATTTACTCATGATATACTCTATATAACTCAATGAGTTCAACTTGAGGTGAACCAATGCACCATAGTGGTGGTCTAGAGTGATCTGGATACACACCAACAGTTAAGGGAGTGAACTGCCACCTATTCTAGTCTCCCAGGTAGTTACGGGAGTGAACTGTCCCCTAGTTGAGTTAACTAGTCAACTAGTCTTCAGTTAACTGACTGAACAGAGAGTAGTGAGGAGTTAACTCAGGGAATCAAGGCTAATGCGCCACTCTAGTGATGATACCAAGGAAAGGTCGAATTAGCATGGTGATGATCCCAATGTAACATCTAAACTCAACTCAACTAGTCAAACTGAAGTGTCAATTGAAAAAGAATATTCTCCAGGTGGAATATTCTCCCTTACAATATAGGAGACTAGATAATGACTAATTATGACTAATAAAAAAGGAATAACCTTAGGAAAAAGAAATCCTAGGTGTGTGTGAAGTAACTCCAACAATATATGAGACACTCATCATTATAATAATATATCGATCATATCTCATATGAAGAAAAAGAAACATAGTATCAGAGCAGGATTGGGCTAACTCCCTCACAGGAGGGCCCAAGATCTTGAAAGAAAGTTGCTTCTTGTTTTAGTTGTGTGAATTCTTTGGGATTGAATTCTCTTCTTCAACATGGGAACCCCCAAGATGAGGCTTTCCAGCATAGATTTCCATCCACAGTGCATCATAAATGCACCCATAGACACATGAGAAAGCAGTTTCAGCTCAGAACACCAAGGAATGACTAGCCCTTGTGAGGAAGTTTTGTACAAGAAACCTTCCGATAAGTTTTATTCACTGGTACCCAGAGCTATTTCATGGATTTTTTTATTTTGGAAGAACCTTGAAGATTTCGAAGGAAATGTACACAACATTGGCAGGTTCCTTCGTATTCAGCCAATCAATGCACTTTGCAATTTTCCACAGATGTGCACTGGAGTTTGTCTCACCAAGATTCTATCCGTCCAAGAAAGCCAAGGGTAAGAGAAAGACGACTATGCAAATCAGAGCTATGGATTTCATTGACTTTATTTCTTCCAATTCGAGCTCGTGAAAATAATTTCCCAGTATCCATGTTGCCTCTGAAAATGGTTTAAATTGATTCATAAAGAATCACAATAGAAACACATAAACATTGGAAGGATGAAAAAAGGTTGGCAAGTCTGATATGTTGAGCAACGAGAATCTTGTAATTTCTATGATGTCCGTGCTTTTCTCTACTCCGTCTCGCCCGTTGCAGGATGAAAACAAGAAAAATAATTAAAATAAACTAAAGAATGACAGAGAGAAAGCAGAAGAGAAGTGAGATATATAAAACATACCCAATCCAAGTCTACTATAATGGTATTAGATGGAGTAAACTGCAGAGGATTGTGTCCAGAAAAACACAAGAGGAATATTAAACTTTTTTTGCAACTTTCAGAACCTAGGGAAGGATGGAGTCATAAACAATGCAAGATATAATGTTCCTTTGATCATTTAGCCTCTCTATGAGATTCGATGAAGCTGAGAGAGAGGATCGGTTTCTAAACAAGAGTTTCTCATGATTCCACTTCCACTTGTGATTGAATGCTCTAGAATAACATAATGGACAACATGCTAATAACTATGTGCTACTAGTGGATTGCTATGTAGTCATGAGAATATGGCAGTGGTTGTGTACCACTGGATAATAGTTGTGTACTAATATGACATGGAAACAATTGTGTACTATTGGACGACATTGTAGTAGTTGTGTGCTACTAGTTGATTGCATCATAGTCATAAAGAATGTGGCAGATGATTTGAGCTACCAATGGCATGGTAGTAGTTGTTTGCTACTAGTTGATTATAGAGTAATCAATGGATTACTAGATGAAGGAACCAAGACATTGGTTTCACGAGGAAACCTCAATATGTGTTGGGGGACATTGGTTCTATGAGGGAACCTTGATGTGTCCTAGAGATGTTTGAGGCAAAGATCAAGAAGGAGTACACCGTTCCTCACAACCCTCAACATAATGGGGTTGTAGAGAGGAAGAACATATCTATTTTTGAGACAGTCAAGGCGATGATTCATGATCGACATTTACCTATGTTTTTGTGGGCAGATGCATCCATGACTGTAGTGTATGTTCATAATAGAAGTCCTTGAGGAACATGACTCCCGAGGAGGCCTTAACCACAGTGAAGCTTGAGGTAGGACACTTCAGGATATTTGGATGTTCAATACACATTCATGTACCCAAGGAGAAAAGGACCAAGCTAGACCCTTTAAGAATAAAGGGTACATTTGTGGGATACAATGAGTCTTCGAAGGCATACCGGATTTACATCCCTGGTCAGAGACAAATTGAGGTGAGAAGAGATGTTTCTTTTGAGGAGGAGGTAGCCTTCAAGAGATATAGAGGATCTCACATGGAGATTAAGATACACCGGAAGAGATGGTGCCTTCTCCCCCTCACCCTCCAACAATTCAGAGGGGAACAGTTGAGTCTATTGATCCAATTGATATTGTTGATCCTGTAGCTTCAGTTGATGTTCCTAGAGATATTGTAGTAGGTCGAAAGAGACCTACATGAGCTCGTCAGAATCTACAGGAGGAAGAAGGACATGCAACTCCTTTTGGTACCTTCTGAGAGAGAAATAGACCTTAGAGATATTCATGCAATGCCACAAATATGAGCCACATCATTCATTTTGAGCCTTCCTGTTATGATGAGGCAACTAGTCATCTAGTATGGAGAGATGTCGTGATGGAGGAGTATCAATCCATCACGAAGAATGATGCGTGGGATATTGTTCCGAGACCTGAGGGGAAGTCTGTAGTGACTTCCAAATGGATCTATAAGATCAAACACATAGTTGACGAGATCATCGAGAGGCACAAAATGAGATTTGTTGCTAGAGGATTATCTCAAGTGGAGGGAATAGATTACAAGGATACATTTTCTCCTGTTGATCAGTACACTTCTATTCAGATGATTATTTCCCCTGCAACATCCATGGGTTAGAGAGTACATTAGATGGATGTAAAGACAACCTTTCTCAATGGAGATATTGAGGAAGAAGTATACATTGAGTAGCAATATGGTTTTGTGATACGTGAGAAGGAGTCTCATGTGTGCAAGTTGAAGATGGCATTGTATGGAATCAAGCAACCAACTTGAGCTTGGTATGCAAGGATTGATGGACACCTGATGATTTTTGGGCTTCAACAAAAGTGTTGTCGTTCCCATCCTGTAATACAAGACTGTTAATGGCGAGTCTCTGATTTTGGTCCTCTACATTGATGATTTATTCCTCACTGATACAAAGAGCCTTATTGTTGAATACAAGTATGCATTGGCCTCTAAGTTTGAGATGAAGGACCTTGGTGTGATGCACTACTTATTGGGACTAGAGGTATGGTAGAGAATGGATGAGATCTTCTTTAGTCAGGGGAAGTACAAAGTTGAGATATTGAAGAAGTTTGAGATACTGGACTTGAAGCCTGTGGCTACACCAATGATGACGAATCTGAAGAAACTAAGTGGGTCTTCTTCCGATTCTGACGAAATTGATCTGACTTTGTACAAACATCTAATTGGATAATTGATATATCTGTTTAACACCAGACCAAATATTTGCTATGCAGTGAGTGCACTTAGCCATTTTATAAGTCAGTTGATATAGACACACTAGATTGTTGTGAAGCATCTGTTGAGATACTTGCGAGACATAGTTGGACATGGTCTAAGATATAATTCCAGTATTGATATGATATGGCAAGAATATATTGACTCTAATTGGGCAGGGAGTGCAGTGGAAAAAAATAGCACCTTCGGGTGTTGCTTCACTTTGGGATCTTCCATGGTTTCCTGGTGTAGCAGGAAATGAACTTCTATGGATTTGAGCACAATAGAAGCATAGTACATTGCATTAAGTATGACAGTCAGTGAAGCAGTGTGGCTTCACAAGCTCCTTGCAGATTTATCCGAACATGTGTTGGATTCCACCATTATTCATTATGGTAACCAAAGTTGTGTGAAGATCTCTGATAATCCAGTGTTTCATGAAAACTCGAACCACATTGAGATCAAGTACCATTACATTTGAGACATGGTGTAGAGGAAGGAAGTATTGGTGAAGTACCTTCCTATACATGAGTAGGTTGTTGATGTTCTTACCAAACCAAGACGAAGTTCAAGTACTTTCGTGATAGACTTGGCTTGGCAGAGAATGCCTCCCTTGCTAAGAGGGAGTGTTGATGTTTGCATCTTCCTGAGACATTATCCAAATCATACTCATCTATGACTGAGTTGATTTGATCTGTGATGACACTTATCTGAGAGGGGATAAGTGGGGCACTTATTCGAGAAGGGATAAGTGTGTTTGGTCTTATATCCCAACGTCCCATGTGGACAACACATGAGTACATGTAAAGGGAGTTGACCCTTGACTTCATACACTATGGGAGTTGACCCTAGTGTTTCTAGAGGGTATAGCCTCTAGAAGTCCACATGTAGTGCCATGTGTGACAAACTTTCTCCAGATCATAATCCTATGTGAATTGAGTTGAGTTGATCTATGAGAACACTTATTTGAGAAGGGATAAGTTCAATTAGGCTTGTAGCCCATCGTCCCATGTGGAGAGAACATGAGGACATGTCAAGGGAGTCGACCCTTGACGTCTCACACTATGGGGAGTTGACCCTAAGTGTTCCTAGATGGAGTAGCCTCTAGAAGTCCACATGGGAGTTCCATGTGTGACAAACCTTTTCCTACTATGGTGGTTGTGTACCACTGGCGGAGATTGCGTGTCTCTGGATAATAGTTTTGTACTACTATGGAAAGATACTTCCCTAGCTAAAAGGGAGTGTTGATGTTTCAACATCGAGTGAAACTTCTCCTAGATTGGGATGCAAACCAAGGGAGATAGGATACATTTATCATAAAGGTGCACTTGTTGTAAATGGGCCTAGATGTAGTCCTTCCTAGATCATGACAAGGAATAATATGAACTTGAGGTGCTTGAAGTGATTTACACGTGTCAGTTAACCTCAGGCCGACATTCACTCATAGGTGTGTACCTATGGTGAGAGATACTGGTGTGGTCTTTTTCCTAGTCATGGTGGTTTGACAAGGAATGATAAAGACTCAAGATGCTATATGCTATTACATGTAGACCCAAAGTGAGTCTAATATTAGAGAGAGTTAATTGGCTCAGAGGGAGAGTCATAGAAGAAGTTTCTCCTCGGTTCAGGTGGGAGAGGGATGTCTCCCAAGACTGACATACAAGTGTCATGAATCTAGGGTGAAGTTTGTATACTTTAGAGACAAGCTTGGAATGATGCAGAATGTGTCCCTAGTTGAGAGGGAGTGTTGATGTTTGGACAACATTGAGAAGACGTTCTCTTAGAATAATAATTAATAATATGATTATTGATTATTAAATATCATATATAATAAAGTAAATGATAGTAATAAATAGTTATTGATTATTTAAGGGACACATCCTTTCATGGATGGTCACCATATGTTCCCTATATATGGAACACTCATCATTGTAATAATATATCAATCATATCTCATATGAAGAAAAAACAATGCCAGCAAGCCCCACACCAGTGATGGAAGAATCCCAAGAACCACAGGCATGGACGTTGACTCACACGACAGTGCGCAGGGCCGACACGCCGAAGACGCAGGAAACCCACAGAGAACTGAGAGGGATGACGGATCCCACAAAGCAAATGGGGCCACCGTGGTGAAAATAGAGGCTGCCTCACCAAGACCACCACCCAGAGCAAGGTCTGCACAATAGTAGGAGGGTCTGGTGGAAGACTGCATAACCGACCATCCAGACTTTGGCACCAAAGAAAGACAGATGGAGGTTGGGACCTCAAGTGAGTCACCAAGAAGAAAGGGAAAAAAACCCATGGAACGGTCACCGTGCAGACAACATTTTTCAACAATAGTCCTAATATGCATTCCTAAGGGGGTGCAGGCCACTCCTACCCTTCTAGGATGCATGCAAAGACTGCGGTATTTAGACCACGACGTGGCCAATGTTGGAAAATTCCTAGAGTTTACATAGTAGGTATACCTTTATAGTATCGACACAAGCCCCTTTGGTGACCTAATTCTGCAACCCAAACCATGGGCAATCGTCCTGGCCAATACAAGAATTATGAACTTTCTAGAAATCCCCCATTTTGGCAGGGGGAAAGAGGTAAAAAAATGCATCAAGCAATTGATGGATATCCTACATGGAGGATTCTTATGGTTGGAGGAGCCTGTCTCAATCGATGCCAAGTTGATTGCCTTCATGAGAGGTCTTCCATCTATGGGAGATAATCCTGCGCAATAACTTGATGATAAAACAAAGGAGAAAGCATTGGTCGAGGAGATGAAGAAAACTTATGGCATAGAGAGGGGCTCATGCGGGATCATAATCAAGAGGATCAATGACACAAAAACAAGAATGGCCACCAAAATCATGGTCTATAAGATGCTCAGAAAATGCTGCAAGGAGGAAGTCCCTACCAGGGCTGTCACAGCTGCAACACAGTGCTCCAATGGCACTACGCTCAGCTGGACCTCATGTTTATTGAACTTGTTCCTCAATGACTAAAAATATGCGTAGGACTTGGGAACAGAGTTCCACTATTCATGGCTACTCATTTTTATTATTGGGTGGAGGGAGCCCTCGTACTCTCATTTTTGTGACAGGATAGGTAATTTCCGCATAGAGCAGTAACCTCAATGGGGAGCACTTTGAACCCTAAAAGTAGAAGTGGAAACACATGCACCTTTGCATGTTACTTCAATGAGATACAAGAGAGAATTGTGAATACTTGGAGAATCACTCCATACGTGGTCACACAATACAGGGAGATATCCAAATTCAGAGTGACAAGGAATAATATGTGGATCCAAGCGCAGGGATCCGGGGAAGGAGTGGTTACAATTAAGATACTGCGTCACTGAAGAGGATGTAGAAATGGCGATAAAGGATTGGAACAATGACTAGAGGATTCTAATCTTGACTCAAGAAGTGACTAAGGGTATAGAGGTAGACGCAGGGTCAACCAAGACACCTGCAGGGGACACCATTGCGCAAAAAAAGCCAACGAAGTGGGGAAACCTAGTGTTGGCCCTCGACCAAGTTTTGAGGAATACTTGGTCCTAGTTGACTATTTGGTACTTCGACTACCTGTCGAAGATGGAGCGCATAGCGAAGCGGAGATCATGGGATCTCGCCACCTTTTGTGGAACCTTTTTGGGTTTCTTCAGGAATATTGTAACGGGAAAGGGATGTCGGCCCTTGTTTAGGCCTTTTTCTATGCATAAATAGAGGTCTAGGCCATGTAAGAAAAAAGGCCGTATCTAGTCGATGGCTTAGTCCATAAGTTGGATCTATGTGATCAGAAGTCTGTGTGACTGTAAGAGCTCTGTGCATGCTGTAATAGTGATGAGTGTACAGGTGTGAGAAGGCTTAGTGCTTGGTTCTACCTGGGGAAAGAGGATCTAGCGAGCTATGTAGATCATTTGTCCTATGTGGGGTAGGATCTTGGAGGCTTAGTGTTGTAACTACTTGACCAAGATAATATAAAGAAGACTTTGTGGACATAGCCCCAGGGTGGGGGTGAACCACGGTAAATCTGTGTGTTGTGTTGATGTGTTTGTCTCTCTCTTGCTAAGTGCTATGATATGTTTAGATATATCTATTGATGCTTTTTGCTTCTGAGATATGAATTCATGCTAGATATGATACATAAGATGTTAAGTGCTTAATCTATTGAGTATAACCTGTTTATCATTACTAAGTGATAGATCTGAGTAATTACTGCGGTGCTCTGTGCTTTCTGTGAAGTGTATTAATGAATGTATGCTAGGAAATAACTGATGCTAAGTGCATTGTAAGCAAGATAATCATAGATCTATGTCCCAGCTAAGGTTGCAGACACCTGAGTCTTGCAACCACCCCTGCCTCTACCTCGGGTGAGACTTCATCTACTTCGTAGGTGTTGCCAAAAGGGATGGTAGTTAGGGCTTTGTTGGTGCCCTCTCGAATGTTGAACCCTAGGTCTGCCCCTGTGCCAACACCTAGCCAGAAGCCAACGTAACAAAAGAAGGGGAGTGCGCTGAAGAAATATGCGTAGAAAACAAAAAAGGACACTACCCCAAGACAAGAAGAACAAGGAGAGGAGGCCAATGTGATGCAATAAACCCCCTCGACAACCACCCCACAAGAGACATGGACACCTAAGAGGCCAATAATACATACAGGGGGATTTCACAAGAAAGAAAAAGCACATAAGCAACTGCTAGAATACACTATCACCGAGGATGACATAGACCTCATGGAAGAAAGAGTGTAGGACCACGCAATGGAATAATTTGAATAAGCCCAACACTAGAGATGCAAAATAAAAGATGATTTGGCAGGGATAAAGTAGGTCCTCAAGCAGATCAGGTCAACGCAAAGGCCTAAAAGGGGAACACAATATTTCCCCGTAGTAGCAACAATAGAGACAAGGTATGCACCGAGTGAGCAAGACATAGTTCAAACTATCGCCCAAGTGAGTCCAACTTTCAGAATGACAATGAACATGTTGCAGATGGATGAAGCTGCAACCCAGACACCATTGAAGGACCTGGCACAGGTAGAACCATTATTAGCAAGAATACCTACCAAGGAACTATACAGGATTCAAGTTAGTGTCGCACAAGAGGTAGAATCACATGCTAGAACAGATGTAGTAGAACTGCATGAGATGAGAAATGGAAAGGATGCCTTGGAATTGGTGGTCGAGTAGTTCAAGCTCGAAACCAAGGAGGAAAAGGAGCGCACAAACAAAATAGAACAGGGTGTGACAACAGTGTAAAATCACATCCGTGACAATGCGCAAGAAGAGAACACAAGTGCAGAGGAGAAACTCAATCTTATTGCCCAAACCATTGAACACTATAGGCAATATATTGAGGAATTAAAAGAAAATTTAACTCCTACAACTCCTCCCGAGGTCAGAGAGCATAGGAAACAAGAAGTTGCACTCCAATTAGCAGAAATGGACAAGCACGTAAGCACAACAAAAGAGTTGTTTGAAAGAGCTCCGCAACTCTGGACAATGATGGATGAGGATGAACATGTCCAAAAGTGGGACCAAGAAGAAGTCTCGGCGCATCCATACAAGAACTCAATAACAGATAGAAAACAATGAGCATCACAGAGCATCTAAAAGGCAATCAGGACTTGAAGAAGCTACAAGCAGATTTAAAATCCACGTAGATCCCAAAACATGAGAGACAAATGGAAGTAGAACCCCTCCAGGAGAAAGAAGTGTAGCTAGAGGAAGAGAAGAGGAACATGGTGCAAGAACAGACAGAGGGCGCAACATTGATCTAGGAGGAGATCACATCGCAGTCAATAGAGGCATTGAAAGGAAAATTTGTGTAGGTCAAGACACGAGGAAGGGAACTAGTAAAGAAGTTCCAAATTTGGAAACAACCATAGAAAGAGCGCTCATTAGCTAAGTGGCTCAGGATGAGCCACATGTCAATGTTGGGGGCCTATTGGGTGCAGGCCTATTTTGAGGAAACACCCAATTTTGGTAAGGAAAGGTCTAATTTTAGAGAAGAATAGCTGGTAGGAAAAACAACACGTGCAAGGGTGATCCAAAATGGATCTAGAAAGGCCTAAAAATCAAATTTCTCAAAATTAGATGAAACTAGAGCCATCGCGTAGGGCTCACCATGTCTATTCCAACCATATTTTTTTTTCTTCCAAAAATGGACACCGTATGCGAAAGTTATCATGATCTGAACTTTTTCCCAAACAGGAAAAAAAAAGTCAAAGTCAACATGTCAAAGTCAACGGATGATGTCAACAATACGACATATGACGTCAATAGTACGTCATACTGAAGACAACATGACATGTGGAAACACTAGAGGCTGACAAGTGGCATTAATTTTTGGCATTTTCAAAGTTGACTTGGACCAGTACAAAAGTGAGACGTGGCATCGTACGAAGGTGCCACATGGCACTGTACAGACATGACACGTGTCAGTATGGAAAGGTGACGTGGCACTACAGATGATGATGTAGAATTATATGGATACTGACATGGCACTATATAGATGTTGATGTGGCACTATGTGGATGATGACATGGCAGTCCATACAGATGACACATGGCAGGTTTTGGTTGGCTGACATGGTCATACGAATGACATGTGGCAGTTGAATGAGCAGGCTAAAATGGTCGTACGAATGACATGTGGAAAAAAAATATGCAAGGTGATGTGGATCGGGCCAATGGAGAGGTGACACCTGTCCCAATGATGAGGCACCACATGGCACCTTCTGGAAGACAAATCTAGCAAAATATCGCTAAATCTGGCTAACTGTCACTAAGTTGGCTAACTATCGCTAAATTTGGCGTAGTTTGGATTATTTCGCAAGGCATGGAAATTGAGAAAAATCAGTTTTTTGACACATTATTCGATATTGTATGGACCGTACAGATCTGACAGGGTACAACATTGGGATTCATGCCAAGGGGAGACCTCGAGGGACTGTTCAAAATCAGGTCGACTTTATACTCAAAAGTTGAAGAATTTCGAGAGCCCGAATATGGCTTATGTTTTTGAATCCAAGTAGCCAAACATAAAAGTGACTCCAGATCCCAAGATGTTGAGCCAAGCATAGATGACTTCATACTCAAAAGTCTCAAAATTTTCTGTTCCATCCAATAGTGATGTTTGTTTCTTTCCAGAAGTTGCACATCTTAAAAGTGGTTTCAGGAGCCGTTATGTGAGTCTTTCTTTTGTATTCTTAAAGCATTGAAGATTAATAGGAATTCGTCCCCACTTAGAAAAGGCCTGGAGACATAGGAAAACTTGTGCCGAACTCCGCTATCAATATTGGTGTTATGTTTTGTTGTTTTTACTTCATATATAACTGCAACTTCTTTCATTAAGATTCTTCTCTTAATTCCTAAATGGTAAAATAACTCATTCATAAACTTAACCATAGTCTTTAAAATATCATTTTCGGATCAAGTGGTATCAAAGAAGGTTGACAGTTGGTTGTTTGAGTTTGCATGATTACGAGGGAAAAGTTAAGTCGTGGTGAAGGCAAGCTTGTAGAAGGAGATCCTGAGATTGGATCAAGAAAGAGGACATCTCAAAGTGAGAAGATGGCATCAGAAGAAGGGCTTTCTCAAAACAAAAGAGAGTTTCAAAGAACTTTCTTCGCCATGTCAGAGATGGTAAAAGTGTTGTATGATGATTACTTGGTACGGAAGAGACCGGTTCAAGGGGAATCTTCAAAGAAATCCAAAAGTGAAGAAGGAGAGGACCCTCCAAAATCTCCTCCTTCATCTCCATAATCTTCTTCTTCTTCAAGTACAAGTTCAACTTCTACTGCAAGAAAACATTCTCATAAACATAAACCTGATATGATATTATTTAAACTTGATGTAAAATTTGTTTTGCCTATGTATGATGGCGAAGTTAATGCTGAGAAGCTTGATAACTGGGTTAGACAGATGGAGGTATATTTTAATGTGAAAGAAATCAAATATGAGGCAACCAAAATTAGATTGGCATCACTTCGTCTTGAAAGCACAACTCTCATCTGGTGGCAAAGTAAAATGCAACATGGAACTCAACAAGTTGGTAAGATTTTTCCATCATGGCATGATTTTATTTCTGCACTTAGAGAACATGTCTATCCTTTGGGGTATAAGGAAAATGATTTAATTGAATAGAAAAGTCTTAAGTTAAGAAAAGGACAGTCAGTGCAGGAATATACATATGAATTTCGTAAGATGGCTTTGATGTTAGATGTTCCATTGACTACACAAGAAACTCTTATGAAGTATATAAGAGGTTTTCCTGCTTATATTTGTAATATTGTATTTATGTTTGGAAATACTAATATTGATGAGGTTTCTGTTCAAGCAACGTATATTGAAGCAGGGAAAAATGGAGTTGGTGTATCAGGGGAATCATCTTCAAAGAAGGATGGCAAAGGAAAATGGAATGGGAAGAAAGAAAATTTAGCGACAGTAAAGGAAGAGAAGTTCTCTTGCAAGCATTGCAAGAAAGAAGGGAATGATGATAAACATTGTTGGAAATTGCACCTAGAGAAGAGACCAAAGTGGTTCAAAGGGAGGACAGGGAGGCAAAAATTTGCAACAACAACATGACCAATAGACTTGGGATCGGATTCAGGTGATGAGTCTAATATTACAACAATTGGTTTGTCGGGTAAAATTGGTGATGGTTTTGATTCTAGAAGTAAATTGTTTCATATAAGGATCATAATGAAACATACTAAGATCGACACTTTGATAGATAGTGGATCTCAATCTAACGTAATTTCAAAAGAAATGGTTAAGAAATTGGGATTAAACACTAAGATGCATCACAAACACTATTCACTAAATTAGATAAGAAAATATCATAAATTTCCCATAACAAAGAAATGTATCATAAAGTTTGAAATTACATCTAAGTATGTGGATGAAGTAACATGTGATGTGGTGCCACTAGAAACATGTGGAATGGTCTTAGGCAACCCTTATTTATATGATCACAAAGAAATCTTCTTCAGGGAACATAATCAATATCACTTAACTAAAGAGGGGACAAAATATGGTGTACATGATCATCACATAAAAGAAAATCAATCTCTTCTAACAATGGAACATTTAAAGACAACAACTTATGCAAACAATACACCTATAATTGTGCCGAGTAAAGCATTTGATATTAAGCATGAACATGAGATGGTTGTAGGATGGGAATTCAATCATACTTTGCTTCAAGATAATTTAATGTCGTGCAATCCCATCAAACATATTGGTCCATTTTCAGTCATATTTATGATGTTATCGCTGCTAATGTTGTATGGCATGGATGGTAGTGGATTCCGGAAGATGTGAAGGAATTTAAATGGCTAACAATATGCTTTCAATTTTCATGGTTATTATGCAATTGATGATGATGTGACAGATGCACATGACAAATTTTAAAGACAAAGGATAAGTGGGAAGGCCTATCCCGCACTTGATGACTGGTTAATATCCTTTTGGAGGACCAAAAGGTCTTAGTGGGGAGGAATGATCCAAAATGGATACAGAAAGGCCTAAAAATCAAAGTTCTTAGAATCAAACGAAACAAAATCTATCGTGTAGGGCTCTTCGTGCCGATTCTGACCATATATATATATATATATATATATATATATTTGAAAATGGACACCATATGTGAAAGTTATCGCGATCTGAACTTTTTCCCAGACATGCAAAAAAAAGTCAAAGTCAATAGAGGATGTCAGCAGTATGACAGATGACGTCAACAATATGTCATGCTGACATCAACATGACATGTGGAAGCACCAGAGGCTGACACATGGCAGTCATTTTTGGCATTTTTAGGGTCAACTTGGACCAGTACAAAAGTGACACGTGGCATCGTACAAAGGTGACACCTGGCATTATATGGACGCAACACATGGCAGTACATATGCTAACGTGGCACTATATGGATGCTGATGTGGAACTATATGGATAATGATGTGATAGTTAGTATGAATGACATGTGGTAGGTTTTGGTTGGTTGATGTGGTCATACAAATGACACATGGTAGCTGACTGGGTAGGCTGACGTTGTCGTACGGATGACATGTGTAAGATAATAGTGCATGGTGACGTGGCTCAGGCCAATGGCGAGGTGACACATGGCCCAATGAGAAGACATCACATGGCACCTTCTAGAAGGCCAAATCTAGCAGTTCCACCAAATATGGTGAAATCTCGCTAAATATGGCTAATTGTTGCTAAGTTGGCTAACTGTCGCTAAATTTGGTAGAGTATGACTTATTTAAACGAGCACACAAATCGAGAAAAATCAGTTTTTTGGCATGCAGTTCGAGACTGTATGGATTTGACAGGGTGTGGCATTAGAATTCATGTTGAGGGGAGGTCTCGAGGGACTATTCAGAAGAAAGTTGAATTTATACTCAAAAGTTGTAGAATTTCAAGAGGAGTCTGAATATGGATTTTGTTTTTCCATCCGAGTAGTCGAACATAAAAGTGTCTCCAGAGCCCAAGATGTAGAACCAAGCATAGCCGACTTTATACTCAAAATTCTTAGAATTTCATGTTGCAACCAATGGTGATGTCTGTTTCTGTCCAAAAGTTTCATATCTGAAAAGTGGTTTCAGGAGGTATTATGTAAGCCTTTCTTTCATATTCTTAAGGCATTGAAGATTAATAAGAAGCCTTCCCCACCAAGACAAAGGCTCGGAGATGTAGGAAAACTTGTGTTGAACTTTGTTATCAATCTTAGTGTTATGTTTTTTTGTTTTTACTTCTTATATGACTGCAAATTCTTTCATTAAGCTTCTTATCTTAATTCCTAAATGGTAAAATAACTCATGCATAAACTTAACTATAGTCTTTAAAATATCATTTTCGGATTAGAGGGAAATCTGCATGCAAAGGAGGAAAGCATGCAAGGCATGCATGCAGGAAAACCTAACCACATTAGGTTTAGGGTTTTGGTAAGAGATTGTAACAACTAAGAATCTTGTAAATTAATATAAATAAGTACCTAGGAGGTCTAGGTCAGGGTTCCATAAGGTTGGATGATATTGTTTTCCTCGGTTAGGAGAATGACTGTAAGATCTGATACATTTTTGTAAGATGTTGAGTTGTAGAAGATTCAAGTAGCTAGATCTTGAGGGTTACATTGCAAGCTGGGGAGCTTGGTGTGATCTAATCTACCTCAAAGAGGTTGTGGAACATGTTTTGTGATTGTATAATCATAATTGTAGTGCACGTGGCACCATATATTGCAGAAATCTAAATAAAAAATCTGAAGAAGCCAGATCTTTGTGGACATAGCCCAGGAGGGGGTGAACCATGGTAAAACCTATGTCATGTCTTGTGTTTATTGAATATTTACCTTCTGATAGTAGTTAGATTATGAATGGATGAATGAATAGTTCTGTTAGATCATTTAGATTGCATGCATAGACTTAGCGAATGAATGAATATTAAGAATAATATAGAGAACATCCAACTCAAGGCCTAGGAAGCTGAAATACAATCCCATATCCCCACTCTTTCCTAGACTACAAGCATCTTAGCATTGCATTCACCCATAGAAATATCTCTGGTGAGACTATGCAGTACATTTTGTGTGTTGTGTTGCCTTCTAGTTTACCAGGAGGGCCGATAGTTTTAGAGGGTTTTGTTGGAAAATTGTTCATACCTGAACCTAGGTCAACCCAAGAGTACTAAGAGAGATTAATAACCAACATCCATATTCCTCAACCAACTTCAGGTCCCATAAAAAAACCTTTGAGGCTTCTTGTATACTTAATCAAATGCACCAAACACATTTGATGACATTAACCACTCCATCGATGGAAACTAACTCACCATCAATCTCAACCACATCTATAGGGATTCCAAACTTCTCCAAGGGTTGACATTAATCTCTAAGGGTTGACATCAATGAAAATCAAATGTCCAACAATTTCCCCCTTTGGCATTGATGGCAACACCAACATTGATGGAAACATTGATGGCAACACTGATACTCCAATACTCATGCTCCCCTGTGATAATTTCTCATCATCAATGTTTCTCACTCTCCCCCTTCATGTCCATATTCCTCAACCAACTTCGGGTCCCATAACAACACCTTCGGGGCTTCGTGTAGACTTCATCAAATGCACCCAACACATCTACAGACATCAACCTCTCCATCAATGACAACTAAATCACCATCAATATGAACCATATCTCTAGGCCTTCCAGACTTCTTCAAGGGTTGAAATCAATGGCAAAGGGTATATCTCCTTGGGGTTTCTCCCCATATCTTCATGCATCTATTATCTCTCTTTGTTTCCATGTCTTTGTTCTTTCTCATATTTCTCTCCTCGTGTTCCTATTCTCTTGTGACTTCCCCTAAAAGTATACCTTCTTTGAACAATTTTTCTCTAACTTCATGAACTTGACTATTACTCTTTTGATATTTCTCTTCCTTTGACGTCACGGGAAAAAGGGTAAATCTTCTTTGTTCTCTCTCTCCCCCTATATGAAATCCTCTGTTTTCTCTTCATGGTGATTCCTCATGTAAAACTTTGATGTATATGAGAAGCATTCAAAAATATTCTTTACAATTCTTTTGCATCTCTACCCCTATCTGCATGCTATTGATCTTCCTTTATGAATCTATTAATGATTTATCTTTCCTTGACTTCTCTACAAGATGTTGTGTAGATCAATGTAGGGCTACATGTAAATGTTTCATTTCCTCTCTTCCAATGCTTGCTAATTGTCCAGTGGTGCTTCCTCTTGTAACTCTTTCACATATATAAAAATCATTCATTACTTGATTTCTTCATTCACTTGTCATGTTCACTTGACCATACTGTTCAATGATTTTCTTCTGATTATTTAGCTTCTACTGATGGTTTCTCTTTCCTTATTATGTTGTGTCTTTCACTGCTTGTCTTTCTGTGACCAACTGATTCCAATTGATTCCAATTGTAAATACACTACTATGCATCTTCTCTTACCCATGTTTTATGTACTTTCTAATGACCTCATAAATCCATCTCTGTCCATATGTCATAAATTGGCCATAACTATGCTACTCAATTGTCCACAATGCTGAACCATTTGTCACTGTACTATCATGAAGAATTCATGGCTACAACTGATCATCACATGTTCCCATTTCTTCAAATTGAATTGGTCTTCTCTATCTTCCAATCAAACTTTGTATGTTTGGAACAACCTGTACTGAAGATATCCCTGCCTGAATACATATGTGGAATACAATCATAAAATTTTGCTTGTGTAACTTCCAACTGATATCTGAGTGGAAACACTACTTATCAACTGATCAATCTTTCACATCATACTTTTCTTATTTGACTACTCTAAATTTGTTTTTGTATATACTTCAAACTACTCAAAGGATGGTTCTCTGATCTGTAGTAGCTACCACACCGACTCCCCTTATTCAATATTCATATTTAGAGGGAGTCTCCAATCTGAGTGGCTAAGAAAAATACCTGCTTTGATGCAAAGTAATCTTCTTCTTCGTCTGTAGACTCATCATCTCTCTGAACTATGGATTCTTCTTTTTTGCATGTGGATTCATTATGGTTTTGCACTACAATTCCTAAGAGTACAATTTTTCGGGATTGTTCTTTGTTCTCTTGGTCTTGTTTTCTTACTACTGCAAATCCTGTGATCTCTGGGACCTGGTCTTCATTCACTTGTTCTTATTGTTTTTCATTTCTTCTCCGAACCTTCATGTATTTGACATCTTCCTTTTTCCTTGTAGATTTGTCTTCATCTCGTACTATTGCCAATCCCGAGAGTATGACTTATGGGTGTCCTTCATTCATCTGATCTTCCTTTACCTATTCTTGATTTATTTTCCAAACCTTCTTATATCTGATATCAATGTTCATTTTCATAGAAGTATCCATCATGTTTCTACAATCACGAGCTATGTGACCATAATTATGACATTTTTAGCACTCAATGTTGTGGGGAGCCACATAGGTATTTCTTGTCTGAAAATTTATTCCATATGCTCTGCAATATACAACTTTATGTCCTAAGTTAGTACAAATAAAAAAATGATCATAAAATAAATTTACATACCTAGCTAGGAGTGAATGATCTTCTTTGTGGTGTAGTCCTTCTGAATTCTTATCTTGGTTGATCATGATCATGATTGGATCTTCTTTGTGGCTTGAATATGGATGGTATTCTTGAAGATGTATCTCTATCATTTTCCTTTGATTCTTCCTGACCATGATTACTTCCTTTGAGTACTTCTACATAACTCTTACTCTTTTCTTCAATATTCTTTTCTGGCACCCTGGAGTGCTTCTCTTCAACATTCTCAACTGATGATGTGGATGTTTCTATCTCTTTAACATTCTTGTTGATATTGACAATTTTAGCTCTCAATGTGACAACTTCTTATTCAAGCTTCTCAACATCTTCTTCTTTATTCTTCATATGAATATTCATGACTAATTATGTTCGCTTTTCTTTTTCAAGTTGGATCTTCAAGGAGATGATTTCCTTTTAAAGTCTTCTTTCTTCTTGACTAAATTCTGCTTCAAGTTGATTTGAGTCCTCAGTTCTTTCCTTAAGATGATATGTCAAAATATTATCTCTTTTCTCTGCTTCCTTTCTTTTTGCTTTAAGACATTGCTTTTCTTCCATTGCTTCCTTTCTTAGCATTGTTATTTCAACTTCCAAACACTGTTTTTCTTCCATCTGACTTTTTTATGTTTCTTCAATCCTTCTGGATTCTTCTAGTTGGGCTTTTAGTTTCACAATGACCTATTGGGCTTCTTTTGAACTTTCTTGAGAATTCTTCTTGACTAATTGTGATCTAGATTATTTTCAGAACAAAATGAAGGCAGAGATATTACAATGAAATACACATAAATATTGCCAGAATTAGATAAATACAACAATACATGATTTCTATTAATGAAAGAAATATATAGAGACTGTAAAAATACAAAGTGCAAGACTCGCTAGAATGGTGGTAGAATTATCTATGAGAAGAGATGTGATGGATACACTCATTCGCTAGAACATAATTACAATGAGGCTCTGAAGACCCTTTTATAATAAACATGAATGCCAAAACCCTATACATCCAAAAACCTAACCCTAGGAGATGAAGAACCAAAAGTCATGTGGGCCCTCTTGGGGTAAGTTAGTACATCAACTTCCCGAGGTCACAATTTTTTCATACGGTTTCCATTTTAGGCATGTGATAGCCCATTGGAAAGGCCTTTTAAAGAACTACACATTATACCATAAAACTATGACTTTGTCTTCAGTTTAACTGTGGTAAACCAAGAAAATACTGTTTAGGGCTCCAAAACGGCCCTGAAAGTACAAAAAGATGCATTGATATGAAAAATTCCAAAATAATCCAGTTGGAATAGGTGGGCAGCCACCATTATCTTCCTAGATACTGTGTAGGGCATCAGGATAGTCCTAGAAGTGTATAACCCACAATTACAAAGAAATTTTCCCATTACAGAGAAACGTGTTGAACTAAAAACTATCAGGATGAGCCAGTTGGAATTTGGAACAGGTGGGTGGCCACCAATTTCCACCTGGATCAGTCCCCCCCCCCTCTTAGGAAGCAATGGTATTCATTGTGTTGAGTTCCCGAGGAAGAGGGGAAAGCATTCACTAAATCTAAATCTTGGTGAGTTTCGTCCTTGCTCGAGAAGTTGCACTGGTTGGTTTGTGGAAGGCTGTCACGAACCTATTGTTGGTGGGGTTGAATCTGTTCCATCAACTTATTGTATATGGGTTTGATGGGGCATTGTGTAGGCACCATCATAAGTGAAGAAATAATATCTTATTTCTCTTCTACAATCTCCTTATGTTGGATAGAAGGTGTTGAGGTTGTAGTGGTTGTAGTGGCCTTCTGTGCATCCTTTGAACAAACTAAGAAGAGGCTGAATTTTGTAGTATGAGAGATTACCTTGCAACACTGTTTTGGTGGAACAATAGTTGAAAATACCTCTGGTATCCTGTAGAGATGACCCCCCAAAGTAATAATGACACTATGGGGTCGGGAATCATAAACAACATGACATTTTCACATATATGGTTGGTCCAAAACAAAATCACATACATCAGTAGGGGAAATATCACACACTACCTCATCCTTGAAGGGTTGGATGCCATAGGATAGGCGACATTGATGGCTGACACAAAGATCTAGTCTCTGGTGAAACCACCCAATGATGTATGGTTGCAGGTGTGGTGTTGTCGACAACCTTAATTGTTTGATGACCTCAACTGAGATGGAGTTCTTCTGGCTGCTGCTATCAACAATGAGATGCAATAGGGTCCCCTTCACCCACATATGTGAATGGAAGAGGCGCTCCCCCTCTTTAGGAGATACTATTTATTTTGGTTGAATTGTTGCAGTCGCGAGAGTAGCAGTGGGGTCTACATCAATGATTTGTATTTTTTCATTATTTTTTGGATCAAATTCCGAATCAAAGTTCAGATCCTTGTCTTTAACCTCGACCACCAATTACTATTTCGAGCAACATTCATTGATGTTGTGCCAACAACTTTTGTGGATGTCACACCACTTCCCAGTGTCATTCTTTGTATTTCCTTTACCCTTCTTTTCCTGTGTCTTGGATTGGTTTTTAGGAGGTTGTTGGTTAGGGCCATCTTTATTATGCTTTGGTTGTTGCATATTTGCAGACCCAAACTCTCATTTGTTCTAGTGTCTAAATTTATACTCAATTTTGACAACATATTGATAGCTAGCTCCCAATGATGAGATGTTTAGGAAATCCATTTCGGTTTGGATGTACCTATGCAGAGCCCCATAGTATTTCAAAACCCTATGTCACTCGAAGTATTTGATACCCAACTTGGTGCGCAAGGTATGGAAAGTATTTGTGAACTCTGACACTGTTTGGCTCTTCTCTTGCCGAAATTTGGTCCATCTCCAACAGGGTAATATTGTTCCTTTATTGCATCCACAAAGAAATCACAAGTGGGCTTGGCCCCATATGTTCCATATTCCTCTGTGGAAATTTTCTCCCAGTAATTTTCCCACCAATGTTTTACATGGGGGAGAGCCTTGAGGAGTGCGAAGGTGATCTTTTCCTTGTCAAAAAAATTGTGAAAAAAAAAATTGTAATACCCCCGTTTCCCCTAGTTTGTAAATATAACTATAACTGCCCAAGAGACTATGGAAAACTATATATGTGTGAATGTTTGATTTGAYGAACCTTTGTATAAAAGTTCAATGTATGTATTTTCTATTATTAATATAAAATGGATAAGTGTTGCATAACTGTTAAAAGCGGGGAGCGGAGGGGGGGGGGGTTCCAAGATAGACCATGGATGTTATGAGAGAGATGATGAGGAAAACCAAGAATGGTTGAGATGACCATCACCAAACCAGTACCTTACTGGATGTAATTTATCAATAGTCCTATGACCCAAAAATGAATTACCAGTCAGGCTGGTAGTTGGAAGGCCCTCCTCAAGAGCTAATGAGGAGATGGGGCAATGTACCCATCTATAAGGCTTCCAGATCTGACCACGAGTTGGGGATTCAAACCCACACAAACCTTGTTGAGGAAGGAAAGAAAGGAATTAATTTGGGGGCAGAGGCAGATCTGCAAGGAAGCAGAGTGGAGAAAATGATCTACAGAAATGAAGAAAGCAATTTCAACTCTAAGGTTGGAAGTAAAATTGAGAACCAAGCTCGTTCTGGATGCAAAAATCTTTTGGAAACATTTTCAATCCAAGATGATAAATGAGGCTGACGAGTGATAGTGGAAGTGATCGTGTAGACCTCCTTCCTTGGTACAGATAAAATTCTTTTCTAAGTTCCTATGGGAGGAGGAGAGTAACCTTCGTCCCTGAATGTCATTGAGAAAGAAGAAAGAGTCTCTCTCAGAGCACCATGGTCTATCTTGAGGGTGGCCATCGATAAATTCGTCAGGAGTAGTTGTGCCTATGATTGGGTTGAAATAGGCACCCCTTTCAGCAGTCGCTTCACGATTCTGACCCATGATAAGTATTTTCATACTCTGCGTAATGAAATGGAAGTGATGGTTGAATGTCTGTGTTTATGGTTAAGTTTTACAATGTTTGAACAGTTATTAGAAATGCTCATTTGCTTTTGTAAACTGCTATATTTACATGGTCTTCTGTTTTCCTCAATTTAACATCTAGAGAGATATGGGACGTGAGTCTAAGTATAGGCTATGGTTTCTGCACTAGCTAGAGATTTCCTAAGGGGACTTTTCCTTAAGATGGACTTTGTAGTGCAAGAGTTGGGATGGGTTTAGCCAGATTATTTCAGTGTTGTCGACCTCTCAAATTCCCTTCGCGGGAAGACTAAGTTTGAATTCGGTGGAAGTAGGACACCTCCATCAGACCCTTCACCTATATGACTAAGGGCTCATGCCTAGGTCCTTAACCATTTCACAACTAAGAGATCAATGTGTATCCCATGAGAATTGTTGGAAGACCCATGTGACCAAGGTCTCAAAACCCTGTGCTAGGTCTAAAAGGAGCTAAGTATTTATGGCTTTAGAACTCAGGGAGTTTGGAGCTTCGGGGTGTTACGACCTTACCATTTGCAAACTGGTCGAAAGAAACTTGTTGACATGGTCAACCATGAGGATGACCGACATCTGGAGGTTTCCCTAACCATGGAAGAATAGACATGTCCCACCATTAAACCTTGACTCACTCACCAATCATGAAGTAACACGAGTCACAGATACAAAGGTATTTGAGAGTTTCCTTGGTCATTGGATATACTCCAAATTCAACTTCGACACTGACCACTTCAGGGGAACAATGATTTCATGACCCCAAATTCCCCGAATGTCGGAGCTACGAATTGACATGGACCATTGATTTGAGGACGCATCGATATTCGTCCTTGATTTCTAGATCTAGAATATATTCAGCACTTTGATGAAGTCCTACTCTAGGAGAAAAGGAGTGTGGAGTGGGTAAAGTCCTCGAACATCGAAGTTACGAAGTGATAGGATCCATAGATCCAAGGATGCTTCAGGATCTCCCCTGACCATTATATCTAGACCATGGTAAGCACGGTGTTGACCACTCCGGTAGCAAGGAGGTAGTCACACAACATACCCCCCGAATGTTGAAGTCACGAAGTAATGAAGGTCATAGATTTTTGGATCTATGTGGGTGCATATCAACTGTGGGGTCTAAGGGAGTTGGAAGGCTATCAGTCTAGAGTGATGTGGCATGTTGATGTCACCTAGAGTAACGTGGACCCACGTTGGACATGCCACATGTCACCTTGATTCATACTTTTGGAGACCTTAGGTTCCCATTGGAATGTGACATGTGTCTCCCTCTAACGGGTCCACATGTCATCTCATGCATTACCATGTGTCACCCCCCTTGGCACGTATTCTCTTGGTTTATTGATAGGTAGAGTACTCGAGGCCCACTTGTCCTTACCTCCACATTTAATATGTCACCTTGTGCAAGGTGAACCCTTCAAGAGTCCGGGACTTTGGGACTCTAGATGTTTGGGGTGCACTGTCACAGATATACTAAAAGACCCGAAGGTCGGATCCACGTGGAAAGATTTTGGGCTCCTTCGAGAGTTCACGATTTCAGGACTTTAGGGAATGTGCACGTAGAAAGAGAAATGGGCATTCGGAGCCGAACGTTGAACTCCCCTCTAGCCTATGTGTTAAATAAGGAACAATCCCCTACCGTTGGATTGGACGGTGGGTGGAATTCCATTGTAGATGTAAAAATATGGAGATGGTATGAATGAGATGGACCCACATGGTCCTTGACTAATAACGCCCGAAGAGATTCGAGAGGCAATAACTTGCAATCCATAACTCATATTCCATTATGGTGGCAACCGTTAGAAATCTCGTGGCAAGTAGAAGCCGATGGAGATCTCAGAATTAGGATTTGAGATAGTCAAGGAAAACAAAATTATGATTCCCCATCCCTTAAAAGAGTATTGAGGGGTCGAGTCTGTTACATAAATAACCTTCTAGCATATTTAACCATTTTTCTAAGGCATCTGCATCTATATGACCTTCAAATACGAGAATATCAAAATTAACTTGTACCTTGAAGGGAGAAGTTCCTCCAAAGTGGTTGCTTGATGAAGATGTTCCTGTTGCTATCAGAAGGCATTGAAGGATGTGGGAAACATTCTCTATCATTTTGTCCCTCTATCGCACGAGAGCTTGCTCAAGCAACAGGGTAATAGAATCTTCTGCTCCATCATTTTTCTTTTCTTCCACCATAGAGGGTTTCTTGGGCATGCAAGAGTGATTGTCCTCAAGAGAGACAATCTCAAGACCCAACTTTCTATACTTGGACCTTGTCAGGGACATGCACTGAAAAAAAAACAAGAGAAACCTCCTCTAATACCATTGATCCAGATTATTTTCGGAATGGAATGAAAGTAGAGATATTACAATGAAATACACATAAACATTGTTAGAAATAGAGAAATACAACAATACATGATTTCTATTAATGAAATAAAAGTACAGAGACTATAAAAATATAGAGTGCAAGACTCACTAGAATGGTGGAAACTTTATCTTTGAGAAGAGATGTGATGGCTACGCTCATTCACCAAAAGATGATTACAATGAGGCTCTGAAGGCATTTTTATAATAAACATGAATGACAAAACCCTAGACATCCAAAAACCTAACCCTAAGAGATGAAGCACCAAAAGTCATGTGGGCCCCATTGGGGTAACTTAGTACATCAACTTTTCGAGGTCGTAAATTTTGCATACGATCTTTGTTTTAGGCATGTGATAGCCCATTGGAAAGGTATTTTCGAGAACTATGCATTATGTCATCAAAGTGTGACTCCGTCTACAATTTGATTATGGCAAGCCAAGAAAACACTGTTTAGGGCCCCAAAATGGCCCTAGAAATACACAAAGATGTATTGATATGAAAAAATCCAAAATAAGCTAGTTGGAAAAGGTGGGAGGCCACCATTATCCACCTGGATGTTGTGTAGGGCTTCACGATAGCCCCAGAAGTGCATAACCCACAATTACAAAAAAATGTCCCCATTACAGAGAAACGTGCTAAACTGAAAACTATCAGGATGAGCCAATTGGAATTTGGAACAGGTGGGTGGCCACCAATATCCATCTGGATCAGTCCTCCCCCCTTGGGAAGAAATGGTATCCATTGCGTTGAGTGTACGGGGAAGAGGGGAAAGTGTTTTCTAAATATGAATCTTGGTGAGCTATGTGCCTTGCTAGAGAAGTTGCACTGCTTGGTCTATGGAAGGTTGTCACGAACCTATTGCTGGCAGGGTTGAATATGTTCCACCAACCAGTTGTCTCTTGGCTTGACCGGGCATTGTGTAGGAACCATCGTAGGTGAAGAAACAATATCTTCTTTCTCTTATGCAATCTTCTTCTATTGGAAAAAAGGTGTTGAGGTTGCAGTGGCCTTATGTGCATCCTTTGAACAGACTTTGAAGAGGCTGCATTTTGCAGTATGAGAGATTACCTTGCGGCACTATTTTGGTGTAACATTAGTCGAAACTACCTCTGATATCCTAAAGAGCTGACCCCCCAGAGTAATAATGACACTATGGGGTCGAGACTTATAAACAACATGATGTTTCCACATATATGGTTGTCCCAAAAACAACATCATAAACTTCAATAGAGGTAACATCACACACTACCTCATCCTTGAAGGGATGGATGCCATAGGACAGGCGACACTGTTGGCTGACATGGAAATATCGTCTCTGGTGAAGCCACCCGATGTTGTATGGCTACGAGTGTGGTGTTTTCAACAAACCCAATTGTTTGATGACCTTAGTTGAGATGAGGTTCTTCTGGCTGCCACTATCAACAATGAAATGCAACAGGGTCCCCTTCACCCACATTTGTGAATGGAAGAGGCACTCCCCCTCTTCAGGATCTATTGTTTCTTCTAGTTGAATTGTTGCAGTTGTGACAGTAATAGTGGGGTCTGCGTGATGATCTATATTTTTTCATTATTTTCTGGATTATATTCTAAATCAAAGTTTAGATTCTTGTCTTTGACCTCGACCACCAATGACTATTTCGAACAACATTCATCGGTGTTGTGCCAGGGGATTTTGTGGAAGTCACACCACTTCCCAGTGTCATTCTTCGTCTTTCCTTTACCCTTATTTTCTTGTGTCTTGGATTGGTTGTTAGGAATTTTTTGGTTAGGGCCATCTTTATCATGCTTTGGTTGTTGTGGATTTGCAAACCCGAACTCCCATTTGTTCTGGTGCCTAAATTTCTACTCAATTTTGACAAGATATCGATAGGCAACTCCCAATGATGAGATGTTTAAAAAATCCATTTCGGTTTGGATGCACCTATGCAGAGCCCCACAGTGTTTCAGAGCCAGATGCCACTCGAAGTATTTGATACCTAGCTTGGTGTGCAAGGTATGAAAACCATTTTTGAACTTCGAGATTGTTTGGCTCTTCTCTTGCCGCAGTGTGATCCATCTCATGTACTAGTCTTCATAGTTATCAACAGGGTAATATTGTTCCTTGACCACATCCACAAAGAAATCCTAAGTGGGATCGACCCCATATATTCCATATTCCTCTATGGAAATTTTATCCCAGTAAGTTTCCCACCAATGTTTGGCATGGGGGAGAGGCTTGAGGAGTGCAAAGGTGATCTTTTCCCTATCAGAAAAATTGTGAATAGAGAAATAACCTTCTAGTAGATTTAACCATTTTTCTAAGGCATCTGCATCTATCTAACCTTCAAATATGGGAATATCAAAATTAACTTGTACCTTGAAGGGAGAATTTCCTCCAAAGTGGACACTTGATGAAGATGCGTTTGTTTCTATCAGAAAGTGTTGAAGGATGTGGGAAATTTTTTCCATCATTTCGTCCCTCTGTCGTGCGAGAGATTTCTCGAGCAACAGGTTAATAGAGTCTTCTTCTCTGTCATTTTTCTTTTCTTCCACCATGGAGGGTTTCTTGAGAGTGTGAGAGCGATTGTCCTCAAGTGGGACAATCTCGAGACCCAACTTGCTATACTTGGACCTCATTAGGGACATGCACTGAAAAATGATCAAGAGAAGCATTCTTTGATACCATTGATCAGGATTATTTTTGGAATGAAATGAAAGTAGAGATATTACAATTAAATACACATAAATATTGCTAGAAACAAAGAAATACACAATACATGATTTCTATTAATGAAAGAAATGTACAGAGACTGTAAAACTATAGAGTGCAAAACTCGATAGAATGGTGACAACTTTATCTCTAAGAATAGATGTGACGGCTACGCTCATTCGCTAGAATATGATTACATTGAGGATCTGAAGGAATTTTTATAATAAACATTAATTTCAAAACCCTAGACATCCAAAAACCTAACCCTAAGAGACGAAGTATAAAAAGTCACGTGGGCCCCGTTGGGGTAAGTTAGTACATCAACTTCCTGAGGTCGTAACTTTTGCATACGATCTATGTTTTAGGCATGTGACAGCCTGTTGGAAAGGCCTTTTCAAGAGCTATGAATTGTGTCATCAAACTTTGACTTTGTTTATAGTTTGAATGTGGAAAGCCAAAAAAAAAACTATTTAGGGCCCCAAAACAACTCTAGAAGTACAAAAAGATGTATTGATATGAAAAATTCCAAAATAAGCTAGTTGGAATAGTTGGGCGGCCACCATTATCCACCCGGATGCTGTGTAGGGATTTAGTATAGCCCCAGAAGTGTAGAACCCACAATTACAAATAAATTTTCCCATTATAGAGAAACACGTTGAACTGAAAACTGTCAGGATGAGCCAGTTGGAATTTGGAACAGGTGGTTGGCCACAATTATCCTCCTGGATCAAATTGTTCCTCAAGAAACTTGTTTTTGTTTCTTTATTTCATTAATTCATATAAATCACTAATCAATTCTGCTTCAATATCTACTATGCCTTCTTCATAGTCTTCTTCTTCTTAATTTGTCTGACATGATGGACATCTTTCTTCTTGTTTTGTTCTTGCATATTCTTTAGCATTCTCTGGCTTTGTGATGGGAAATTCCTCAGAGTAAATATTATGTATCTTATCCCAAAGTTCTTTAGATGATGAAAAATTTCCAACTTTTTCTTTTACCAAATCAGGTAATCCTTCAATGATGAAATCCATTGCAATTTTGTTGTTTCTTTTCAATTCCTTCTTGGCTGCAGTCTTTGGTTTTTTTGTAGCGGTGTATCCTGTAACAAATAAGTACCAAACATCATACCCATGTGCTTGTAAAAATGTTTTCATTCTTTTTCTACACATCTCATACTTTATTCCATTTTGACCATCGAACTATGGTATTCCATTTCTATACAAACTGTTGCTCTCTGTGATCTTCCTTCTAGTGGTTAAATTGTTTTTTGAAGGACCTAATATGATACCAATTGTTGGAATATTGAGAGGGGGGAGGTGAATCAGTACAAGCACTTTTATCACTTTTAACCACAATATATAAACTTCAATATTATCAACAATATATCATCAATGTATCGTCTATGATTGCATTAAGTATCACTAGATTTCTAATCTCTACGGTGAATTTAAATTGATATTTTGCACATATAGATGGCAATAGTTGATTTTAAATTCCATAATGAATCGTGGATAAATCACTTAAGCCATTTGTATTTAGCATTGAAGAGTTCATGGTGTAAGTTTGAAGTAGAGAGATAGAGGAAGGTTATTGTATAATTTGTTAGATTGTAACCAAGAAATAGAATTTGATAGTAGAAATGGGTGGAGGATTGAATGAGCATTAGCCTGTAGAGATAGATATTATTTGAAACAATCCAAAAATGTGTTGCATATCTTTGAAAGGGAAGCATAGATAAAATTCATAAACAAACTCCAATGATTTAGTGATGTCATCACCATGGACTTTTCTCAGCATCTTTGTGATAATGCTGCCAAAATTCATGGATTGCTTATTCAGGTCACTAATGAGTCCATCTCCCAAGTGACTAGACTATAATCCATAGGGATGAAATGGTTAAAAATAAAAATTGAGGCTCATGAAGCTAGGAAGATATTTTTACATACTAAAGAGATGGTTATGTATACAAGAAAATGGGTTAAATGGGAAATGTTTTCGATACCATGAGATGAGGTTACCTTACACATCATTCGTTATATTACTTGTGAATTTAGGAATAATAAAGTTCTTTCCTACTATATCAAGTTTTTAGAACACTTGAGGCACTGATGACTCATCAACATTCTCTTTTTTCCTATTGCAATCCATATAGAGAATGTTTGCAAAGGTTCATATGGGTCAACAAGCTTCCTTGCATTGCATGGTGATCCGGATTTATTTTCGGCACGAAATGAGAGCGAAGATATAATAAAGAAATACACATAGATATCAAAGATATCCAATAATATAACAGAAATTTATCAGAGATGCAACCATAAACACAGATATACAGTAATACATGATTTCTATTAATGGAATAAATGTACAGAGACTGTAAAAATACAGAGTGAAAGACTCGCTAGAATGGTGGCAGCTTATCTCTAAGAAGAGATGTGACAACTACTCGCATTCGCAAGAAGATGATCACAATGAGGCTCTGAAGGCCCTTTTATAATAAAAATGAATTCCAAAAACCCTAGACATCCAAAAACCTAACCCTAGGAGATGAAGCACCAAAAGTCATGTGGGCCCCGTTTGGGTAAGTTAGTACATCAACTTCCTGAGGTCGTAACTTTTGTATATGATCTCTGTTTTAGGCGTATGATAGCCCATTTGAAAGGTATCATCAAGGAGATTCATTTTGGGGAATCAATCATGCCTTTAGATATATTTGATCTAAATTATTTATGGCACGAAATGAGATCGAAGATATAATAAAGAAATGCACAGAGATATCGTAGATATTCAATAATATAAAAGAAATGTATCAAAGATGCAACCATAAACACATATATACAGTAATACACAATTTCTATTAATGAAAGAAATGTACAGAGACTGTAAAAAATACAGAGTGAAAGACTCGCTAGAATGGTGGTAGCTTATCTCTGAGAAGAGATGTGACGGCTACTCGCATTCACAAGAAGATGACTACAATGAAGCTCTGGAGGCCCTTTTACAATAAGCAGGAATGCCAAAAACCCTAGACATCCAAAAAACTAACCCTAGGAGATGAAGCGCCAAAAGTCATGTGGGCACCGTTTGGGTAAGTGAGTACATCAACTTCCCGGGGTCATAACTTTTGCATATGATCTCTGTTTTAGGCGTGTAATAGCTCGTTGGAAAGGTATCATTGAAGAGATTCATTTGGGGGGATAAATAATGCATTTGGATATCATTGAGAACCTCAATATTGAAAAACCTTCATTTGGTCCCTCAAAATGGCCCCGGAAGTTAAAAGCTGCTAAAAATAGTAAATTGTCAAAATTGCCAGAAAACTGTTTTGAGACAGCCGGAAAATGTGGGTGGCCACCAATATCCACCTGGAGCAATCCTCCCTCCTTAGGAAGTAATGGTATCCATTGCATTGAGTTCCCAGGGGAGAGGGAAAACCGTTTGTTGAATATGCATCTTGGTGAGCTACTTGCCTTGCTGGAGACGTCGTGTTGCTCAGTTTGTGGAAGTCTATCACGAACCTGTTGAGGTTGAGGTTGTTCAACAAGTTGGGATACATGAGAGGACCATGTGCATAAGGAATATTTGCGCTTTGCTACAACCTTGTCGACCTACTTCTGTTGGATAGAAGGTGCTTGGGGCGAGGTTGTAGTGGTTCCAATGTCCTTCTATTCCCCTTTTGAACAGATTGTGAAGAAGATGAATTTTGTAGTATGAGATACTACCTTACAACACTTTTTTGGTGGAATAGTAGTCAGAACTACCTCTGGTATTCTATAGAGATGACCCCCCAAAGTAACAATGACACTGCGGGGTCAAGACTCATAAAAAACATGGTACTTCCACATATATGGTTGGCCCAAGAGAACATCACAGACATCCAGTGGGGCAACATCACATAATACCTCATCCTTGAAGGGATGGATACCGTATGATAATTGAAACTGTTGGCTAACACGAAAATCTTGTCCTTGGCGAAGCCACCCGATGTTGTATGGATGTGGGTGTGGTGTTGTCGACAATCCCAACGGTTTGACGACCTCTGCTAAGATGAAGTTCTTTTGGCTTCCTCTATCAATCATAAAATGTAGAAGATTCCCCTTTACCCAGATCTGTGAATGAAAAAGGAACCCCCCCTCTTCAGGATCTGTCGGTTCTTCAGGTTGAATTATTGCAGTCACGACAATAGCATTGAGGTCTGCGTCAATGATCTGTCCTTTACCAGTATTTTCAAAATCAGATTCTGAATCAGGGTTCGGCTCCTTGTCTTTGATCTTGGCCACCAATGTTTATTTTGAGCGACATTCATCGGTGTTGTGCCAAGGGTTTCTGTGGAAATTGCACCATTTTTCGGTGTTCTTCTTTATCTTCCCGTGACCCTTCTTTTCCTATGTCTTGGACTGGTTTTCAGGAGACTATTTTTTAGGGCCGTATTTGTCATACTTTGGTTGTTGCAGATTTGCAGACCCGAACTCCCGTTTGTTCTGGTGCTTAAATTTCGTCTCAATTTTAACAACATATCGATAAGCAACACCGAATGATGAGATGTCCAAAAAATTCATTTCGGTCTGGATGTATCTATATAGAGCCCCATGGTATTTCAGAACCAAATGTCACTCGGAGTCTTTGATACCCAGATTGGTGCGCAAGGTATGGAAAGTGTTGGTGAACTCCATAACTGCTTGGCCCCTCTCTTGCCGCAGTGTGGTCCATCTCATGTATTAGTCCTCATAGTTTCCAACAGGGTAATATTGTTCTTTTATCGCATCCACAAAAAAATCCCAAGTGGGATCAACCCCATATATTCCAGACTCCTCTGTGGAAATTTGCTTCCAGTAAGTTTCCCACCAATGTTTGACATGAGGGAGAGCTTTAGGGAGTGTGAAGGTGATCTTTTCTTTGTCATAAAAATTGTGAATAGAGAAATAACCTTCTAGCAGAGTTAACTATTTTTCTAGGGCTTCTGCATCTATCTGTCCTTCAAATACAGGAATATCAAAATTAACTTATACCTTGAAAGGTGAGGTGTCTCCAAAGTGGTCGCTTGATGAAGATGCACCTAATGCTATCGGCAGGCGTTGAAGGATGTGGGCAAAATTCTCCATCATTTTGTCCCTCTGTCGCGTGAGAGCTTACTCAAGCAACAGATTGATAGGATCGTCTACTCCGTCGTTTTTCTTTTCTTCTGCCATTGAGAGTTTTTTGGGTGTGCGAGAGTGATTGTATTCAAGAGAGACAAGCTTGAGACCCAACTTGCTATATTGAGACCTCATCGGAGACATGCACTGAAAAAAAAAATGATCAAGAATAGTCTGCTCTGATACCACTGATCCAGATTATTTTCGGCATGAAATGAGATTAGAGATATAATAAATAAATGCACAGAGATATCGCAGATATTCAATAATATAACAGAAATGTATCAGAGATGCAACCATAAACACAAATATACATTAATACACAATTTCTATTAATGAAAGAAATGTACAGAGATTGTAAAAAATATAGAGTAAAAGACTCACTAGAATGGTGGCATCTTATCTCTGAGAAGAGATGTGACGGCTACTCGCATTCACAAGAAGATGATTACAATGAGGCTTTGAAGGCCCTTTTACAATAAGCAAGAATGCCAAAAACCCTAGACATCCAAAAACCTAACCCTAGGAGATGAAGCTCCAAAAGTCATGTGGGCACCGTTTGGATAAGTGAGTACATCAACTTCCCAAGGTCGTAAATTTTGCATACGATCTCCATTTTAGGCGTGTGATAGCTTGTTGGAAAGGTATCATTGAGGAGATTCATTTGGGGGGTGAAATAATAATTTTTTCTATCATTGAGAACCTATATTTCAAAAAAAAACTTCATTTGGGCCCTCAAAATGGCATCGGAAGTTAAAAACTGCTAAAAATAGTAAATTGTCAAAATTGTCAGAAAACTGTTTTGAGCTAGTTGGAAAAGGTGGGTGGCCATTGATATCCACCTAGATAAATTTTCCCTCCTTAGGAAGAAATGGTATCCATTGCATTGAGTTCCCGGGGGAGAGGGAAGGGTCGTATTTGTCATACTTTGGTTGTTGCGGATTTGCAGACCCGAACTACCATTTGTTCTGGTGCTTAAATTTCTTCTCAATTTTAACAACATATCGATAAGTAACACTGAGTGATGAGATCTCCAGAAAATCCATTTCAGTTTGGATGTATCTGTGTAGAGCCCCACGGTATTTCAGAACCAAATTTCATTCAGAGTCTTTGATACCCAGCTTGGTGCACAAGGTATGGAAGGTATTAGTGAACTCCGAAATTTCTTGGCTCCTCTCTTTCCACAGTGTGGTCCATCTCATGTACTGGTCCTCATAGTTTCCAACAGGGTAATATTGTTCCTTTACCACACCCACAAAAAAATCCCAAGTGGGCTTGGCCACATATATTCCAGACTCCTTTGTGGAACTTTTCTCCCAGTAATTTTCCCACCAATGTTTGACATGGGGGAGAGATTTAAGGAGTACGAAGGTAATCTTTTCCCTGTCGAAAAAATGGTGAACAGAGAAATAACCGTCTAGCAGATTTAACCATTTGACTAGGACATCCACATCTATTTGACCTTCAAATATAGGAATACCAAAATTAACCTGTACCTTGAAAGGAGAAGTGCTTCCAAAGTAGTTGTTTGATGAATATGCGTCTATTGCTATCGGCAGACATTGAAGGATGTGGAAAAAATTATCCATCATTTTGTCCCTTTGTTGCGTGAGAGCTTGCTCAAGCAATAGATTTATAGGATCGTCTACTCCGTCATTTTTATTTTCTTCCGCCGTGGAGGGTTTCTTGGGAATGCGAGAGATATTTTCTTCAAGAGAGACAAGATCGAGACCCAACTTGCTATACTCATACCTTTTTGGGGAGATGCACTGAAAAAAATGATCAAGATCAACCTGCTCTGATACTACTGATCGAGATTTATTTTCAGCACAAAATGAGAGCAGAGATATAATAAAGAAATGCACATAGATATCGCAAATATCCAATAATATAACAGAAATGTATCATATATGAAACCAAAAACACATATATACAATAATACACGATTTCTATTAAAGAAATAAATGTACAGAGACTGTAAAAATGCAGAGTGAAAGACTCGCTAGAATGGTGGCAACTTATCTATGAGAAGAGATGTGATAGCTACTCGCATTCGCAAGAAGATGATTACAATGAGGCTTTGAAGGCCCTTTTACAATAAACAGGAATGCCAAAAACTCTATACATCCAAAAACCTAACCCTGGGAGATGAAGCGCCAAAAGTCATGTGGGCCTCGTTTGGGTAAGTTAGTACATCAACTTCCCGGGGTCGTAAATTTTGCATACAATCTTCGTTTTAGGCGTATGATAGCCCGTTGGAAAGTTATCATCGAGGAGATTAATTTTGGTGGATCAATCATTCCTTTAGACATAATTAAGAATATCTATCCTGAAAAACCTTCATTTAGGCCCTCAAAATGGTCCCATAAGTTAAAAACTGCTAAAAATAGTAAATTGTTAAAATTGACAGAAAATTGTTTTGAGCGAGTTGGAAAAGGTGTGTGGCCATTGATATCCATTTGGATCAATCCTCCCTCCTTAGGAAGCAATGGTCTCCATTTCATTGAGTGCCCGAGGGAGAGGAAAAAGCGTTTGCTGAACCTGGATCTTGGTGAGCTGCTTGCCTTGCTGGAGACGTCGCTTTGCTCAGTTTGTGAAAGTCTATCATGAGCATGTGGTTGGAAGGGTTGGACCTTTTTAACCAGTCTGGATACATGAGATTCTTTTTTGGTGAAGGAATATTTACACTTTGCTACCTATTTCTGTTGGATAGAAGGTGCTTGGGCCGAGGTTGTAGTGGTTGCAGTATCATTTTGTTCACCTTTTGAATAGAATGTGAAGAAGTTGAATTTTGTAGTATGAGATACTACCTTGTAGAAAGTTTTAGGTGGAGCAGTAGTTAGAACTACCTCTGGTATTCTATGGAAACAGTGACACTACGGGGTCGAGACTCATAAACAACATGGTGCTTCCACATATATGGTTGGCCCAAGGGAACATCACAGACATCCAGTGGGGCAACATCACATAATACCTCATCCTTGAAGGGCTGGATCCCGTATGATAATTGACATTGCTGGCTGACACGAAGATATCGTCCTTGGCAAAGCCACCCGATGTTGTATGACTATGGGTGTGGTGTTGTTGGAATTTCCAACTATGTGACGACCTCTGTTGAGATGATGTTCTTCTAGATTATGCTATCAACAATAAAATGCAACGGGGTCCCCTTCACCCACATCTGTAAATGAAAAAGGTGCTCCCCCTCTTCAGGATCTGTTGGTTCTTCTGGTTGAATTGTTGTGGTCGTGAAAATAGCAGTGGGGTCTGCGTCGATGATATGACTTTTACCAGTATTTTCATAATCAGATTTTGAATTAGGCTTTAGCTCCTTGTATTTTATCTCAGTCACCAATGACTATTTTGAGGGACATTCATTGGTGTTGTGCCAGAGGATTTTGTGGAAATCGCACCATTTTCCGGTGTCCTTCATTGTCTTCCCGTGACCCTTCTTTTCCTATGGCTTGGACTGGTTTTTGGGAGACTATTTGTTAGGGCCATCTTTGTCGTACTTTGGTTGTTTCGGATTTGAAGACCCGAACTCCCATTTGTTTTGGTGCTTAAATTTCTGCTCGATTTTAATAACATATCGATAAGCAGAACCGAGTGATGAGATGTCCAGAATATCCATTTCAGTTTGGATGTATCTGTGTAGAGCCCCACGATATTTCAGAACCAAATTTCATTCAGAGTCTTTGATAGCCAGCTTGGTGTGCAAGGTATGGAAGGTATTGGTGAACTCCAAAACTACTTGGCCCCTCTCTTTCCGTAGTGTAGTCCATATCATGTACTATTTCTCATAGTTGCCAATAGGGTAATATTGTTCCTTTACCGCTTCCACAAAAAAATTACAAGTGGACTCAACCCCATATATTCCAGAATCCTCTATGGAACTTTGATCCCAGTAAATTTCCCACCAATGTTTTACATGGGGGATATCTTTAAGGAGTGTGAAGGTGATCTTTTCCCTATCGGAAAAATGGTGAACAGAGAAATAACCGTCTAGCAGATTTAACCATTTGTTTAGGGCATTCACATCTATCTGACCTTCAAATATGGGAATATCAAAATTAACCTGTACTTTGAAAGGAGAGTTTCTTCCAAAGTGATTGTTTGATGAAGATCAGTCTGTTTCTATCGACAGGTGTTGAAGGATGTGGGAAAAATTCTCCATCATTTCGTCCCTCTATCGCGTGAGAGCTTGCTCAAGCAACAGATTTATAGGATTGTCTGCTCTGTTGTTTTTCTTTTCTTCCACCATGGAGGGTTTCTTGGGCATGATAGAGTGATTGTCTTCAAGAGAGACAAGATCGAGACCCAAATTTCTATACTTAGACCTCGTTGGGGACATGCACTGGAAAAAATGATCAAGATCAGCCTGCTCTGATACCACTAATCCAAATTTATTTTCGACATGAAATGAGAGCGGAGATATAATAAAGAAATGCACATAGATATCGCAAATATATAATAATATAACAAAAATGTATCAAAGATGCAACCATAAACATAGATATACAGTAATACACGATTTCTATTAATGAAAGAAATGTACATAAACTATAAAAATACAGAGTGAAAGACTCGCTAGAATGGTGGCATCTTATCTCTGAGAAGAGATGTGAAGGCTACTCACATTCACAAGAAGATGATTAAAATGAGGCTATGAAGGCCCTTTTACAATAAACATGAATTACAGAAACCCTATATATCCAAAAACCTAACCCTAGGAGATGAAGCACCAAAATTCATGTGGGCCCCGTTTGGGTAAGTTAGTACATCAACTTCCTGGGGTCGTAACTTTTGAATACGATCTCCGTTTTAGGCGTATGATAGCCCATTGGAAAGGTATAGTCAAGGAGATTAATTTTAGGAGATCAATCATAATTTTTCATAACATTGAGAAGCTCGATCACGGAAAACCTTCATTTAGGCCCTCAAAATGGCCCCGGAAGTTAAAAACTGCTAAAAATAGTAAATAGCCAAAATTGCCAGAAAATTGTTTTGAGATAGTTGGAAAAGGTGGGTGGCCACCGATTTCCATATGGATCAATCCTCCCTCCTTAGGAAGAAATGGTATCCATTGCGTTGAGTGCTCGAGGGAGAGGAAAAAATGTTTGTTGAACCTGAATCTTGGTGAGCTGCTTGCCTTGCTGGAGACGTCACACTGCTCGGTTTATGGAAGGCTATCACGCGCATGTGGCTGGAAGGGTCAGACCTTTTTAACCAATCTGGATACATGAGATTCTTTTGTGCAGAATGAATATTTATACTTTTCTACAATCTTGTCGACCTGCTTCTGTTGGATAAAAGGTTCTTGGGCCGAGTCTGTAGTGGTTGCAGTATCCTTTTGCTCATCTTTTGAATAGATTGTGAAGAGGTTGAATTTTATAGTATGAGATACTACCTTGCGACACTTTTTAGGTGGAATAGTAGTCGGAAATACCTTTGGTATTCTGTAGAGATGACCCCCATGAGAAACAATGATACTGCGGGGTCGAGACTCATAAACATGGAGCTTCCACATATATGGTTGGCCCAAGAGAACATCACAAAAATCCAATGGGGAAACATCACATAATACCTCATCTTTGAAGGGTTGGATGTCGTATGACAATCGACATTGCTGGCTGACACAAAGATCTCATCCTTGGCGAAGCCATCCGATATTGTATGGATACGTGTGGGGTGTTGTCAACAATCCCAACTGTTTGACGACCTCTTCTGAAATGATGTTCTTTTGTCTTCCGCTATCAACAATAAAATGCAGCAGGGTCCCCTTCACCCACATCTGTGAATGAAAAAGGTGCTCCCCCTCTTCAGGATCTGTTGGTTCTTCTGGTTGAATTGTTGCGGTCGCGACAATAGAAGTGGGGTCTTCGACGATGATCTGACTTTTACCAGTATTTCATAATCAGATTTTGAATCAGGGTTCACCTCCTTGTCTTTTATCTCAGCCACCAATGACTGTTTTGAGTGACATTCATCGGTGTTCTGCCAGGGTATTTTTTGGAAATCACACCATTTTCCAGTGTCCTTTGTCTTCCCATGACCCTTATTTTCCTATGGCTTGGACTAGTTTTCAGGAGACTATTTTTTGGGGCCATCTCTGTCATACTCTAGTTGTTGCGGATTTGTAGACCCGAACTCCCGTTTATTCTGGTGCTTCAATTTCTACTCGATTTTAACAACATATCGATAAGCAACACCAAGTGATGAGATGTCCAGAAAATCCATTTCAGTTTGGATGTATATGTGTAGAGCGCCATGGTATTTTAGAACCAAATTTTGTTTAGAGTATTTGATAACCAGATTGGTGCACAAGGTATGGAACGTATTGGTGAGCTCTGAAACTGCTTGGCCCCTCTCTTTCCGTAGTGTGGTCCATCTCATGTACTGGTCGTCATAGTTGCCAACAGAGTAATATTGCTCCTTTACCACGTCCACAAAAAAATCCAAAGTGGGCTCAACCCCATATATTACAGACTCCTCTGTGGAAATTTTCTCCCAGTAAGTTTCCCACCAATGTTTGACATGGGGGAGAGATTTAAGGAGTGCGAAGGTGATATTTTCCCTGTCGGAAAAATAGTGAACAGAGAAATAACCGTCTAGCAAATTTAATCATTTGTCTAGGGAATCCGCATCTATATGACCTTCAAATATGGGAATATCAAAATTAACCTGTACCTTGAAAGGAGAGGTGCTTCCAAAGTGTCTCTTTGATCAAGATGTGTCTGTTTCTATTGACAGGCATTGAAGGATGTGGGAAAAATTCTCTATCATTTCGTCCCTCTATCGCGTGAGAGCTTTCTCAAGCAACATATTTATAGGATCGTCTTCTCTGTCGTTTTTCTTTTCTTCTACCATGGAGGGTTTCTTGGGCGTGAAAAATTGATTTTATTCAAGAGAGACAAGCTCGAGACCCAACTTTCTATACTCGGACCTCGTTGGGGACATGCACTGAAAAAAAAAATCAAGAACAACCTACTCTAATACCACTGATCCAGATTTATTTCAGTATGAAATGAGAGTGGAGATATAATAAAGAAATGCATAGATATATCTCAAATATCTAATAATATAACAAAAATGTATTAGAGATGCAACCATAAACACATATTTATAGTAATACACGATTTTTATTAATGAAATAAATGTACAGAGACTGTAAAAATACAGAGTGAAAGACTCGCTAGAATGGTGGAAACTTATCTCTGAGAAGAGATGTGACAGCTACTCGTATTCGAAATAAGATGATTACAATGCAGCTCTAAAGACCGTTTTACAATAAACAGGAATGTCAAAAACCCTATACACAGGAAGCGCCAAAATTCATGTGGGCCCCGTTTGGGTAAGTTAGTACATCAACTTCTCGGGGTCACAACTTTTGCATACGATCTCTGTTTAAGGCATATGATAGCATGTTGGAAAGGTATTATCGAGGAGATTCATTTTGGGGGATCAAACATGCCTTCGGGTATAATTGAGAAACTCTATCCCAAAAAACTTCATTTAGGCCCTCAAATTGGCCCCGAAAGTTAAAAACTGCTAAAAATAGTAAATTGCCAAAATTGTCAGAAAACTGTTTTGAGCCAGTTGGAAAAGATGGGTGGCCATCGATATCCACCTGGATCAATCCTCTCTCCTTAGGAAGAAATTTTCTCCATTGCATTGAGTGCCCAGGGGAGAGGAATAAGTGTTTTCTTAACCTGAATCTTGGTGAGTTACTTGTCTTGCTGGATACATCACGCTGCTCGATTTGTGGAAGGCTATCACGAGCATGTGGCTGGAAGGGTTGGACCTTTTTAACCTGTTTGGATACATGAGATTCTTTTGTACAAAATAAATATTTACACTTTTTTACAATCTTTTCAACCTTCTTCTGTCAGATAGAAGGTTCTTGGGGCAAGTCTGTAGTGGTTGTAGTATCCTTTTGTTTGCCTTTTGAACAGATTGTGAAGAAGCTGAATTTTATAGTATGAGATACTACCTTGCATCCCTTTTTAGGTGGAGCAGTAATCAGAACTACCTCTAGTATTCTGTAGAGATGACCCCCCCAGAGAAATAATGACACTGTAGTGTCGAGACTCATAAACAACAGGGCACTTCAACATATATGGTTGTCCCATGATAACATCACAAACATCTAGTGGGACAACATCACATAATACCTCATCCTTGAAGGGATAGATGCCGTATGAAAATCGGCATTGCTAGCTGACATGAAGATCTTGTCCTTGGTGAAGCCACCCAATGTTGTATGGTTGTGTGTGTAGTGTTGTCGACAATCCCAAATGTTTGACAACCTCTTCTGAGATGAGGTTCTTCTGGCTTCCACTATCAACAATTAAATGCAACGGGGTCCCCTTCACCCACATCTGTGAATGAAAAAGGTGCTCCCCCTCTTCAAGATCTATTGGTTCTTCTAGTTGAATTGTCGCGATCATGACAATAGTAGTGAGGTCAGTGTTGATGATCTGACTTTTACCAGTATTTTCACAATCAAATTCTGAATTAGGGTACGGCTCCTTGTCTTTTATCTCGACCACCAATGAATTTTTTGAGTGACATTCATTAGTGTTGTGCCAGGGGATTTTGTGGAAATCGCACCATTTTTTGGTGTCCTTCTTTGTCTTCCCGTGACCCTTGTTTTCTTGTGGCTTTGACTGGTTTTTTGGAGACTGTTTGTTAGGGATTTATTTGTCATACTTTGGTTGTTGCGGATTTGTAGACCTGAACTCCCGTTTGTTCTGGTGCTTAAATTTCTGAACGATTATAACAACATATCAATAAGCAGCACTAAGTGATGAGATGTCCAGAAAATCCATTTCAGTTTGGATGTATCTGTGTAGAGCCCCACGGTATATCAAAACCAAATGTCATTCAGAGTCTTTGATACCTAGCTTGGTGTGCAAGGTATGAAAGGTATTGGTGAACTCTGTAACTACTTGGCCCCTCTCTTGTCGTAGTGTGGTCCATCTCATTTACTGGTCCTCATAGTTACCAACATGGTAATATTGTTCCTTTACCACGTCCACAAAAAAATCCCAAGTGGGCTCGACCCCATATAATCCAGACTCCTTTGTGGAACTTTTCTCCCAGTAAGTTTCCCACCAATGTTTGACATGGGGGAGAGATTTAAGGAGTGCGAAGGTGATCTTTTCCCTGTCGAAAAATGGTGAACATAGAAATAATCATCTAGCAGATTTAACCATTTGTCTAGGGCATCCACATCTATCTTACCTTCAAATATGGGAATATCAAAATTAACCTGTACCTTGAAAGGAGAGGTGCTTCCAAAGTGTATGTTTGATGAATATGTGCTTGTTGCTATCGACAGGCGTTGAAGGATGTGAGAAAAATTCTCCATCATTTCGTCCCTCTATCGCGTGAGAGCTTGCTCAAGAAACAGATTTATAAGATCGTCTGCTCCGTCATTTTTCTTTTCTTCCACCATGGAGGGTTTCTTGGGCGTGCGAGAGTAATTGTATTTGACAGTGACAATCTCTAAACCCAACTTGCTATACTCGAACCTCATTGGGGACATGCACTGAAAAAAATGATCAAGATCAGCCTGCTCTGATACCACTGATCCAGATTTATTTTCGGCACAAAATGAGAGCGAAAATATAATAAATAAATGCATAGAGATATCACAAATATCCAATAATATAAAAGAAATGTACCATAGATGCAACCATAAACACAGATATATAGTAATACATGATTTATGTTAATGAAAGAAATGTATAGAGACTGTAAAAATACAAAGTGAAAGACTCGCTAGAATGGTGGCATTTTATCTCTAAGAAGAGATGTGATGGCTACTTGCATTCGCAAGAAGATGATTACAATGAGGCTCTGAAGGCCCTTTTACAATAAACATAAATTCCAAAAACCCTAGACATCAAAAAACCTAACCCTAGGAGATGAAGCACCAAAATTCATGCGGGCCTCGTTTCGGTAAGTTAGTACATCAACTTCTTGGGGTCGTAACTTTTGCATACGATCTCTATTTTAGGAATATGATAGGCCGTTGGAAATGTATCATCGAGGAGATTCATTTTGGGGGCTCAATCATGTATTTGGATATTATTTTGAATATTAATCCCCAAAAACCTTTATTTAGGCCCTCAAAATGGCCCTAGAAGTTAAAAATTGCTAAAAATATTAAATTGCCAAAATTGTCAGAAAATTGTTTTGAGCCAGTTGGAAAAGGTTGGTGGCCACCGATATCCACCTATATCAATCCTCCCTCCTTAGTAAGCAATTTATCCATTTCTTTGAGTGCCCTTGGGAGAGTAAAAAGCGTTTGTTGAACCTGGATCTTGGTGAGTTGTTTGCCTTGCTAGAGACGTCGCGCTGCTCGGTTTGTGGAAAGCTATCACGGTCATGTGGCAGGAAGGGTTGGAACTTTTTAACCAGTCTGGATACATGAGATTATTTTGTGCAGAGGGAATATTTACACTTTTCTACAATATTTCCGACTTGCTTCTGTTGGATAGAAGGTGCTTGGGCCAAGGCTTTAGTGGTTGTAGTATCATTTTGTTCACCTTTTGAGCAGATTGTGAAGAAGATGAATTTTGTAGTATGAGATACTACCTTGCAGAAATTTTTAGGTGGAACAGTAGTCAGAACTACCTCTAGTATTCTGTAGAGATGACCCCCTAGAGAAACAATGACACTGTGGGGTCGAGACTCATAAACAACATGGCGCTTCCACATATATGGTTGGCCCAAGAGAACATCACATACATCTAGTGGGGAAACATCACATAATACCTCATCCTTCAAGGGCTGGATGCCGTATGACTATCGACATTGCTGGCTGACACGAAGATCTCATCCTTGGCGAAGCCAAGCGATGTTGTATGGCTGTGGATGTGGTGTTGTCGACAATCCCAACTGTTTGACGACCTCTATTGAGATGAGGTTCTTATGGATTCTGCTATCAACAATAAAATGCAGCAGGGTCCCCTTCACCCACATCTATGAATGAAAAAGGCGCTCCCCCTCTTCAGGATCTGTTGGTTATTTTGGTTGAATTGTTGTGGTCATGACAATAGCAGTGGGGTCTGTGTCGATGATCTGACTTTTACCAGTATTTTCAGAATCATATTTTGAATCATGGTTCGGCTCCTTGTATTTTGTCTCGGCCACCAATGACTGTTTTGAGAGACATTCATCGGTGTTGTGCCAGGGGATTTTGTGGAAATCACACCATTTTCTGGTGTCCTTCTTTGTCTTCCCATGACCCTTCTTTGCCTGTGGCTTGGATTGGTTTTCGGGAGACTGTTTGTTAGGGACGTCTTTGTCATACTTTGGTTGTTGCAAATTTTGTCTTTTTCATACTTTGGTCTTTCTCATACTGAGTGAAGAGATGTCCAGAAAATCCATTTTAGTTTGGAAGTATCTGTGTAGAGCCCCACGGTATTTCAAAACCAAATGTCGTTTGGAGTCTTTGATACCTAGATTGGTACGCAAGGTACATAAGGTATTGGTGAACTCTGGAACCCCTTGGCCCCTCTCTTGCTGCAGTGTGGTCCATCTCATGTACTGATCCTCATAGTTTCCAAAAGGATAATATTGTTCCTTTATCACATCCACAAAAAAATCCCAAGTGGACTCAGCCCCATATATTCCAGAATCCTCTATGGAAATTTGCTCCTAGTAAGTTTCCCACCAATGTTTGACATGGAGGAGAGATTTAAAGAGTGCAAAAGTGATATTTTACCTGTCAGAAAAATGGTGAACAGAGAAATAACCGTCTAGCAGACTTAACCATTTATCTAGGGAATCCGCATCTATTTGACCTTCAAATATGGGAATATCAAAATTAACCTGTGCTTTGAAAAGAGATGTGCTTCAAAAGTGGTTGTTTGATGAAGATGTGCCTTTTTCTATCGACAGGGGTTGAAGGATGTGGGAACAATTTTCCATCATTTAATCCCTCTGTCGTGTGAGAGCTTTCTCGAACTACACATTTATAGGATCGTTTGCTCCATCATTTTTCTTTTCTTCCACCATGGAAGGTTTATTGGGTGTGCAAGAGAGATTGTATTCAAGAGAGACAAGATCAAGACCCAACTTTCTATACTCGGACCTCGTTGGGGACATGCACTGAAAAAAATGATCAAGATCAGGCTGCTCTGATACTACTGATCCAAATTTATTTTTGACGCGAAATGAGAGTGGAGATATAATAAAGAAATGCAGAGAGATATCACAAATATCCAATAATATAACATAAATGTATCACAGATGCAACCATAAACACAGATATATAGTAATACATGATTTCTATTAATGAAAGAAATGTATAGAGACTGTAAAAAAACAAAGTGAAAGACTCGCTAGAATGGTGGCAGCTTATCTCTGAGAATAGATATGACGGCTACTCGCATTCACAATAATATGATTACAATGAGGCTCTGAAGGCCCTTTTACAATAAACAGTAATGAAAAAAACCCTATACATCCAAAAACCTAACCCTAGGAGATGAAGCGTCAAAATTCATGTGGGCCTCGTTTGGGTAAATTAGTACATCAACTTCTCGGGGTCGTAACTTTTGCATACGATCTTCGTTTTAGGTGTATGATATCTCGTTAGAAAGGTATCGTCGAGGATATTAATTTTGGGGAATAAATCCTACCATTAGCTAACATTGAGAATCTTTATCCCGAAAAAAATTCATTTAGGCCCTCAAAATGGCCCCAGAAGTTAACAACTGCTAAAAATAGTAAATTGTCAAAATTGCCAGAAAGTTGTTTTGAGTCAGTTGGAAAAGGTGGGTGGCCACCGATATCCACCTAGTTAAATCCTCCCTCCTTAAGAAGTAATGGTATCCATTGTGTTGAGTACCCGGGGAGAGGAAAAAGCATTTGCTGAACCTAAATCTTAGTGAGTTGCTTGCCTTGCTGGAGACGTCACACTTTTCAGTTTGTGGAAGGCTATCACGAGCATGTGGTTAGAAGGGTTGGAACTTTTTATCCAGTCTAGATACATGAGATTATTTTGTGCAAAAGGAATATTTACACTTAGATACAATCTTGTCAACCCGCTTCTATGGGATAGAAGGTGCTTTGGTCGGGGTTGTAGTGGTTGCAGTATCCTTTTGTTCACCTTTTGAACAAATTTTGAAGAAGTTGAATTTTGTAGTATGAGATACTACCTTGCGGTAATTTTTAGGTGGAACAATAGTCAGAACTACCTTTGGTATTCTGTAGAGATGAACCCCCAAAGAAAAAATGACACTACGGGGTCGAGACTCATAAATAGCATGGCGCTTCCACATATATGGTTGTCCCAAGAGAACATCACCGACATCCAGTGGGGAAACATTATATAATACCTCATCCTTGAAGGGTTGGATGCTGTATGACAATCAACATTGCTAGTTGACACGAAGATCCTGTCCTTGGTGAATCCACCCAATGTTGTATGGTTGCGAGTGTGGTGTTGACGACAATCCCAACTGTTTGATGACCTTTGTTGAGATGAGGTTCTTCTCACTTCCTCTATCAACAATAAAATTCAACGGGGTCCTCTTCACCCACATATGTGAATGAAAAAGGCACTCCCCCTCTTCAGGATCTATTGGTTCTTTGGTTGAATTTCTACGATCATGACAATAGTAGTGGGGTCTGCGTCAATGATATGACTTTTACCAATATTTTTAGAATCAAATTATGAATCAGGGTTCGCCTCCTTGTCTTTTATCTCAGCCACCAATGACTATTTTGAGCGACATTCATTGGTGTTGTGACAGGGGATTTTGTGGAAATCACACCATTTTTCGGTGTCCTTCTTTGTCTTCCCATGAACCTTCTTTTCCTATGGCTTGGACTAGTTTTCGGAAGACTGTTTGTTAGGGTCATCTTTGTCATACTTTGGTTGTTGCAGATTTGCAGACCCGAACTCCCATTTCTTCTGGTGCTTAAATTTCTACTCAATTTTAACAAGATATCGATAAGCAACACCGAGTGATGAGATGTCCAGAAAATCGATTTCAGTTTGGATGTATCTGTGTAGAGCCCCATGGTATTTCAAAAAAAAATGTCATTCAGAGTCTTTGATACCAACTTGGTGTGCAAAGTATGGAATGTATTGGTGAACTCCATAACTTCTTGTCCACTCTCTTGTCGTAGTGTGGCCCATCTCATGTACTGGTCCTCATAGTTGCCAATAGGGTAATATTATTCCTTTACCATGTCCACAAAAAAATACCAAGTGGGCTCGACCCCATATATTCCAGACTCCTTTGTGGAACTTTCCTCCCAGTAAGTTTCACACCAATGTTTAACATGGGAGAGAGCTTTGAGGAGTGTGGAGGTGATCTTTTCCCTGTCAGAAAAATGGTGAATAGAGAAATAACCGTCTAGCAGATTCAACCATTTGTTTAAGGCATTCTCATATATCTGACCTTCAAATACGGGAATATAAAAATTAACCTGTACCTTGAAAGGAGAGGTTCTTCCAAAGTGGTTGTTTGATAAAAATGTACACAGATTGCTATCGGCGGGCATTGAAGGATGTGGAAATAAATATCCATCATTTTGTCCCTCTGTCGTGTGAGAGCTTGTTCAAGCAACAAATATATAGGATTGTGTGCTCCACCGTTTTTCTTTTCTTCCGCCATGGAGGGTTTCTTGGGCATGCGAGAATAATTGTCTTCAAGAGAGACAAGCTCGAGACCCAACTTTCTATACATGGACCTCGTTGGGGACATGCACTGAAAAAAACGATCAAGATCAGCATGCTCTGATACAACTAATCTAGATTTATTTTCGGCACGAAATGAGAGCGGAGATATAATAAATAAATGCACAGAGATATCACAAATATCCAATAATATAACATAAATGTATCATAGATGCAACCATAAACACAGATATATAGTAATACACGATTTCTATTAATGAAAGAAATGTAGAGGGATTGTAAAAATACAGAGTGAAAGACTTGCTGGAATGGTGACAACTTATCTCTAAGAAGAGATGTAATGGCTACTCACATTCGCAAGAAAATGATTAAAATGAGGCTCTGAAGGCCCTTTTACAATAAACATGAATATTTACACTTTGCTACAATCTAGTCAACCTGCTTCTGTTGGATAGAAGGTTCTTGGGCCAAGGCTGTAGTGGTTGCAGTATACTTTTGTTCAACATTTGAACAATTGTGAAGAAGATGAATTTTGTAGTATGAGATACTACCTTGCGACACTTTTTAGGTGGAACAGTAGTCATAACTACCTATGGTATTCTGTAGAGATGACTCCCTAGAGAAACAATGACACTGCGGGTTCGAAACTCATAAACAACATGGCGCTTCCACATATATGGTTGGCCCAAGAGAACATAACAGACATCTAGTGGGGGAACATCACATAATACCTCATCCTTGAAGGGTTGGATGCCATATGACAATCAACATTGCTGGCTGACACGAGGATCTTGTCCTTGACGAAGCCACACGATGTTGTATGGTTGCGGGTGTGGTTTTGTCAACAATACCAACTGTTTGACAACCTCTGTTGAGATGAGGTTCTTCTGGCTTCCACTATCAACAATAAAATGCAGCGGGGTCCTCTTCACCCACATCTGTGAATGAAAAAGGCAGTCCCCCTCTTCAGGATTTATTGGTTCTTCTGGTTGAATTGTTGCAGTCGCAACACTAGCAGTGGGGTCTACATCGATGATCTAACTTTTACTAGTATTTTCAGAATCAGATTCTGAATCAGGGTTTGACTCCTTGTCTTTTATCTCAGCCACCAATGACTGTTTTGAGCGACATTCATCGGTGTTGTGCTAGGGGATTTTTTTGAAATCACACCATTTTCCGGTGTCCTTCTTTGTCTTCCCATGACCCTTCTTTTCATGTGGCTTGGACTGGTTTTCAGGAGATTGTTTGCTATAGCCTTCTTTGTCATACTTTGCTTGTTGCGGATTTGCAGACCTGACCTCTCATTTGTTATGGTGCTTAAATTTTTTCTCGATTTTAATAACATATTGATAAGAAACACCGAGTGATAAGATGTCCAGAAAATCCATTTCAGTTTGGATGTATCTGTGTAGAGTCCCACGGTATTTCAAAACCAAATTTCGTTCGGAGTCTTTGATACCCATCTTGGTGCACAAGGTATGGAAGGTATTGGTAAACTCCAAAACAACTTAGCCCCTCTCTTTCTGTAGTGTGGTCCATCTCATGCACTGGTCCTCATAGTTGCCAACAATGTAATGTTGTTCCTTTACCGCGTCCACAAAAAAATCTCAAGTGGTTTCGGCCCCATATATTCTAGACTCCTCTATAGAAATTTTCTCCCAGTAAGTTTCCCACCAATGTTTTACATGGGGGAGAGATTTAAGGAGTGCGAAGGTGATATTTTCCTTGTCGGAAAAATGATGAATAGAGAAATAACCATCTAGCATATTTAACCATTTTTCTAGGGCATCCGCATCTATCTGACCTTCAAATATGGGAATATAAAAATTAACCTTTACCTTGAAATGAGAGGTGCTTCCAAAGTGGTTATTTGATGAATATGCGTCGATTTCTATTGGCAGGCATTGAAGGTTGTGGGAAAAATTCTCCATCATTTCATCCCTCTGTCGCGTGAGAGCTTGCTAAAGCAACAAATTTATAGGATCGTCTGCTCCGTCAATTTTATTTTCTTTTGCCATAGAGGGTTTCTTGGGTGTGCAATAGAAATTGTATTCAAGAGAGACAAGCTTGAGACCCAACTTGCTATACTCATACCTCGTTGGGAACATGCACTTAAAAAAATGATCAAGATCAACCTGCTCTGATACCACTGATCGAGATTTATTTTCGGCACGAAATGAGATCGGAGATATAATAAAGAAATGCACAAAGATATTGAAAATATCCAATAATATAACAGAAATGTATCATATATGCAACCATAAACAAAGATATATAGTAATACACGATTTCTATTAATGAAAGAAATGTATAGAGACTGTAAAAATACAAAGTGAAAGACTCGCTAGAATGGTGTCAGCTTATCTCTGAGAAGAGATGTGATGGCTACTCGCATTCAAAATAAGGTGATTACAATGATGCTTTGAAGGCCCTTTTACAATAAACATAAATGCCAAAAACTCTAGACCCTGTTTGGGTAAGTTAGTATATCAACTTCTCGGGATCATAAGTTTTGCATACGATCTTTGTTTTAGGAGTATGATAGCCCATTGAAAAGGCATCATCGAGGAGATTCATTTTAGGGGATAAATCATGCATTTGACTATCATTGAGAAGCTCGATCTCGAAAAACCTTCATTTAGGCCCTCAAAATGGCCCCAGAAGTTAAAAACTGCTAAAAATAGTAAATTGTCAAAATTGTCAGAAAACTGTTTTGAGTCAGTTGGAAAAGGTTGGTGCCCACCGATATCCACCTAGATCAATACAAACTCCTTAGTAAGCAATGGTATCCATTGCGTTGAGTGCCTGGGGGAGAGGAAAAAGCATTTGCTGAACCTAAATCTTGGTGAGTTGCTTGCCTTGCTGGAGACGTCGCATTGCTTGTTTTGTGGAAGGCTATCACAAGCATGTGGATGGAAGGGTTGGACGTTTTTAACTAGTCTGGATACATGAGATTATTTTGTGCAGAAGGAATCTTTACACTTTACTACAATATTTTCAACCTGCTTTTGTTGGATAGAAGGTGTTTGGGTTGAGGCTGTAGTGGTTGCAATATCCTTTTATTCACCTTTTGAACAGATTGTGAAGAAATTGAATTTTGTAGTATGAGATACTACCTTGCAACACTTTTTAGGTGGAACAGTAGTTGGAACTACCTCTGGTATTCTGTAGAGATGACCCCCCAGAGAAACAATGAAACTGTAGGGTTGAGACTCATAAATAGCATGGTGTTTCCACATATATGGTTGGCCCAAAAGAACATCACAGAAAACCAGTGTGGAAACATCACATAATACCTCATCCTTGAAGGGATGGATGCCATATGACAATCGACATTGCTCGCTGACAGGAAGATCTTGTCCTTGGCGAAGCCACCTGATGTTGTATGGCTACAGGTGTGGTTTTGTCGACAATACCAACTGTTTGACGACCTCTTCTAAGATGAGGTTCTTCTGGCTTCTGCTATCAACAATAAATGCAGCAGGGTCCCCTTCACCCACATTTGTGAATGAAAAAGGTGCTCCCCCTCTTCATTATCTGTTGGTTATTCTGGTTGAATTGCTACGGTCGCGACAATAGTAGTGGGGTCTATATTGATGATCTGACTTTTACCAGTATTTTCAGAATCACATTTTGAATCAGGGTTTGACACCTTGTCTTTTATCTCGGCCACCAATGATTATTTTGATCGACATTCATCGGTGTTGTGCTAGGGGATTTTGTGGAAATTGCACCATTTTCCAGTTCCCTTCATTGTCTTCCCATGACCATTATTTCCTTGTGGCTTGGACTGGTTTTCAAGAGACTGTTTGTTAGGGCCGTCTTTGTCATACTTTGGTTGTTTCGGATTTGCAGACCCGAACTCCCTTTTGTTCTAGTGCTTAAAATTATGCTCTATTTTAACAACATATCGATAAGCAACACTGAGTGATGAGATGTTCAGAATATCCATTTCAGTTTGGATGTATCTATGTAGTGCACCACGGTATTTCAGAACCAAATTTCGTTTAGTCTTTGATACCCAGCTTGGTGCGCAAGGTATGGAAGGCATTGGTGATCTCTGGAACTGCTTGGCCCCTCTCTTTCTGCAGTATGGTCCATCTCATGTACCGGTCCATATCCATATCCATAAACATATCATTAAGAATATCGATCCTGAAAAACCTTCATTTAGGCCCTCAAAATGGCCCCGTAAATTAAAAACTGCTAAAAATAGTAAATTGTCAAAATTGCCAACAATTTTTTTTGAGCCAGTTGGAAAAGGTGGGTGGCCACATATATCCACCTGGATCAATCCTCACTCTTTAAGAATCAATGGTCTCCATTTCTTTGAGTTCTGTGGGGAGAGGAAAAAGTGTTTGTTGAACCTGAATCTTGGTGAGTTGCTTGCCTTGCTGGAGACGTTGCGCTACTCAGTTTGTGGAAGGCTATCATGAGCATGTGGCTGGAAGGGTTGGACTTTTTTAACCAATATAGATACATGAGATTATTTTGTTCAGAAGGAATCTTTACACTTTTCTACCATCTTTTTGACATGATATTAGTATTTTTAGAATCAGATTCCGAATCAGGGTTCGGCTCCTTGCCACAGTGTGGTCCATCTCATGTACTGGTCCCCATAGTTTCCAATAGGGTAATATTATTCCTTTACAGTGTCCACAAAAAAATCCCAAGTGGGCTTGGCCCCATATATTCCAGAATCCTCTGTAGAACTTTGATTCCAGTAAGTTTCCTACCAATGTTTGACATGGGGGGGGAGCTTTAAGGAGTGCGAAGGTGATATTTTCCCTTTCGTAAAAATGGTGAATAAAGAAATAATCGTCTAGTAGATTTAACCATTTGTCTAGGGCATCTGCATCTATCTGACCTTCAAATATGGGAATATCAAAATTAACCTGTACCTTGAAAGGAGAGGTTCTTCAAAAGTGGTTTTTTGATGAAGATGCACATGTTTCTATCGGCATGCATTGAAGGATGTGGGAAAAATTCTCCATCATTTCATCCCTCTGTCGTGTGAGAGATTGTCCAAGCAACATATTTATAGGATCGTCTGCTCCGTCGTTTTTCTTTTCTTCCGCCATGGAGGGTTTCTTGGGCATGCGAGAGCGATTGTCTTCAAGAGAGACAAGTTCGATACCCAATTTTCTATACTCAGACCTCGTTAGGGACATGCACTGAAAAAAATGATCAAGATCAGCCTGCTCTGATACCACTGATCCGGATTTATTTTTGGCACGAAATAAGAGCGGAGATATAATAAATAAATGCACAAAGATATAAAAAATATCCAATAATATAACAAAAATATATCATAAACGCAACCATAAACATAGATATAAAGTAATACATGATTTCTAGTAATGAAAGAAATGTATAGAGACTGTAAAAATACAGAGTGAAAGACTTGCTAGAATCGTGTCAACTTATCTCTAAGAAGAGATGTGATGGATACTCGCATTCGCAAGAAGATGATTAAAATGAGGCTCTAAACACCCTTTTACAATAAACAAGAATGCCAAAAACCCTAGACATCCAAAAACATAACCCTAGGATATGAAGCGCCAAAAGTCATGTGGGCCCTGTCTGGGTAAGTTAGTACATCAACTTCCCGAGGTTGTAACTTTTGCATACGATCTTTGCTTTAGGCGTATGATAGCTAGTTTGAAAGGTATCGTAGAGGATATTCATTTTGGGGGTTCAATCATGATTTTGGTTATCATTGAGAAGATATATCCCAAAAAACTTTCTTTTAGGTCCTCAAAATGGCCCCAGAAGTTAAAAATAGCTAAAAATAGTAAATTGTCCAAATTGCTAGAAAATTGTTTTGAGTCAGTTGGAAAAGGTGGGTGGCCATCGATATCCACCTGGATCAATCCTCCCTCCTTAGGAAGCAATGGTATCCATTGCGTTGAGTGCCTAGGGGAGAGGAAAAAGTGTTTGTTGAATCTGAATCTTGGTGAGTTGCTTTCCTTGTTGCTCGGTTTGTGGAAGGCTATCACGAGCATGTGGCTGGAAGGGTTGGACCTTTTTAACCAGTTTGGATACATGAGATTCTTTTGTGTAGAAGGAATATTTAAACTTTGCTACAATCTTGTCGACTTGCTTCTGTTGGATAGAAGGTGCTTGGGTCGAGGCTGTAGTGGTTGCAGTATCATTTTTTTCACCTTTTGAACACATTGTGAAGAAGCTAAATTTTGTAGTATGAGATACTACCTTGCAACACTTTTAGGTGGAACATTAGTTAGAACTACCTTTGGTATTTTGTAGAGATGACCCCCCATAGAAACAATGACATTGTGGGGTTGAGACTCATAAACAACATGGTGCTTCCACATATATGGTTGGCCCAAGAGAACATCACAAACATCTAGTGGGGAAACATCACATAATACCTCATCCTTGAAAGGATGGTTGCCATATGAAAATCGACATTGTTGGCTAACACTAAGATCTCATCCTTGGCGAAGCCACCTGATGTTGTATGGATGTGGGTGTGGCGTCGTCGAAAATCTCAACCGTTTGATGACCTCTGCTGAGATGAGGTTCTTTTGGCTTCTGCTATCAACAATAAAATGCAGCGGGGTCCCCTTCACCCACATCTGTGAATGGAAAAGGCGCTCCCCCTCTTCAGGATCTGTTGGTTCTTTTGGTTAAATTGTTGCGGTCGTGACAATAGTAGTGGGGTCTACATCGATGATTTGAATTTTACCAGTATTTTTAGAATTAGATTTCGAATCGGGGTTCAACTACTTGTCTTTTATCTCAGCCACCAATGACTGTTTTGAGTGACATTCATTGGTGTTGTGCCAGAGGATTTTGTGGAAATCACACCATTTTCCAGTGTCCTTCTTTGTCTTCCCATGACTCTTCTTTTCCTGTGGCTTGGGCTGGTTTTCGGAAGACTGTCTGTTAGGGTCGTCTTTTTCATACTTTGGTTGTTGTGGATTTGAAAACACGAACTCCCGTTTGTTCTGGTGCTTAAATTTTTTTCTCGATTTTAACAACATATCGATAAACAACACCGAGTGATGAGATGTCCAGAAAATTCATTTCAGTTTGGATGTATCTGTGTAGAGCCCCACGGTATTTCAGAACCAAATGTCATTCAGAGTCTTTGATACCCAGCTTCGTGTGCAAGGTATGGGAGGTATTGGTGAACTCTGAAACTACTTGGCCCCTCTCTTGCCACATTGTTGTCCATCTCATGTATTGGTCCTCATAGTTTCCAATAGGGTAATATTGTTCCTTTACCGCATCCACAAAAAAATCTGAAGTGGGCTCGACCCCATATATTCCAGACTCAGCCCCATATTGTGGAAATTTTCTCCCAAGTAAGTTATCCACCAATGTTTGACATGGGGGAGAGATTTAAGGAGTGTGAAGGTGATCTTTTCCCTGTCAGAAAAATGATGAACAGAGAAATAACCATCTAGCAGATTTAACCATTTGTCTAGGGCATCCGCATCTATCTGACCTTCAAATATGGGAATATCAAAATTAACCTGTACCTTGAAATGAGAGGTGCTTCCAAAGTGGTTTTTTGATGAAGATGTGTCTGTTTCTATAGGTAGGCGTTGAAGGATGTGGGAATAAATCTCCATCATTTTGCCCCTTTGTCGCATGAGAGTTTTCTCAAGAAACCGATTTATAGGATCGTCTTCTCAGTCGTTTTTATTTTATTCCACAATGGAGGGTTTCTTGGGTGTGCGAGAGATATTGTTTTCAAGAAATAAAAGCTCGAGACCCAAATTGCTATACTTGAACCTCGTTGGGGACATGCACTGAAAAAAATGATCAAGATCAGCCTGCTCTGATACCACTCATCTGGATTTATTTTCGGTGAAATGAGAGGGGAGATATAATAAAGAAATGCACAGAGATATCACAAATATCCAATAATATAACAGAAATGTATCAGAGATGCAACCATAAACATAGATATATAGTAATACACGATTTCTATTAATGAAATAAATGTAGAGATACTGTAAAAATACAGAGTGACAGACTCGCTAGAATGGTGCCAACTTATCTCTGAGAAGAGATGTGACGACTACTCGCATTCGCAAGAAGATGATTACAATGAGGCTCTGAAGACTTTTTTAAAATAAACAGGAATTCCAAAACCCTAGACATCCAAAAACCTAACCCTAGGAGATGAAGTGCCAAAAGTCACGTGGGCCCCGTTTGGGTAAGTTAGTACATCAACTTCCCAGGGTCGTAACTTTTGCATACGATCTTTGTTTTAGGCGTATGATATCTCGTTGGAAAGGTATCGTCAAGAAGATTCATTATGGGGGCTCAATGATTCCTTCAACTATCATTAAGAAGCTTGATCCTGTAAAAAATTCATTTAGGCCTTCAAAATGGCCCCGGAAGTTAAAAACTATTAAAAATAGTAAATTGCCAAAATTGCCAGAAAACTATTTTGAGCCAGTTAGAAAAGGTGGGTGGCCACTGATATTCACCTAGATCAATCCTCCCTCCTTAGGAAGCAATGGTCTTCATTGCATTGAGTGCACGGGGGAGAGGAAAAAGTGTTTGTTGAACCTGAATCATTGTGAGCTACTTGCCTTGCTGGAGACGTTGCGCTGCTCAGTTTATGGAAGGCTATCATGACCATGTGGCTGGAAGGGTTGGACCTTTTTAACCAGTCTGGATATATGAGATTCTTTTGTGTAGAAGGAATCTTTATACTTTGCTACAATCTTTTTGACCCGCTTCTATTGGATAGAAGGTGCTTGGGTTGAGGCTGTAGTGGTTGCAGTATCCTTTTGTTCATCTTTTGAACAGATTGTGAAGACGCTGAATTTTGTAGTATGAGATACTACCTTGTGAAACTTTTTAGGTGGAAAAATAGTCATAAATACCTCTGGTATTATATAGAGATGACCCCTCAGAGATACAATGACACTGCGGGGTCGAGACTCATAAACAACATGGTGCTTCCACATATATGGTTGGCCCAAGATAACATCACAAACATCCAGTGGGGAAACATCACATAATACCTCATCCTTTAAGGGATGGATGTCTTATGACAATCGACATTTTTGGATGACATGAAGATCTCATCCTTGGCGAAGCCACCCGATATTGTATGGCTGCAGGTGTGGTGTTGTTGACAATCCCAATTGTTTGACAACCTCTGCTAAGATGAGGTTCTTCTGGCTTCTGCTATCAAAAATAAAATGCAGCGGGGTCCCCTTCACCCACATCTGTGAATGAAAAAGGCACTCCCCCTCTTCAAGATCTATTGGTTATTCTGGTTGAATTATTGTTGTTGCGATAATAGAAGTGGGGTCTGCATTGATGATCTGACTTTTACCAGTATTTTCAAAATTAGATTATGAATCAAGGTTCGACTCCTTGTCTTTTATATCAGCCACCAATCACTGTTTTGAACGACATTCATCAGTGTTGTGCCAGAGACTTTTGTGGAAATCACACCATTTTCCAGTGTCCTTCCTTGTCTTCCCGTGACCCTTCTTTTCCTGTGGCTTGGACTAGTTTTCTGGAGACTGTTTGTTAGGGTCGTCTTTGTCATACTTTGGTTGTTCCAGATTTACAGACCCAAACTCTTGTTTGTTCTAGTGTTTAAATTTCTCCTTGATTTTAACAACATATCGATAAGTAACACCGAGTGATGAGATGTTCAGAAAATCCATTTCAGTTTGGATGTATCTGTCTAGAGCCCCACGGTATTTCAAAACCAAATGTCGTTTGGAGTCTTTGATACCTAGCTTGGTGCACAAGGTATGGAATGTATTGGTGAACTCCAGAACTTCTTAGCCCCTCTCTTGGCGTAGTGTGGTCCATATCATGTACTGGTCCTCATAGTTGTCAACAGGGTAATATTGTTCCTTTACCACGTCCACAAAACAATCCCAAGTGGGCTCGACCCTATATATTCCATACTCCTAAGTGGAACTTTTCTCCCAAAAAGTTTCCCACCAATTTTTGACATGGGGGAGAGTTTTAAGGAGTGCAAAGGTGATGTTTTCCATATCAAAAAAATGGTGAACAGAGAAATAACCGTCTAGCAGATTTAACCATTTGTCTAGGGCATCCACATCTATCTGAACTTCAATTATGGGAATATCAAAATTAACCTGTACCTTTAAAGGAGAGGTGCTTCCAAAGTGGTTGTTTTATGAATATAAATTTGTTGCTATCGACACACGTTGAAGGATGTGGGAAAAATTCTCCATCATTTCGTCCCTTTGTCGCATGAGAGCTTGCTCAAGCAACAGATTTATAGGATCGTTTGCTCCATCGTTTTTCTTTTATTCTGCCATGGAGGGTTTCTTGGCCATGTGAGAGTTATTTTCTTCAAGAGGGACAATATCGAGACCCAACTTGCTATACTCAGAACTCGATGGGGACATGCACTGAAAAAAACGATCAAGATCAACCTGCTCTGATACCATTGATCCTGATTTATATTCGACAGGAAATGAGAGCGAGATATATAAATAAATGAACAGATATATCACAAATATCCAAAAATATAATAGAAATGTATCAGATATGCAACCATAAACACATATATACAATAATACATGATTTCTATTAATGAAAGAAAAGTACAGAGATTGTAAAAATACAGAGTGAAAGACTCGCTAAAATGGTAGTAGTTTATCTCTGAGAAGAGATGTGATGGCTACTCGCATTCATAAGAAGATGATTACAATGAGGCTCTGAAGTCCCTTTTAAAATAAACAAGAATGTCAAAAAACCTAGACATCCAAAAACCTAACCCTAGGAGATGAAGCGCCAAAAGTCATGTGGGCCCCATTTGGGTAAGTTAGCACATCAACTTCCCGGGGTCGTAACTTTTGCATACGATCTTCGTTTTAGGTATATGATAGCCCGTTGTACAAGCATCGTTGAGGAGATTAATTTTGGGGGTTCAATAATTCCTTTAGCTATCATTGAGAAGATCGATCCCAAAAAACCTTCATTTAGGCCCTCAAAATGGCCTCGGAAGTTAAAAACTGCTAAAAATAGTAAATTGCCAAAATTGCTAGAATTTTTTTTTGAGCCAGTTGGAAAAGGTGGGTGGCCACTGATATCCACTTGGATCACATGGGTTAATAAATATTTTAATTTTGGATTCCCTATTAACGAAATAAATGCATTTGACTTGGAAATGGTTCACCAACACCCAACTAGAAGGACTCAAAAGGGATCTAGTTCAAGAGATAGAGGCTATTGTTGAGGAGGGACTAGAGAATGCACTTGTTATTGTAGAGATTGTGCATGATGTTGCAGAGGCATATAGAACACAACAATTACACCCAAATACAAATAACGTGAAGGGTTCCCCAATATATTGGGGAACCAAAATAGAAAATTCCTAAAGTCACATTGGAGAGGGTTCTTTAATGCAAGTTGTGGAACCTATAAACATTGATGATTCTCCCCAGTGAGAGGAGTTTTCTACCCCGCCATGTCTTAGGGTTCCCATTGTCGAGGAGAAATAATACATAATATTTCATATTAATGAATGGGTATAGCCTGTGTGAATGAGAAGCTCATGGTCAAAGAGGTTGAAAAAGAGTATTCCACGCACCTCACCAACCACTAATGTTGAATAATTAATGAAAAATATATATATTGCCTACGTTGAAGTTACAAAGTGGAAAGAAGGTGTTGAAGCACAAGGAGAGGGATAAATATCTAGTCAATAACATCAACAAGTAGTGAATTCTTTGACTAAGGAAATTTCTCTCACTTCTCTTGAATATAGATTTATTGATGAATGAGAACATCGGTTTAAAAATTAAAATGGTTAAGTGACTAGAAGAAATTTGGGAGAAGGTTTATAAAGTAATAAGGTTGAAAACCATGTGTATCCATTATCTCTTTCTTCAACTTTATCTTTCCTAGTTATCCCTCATTTTTCCTTGGCCATTCTTTCCTCTGTTACACACGGTTGGCTAGATTTTTAGTTGGGAGGGTGTTTGTCAGCTTCTATTTTTCCATGTTGATGAATTCCTTCGCTCTCAATCATTTCATTCTAGTCAAAAACAAAAGTGGTGATATACATAACCATCAAATATATTGATGAATGACCATTAAACATATGATAAGACAATTGTTGATTGATTGAGATATGACAACTAACAGGTTGATAATGCTTAAATTTAAAATAAGTAGGAAATATTATTGAGATTTATACAACTACTCATGAGAAGTTATCAAAACTAAATTAACCATCCCCTGAGTAATATTCACTAGCTTCCTTATCTCTGTGGTAAATTTCAATTGATATTTTTCACATATAGATGCCAATGGTTTATTTTAAATTCCATAAAAAATCATGTTCGAGTCACTTATGCCATTTGTATTTAGCATTAAAGAGTTCACGGTGTAAGTTTGAAATAAAGAGATAGAGGGAGGTTGCTATAGAATTTGTTGAATTATAGCCAAGAAATAGAATTTTCTAGTAGAAATGGATGGAGGATTGAATGAGCATGAGCCTACAAAGAAATATATTGTTTACAAAAATCCCACAATCTGTTTCATATCTTTGCAAGGGTAGCATGGATGACATTATTCAACAAACTCTGAGGGTTTAGTGATGCCATTTCCATGCATTTTATCAACATGTTTTTGACAATGTTGCTACAATTTGTGGATTGGTTATTGAGGTCATTGTTGATTCCATATACAAACTGATTAGACTATCATCCATAGGCAAACAATGGTTCAAAACAAAAATTGATGCTCATGAATCCAGGAAGATATTTTTACATACTAAAGAGATGGCTATGGATACAAGGAAAGGGGTTAAATGGGAAATTTTGCCCAGACCGTGAGATGAGGTTACCTTACACCTCATTCCTATATTTGTTATGAAACTAGGAATACTATAGTTCTTGCCTACTATTTCAAGTTTCTAGAACACTTAAGGCACCAATAACTCATCACCATTCTCTTTCTCCTATTGCATTCCATATAGAGAATTTCTGTAAAGGTTCAAATGGGTCAACAAGGTTCCATGGAACACCATTGGTTAATCAATATTTTAATTTTGGATGTCTTATGAAGGAAACAAATGTATTTGACTTGGAAATGGTTCACCAACACCCTAGTGGAAGGAATCAAAAGAGATCTAGTTCAAGAGCTAGAGGATATTATTGAGGAGGCCATACAACATTCACTTGTTGTTGTAGAGCTTGTTCATAATGTTGTAGAGACCTGCACCCAAAGAAAAATAAAGTGTATATTGGGGAACCAAAATTGAAAATGCAATACCCCTTTTTCTAAACCCCTAATTATATGTAATAATTTCCATGCATGGTATATGGAAATTGTAACTGTAATTATTGTTTGATTGGAGAAATTCCAACTAGACGACTGTGGGGTGAAGCCTTAAAAGTAATGGACATGATACCACTAGATATATTAGAGAGGGGTAAGAGAAAGGGGACTCGTGTGTAAAACCCCCAAGATACCTTGATGAATGATGAAGAGGTAATAAAAACATCTCCTCTAACTTGTAGCTGGAGAAGGATAGTTAATAAGAAGGGGTTTGTACTTGAACAACCAACCACCATAATGAATGAAAGTATGGAAGGTTGTATAGAATAGCAGAATACTTTCATCCAAAGGTACCACATAGAGTACCATTTCTGCAGACCCGGTTGGCCCCCATGAACTCCTTCAGAGAAAAGAAAACAAAGGTACAAGTCAAGAACCTTCCCTAATAGTTTACATGCAAGAGAATGCATGAGTGAGTGAGAGAGAAGGAAAAAAGAAATACGAGAGAGAAAACTCGGGGGTTATAATATTTTTTTTTTTTTAACTAGAACGGTTATGTTTCATTAATTGGCTTTCTGGCAAGCCTGAATCGGAGAGTTACATATCTGAAGAAGGTTGGTGACCTCTAACAGTACTGCCAACCTTCTTGTGAATGTCTTGGGAAACCAATCCCATTTGCTTCTTGAACTAATTCGAGAAAATGACAAAAATTGCTTACATGAATAAATTCTCACAAATTGTGAGCATAGTAGAAGACAGAAGCAAAGCATTAAACCGAGGGGGATGAAAATTTCCCCTTAATGTAGGGGTCAAGCTTTTTTTGAGAACCTGAAGATATGTTGGAGGCTTCCTCCTTTTCTCTACGCGCTTTATTGGTCTTTCGCCCTCGGGTAAGGGGTGGAGACGGAGCTGAATTGTCTTCCGGTTCAGAGGTTTCCACAAAGACTGAAACAACCAGGCCTGCAGAGGCCGAAGGTTCCAGGACTGAAGCCTGAGTTTCTTTTGCTGCCATTGTTTCTGGGGGGGTGGAATCCGGAGGGCTTTCGTCTGTCGGGGGGTCTTCGAAAACTGTTGTTGCTTCTGGATCTAGGGCTTCATCCTCCTTCAGCACATCGAAGCTGTTTTTAGTTTCTAGAGTTGCCTCTGCCGTGTGGGTGGCCTTTGGGGCCTGCTCTGATGGATCCTTTCGCCTTGGCTGCCTTCGTCGGTTAGTTACTGGCTGAAAATCATCTTCTTTGATTGGTCCCGGCTGCTCTGAGTTTTTGGGACAACTTTTTGCGAAATGACCGTAATCATGGCACCGGAGGCACTTAAAAGGAATCTGCTCGTAGTCCAGCTCTTGGATATGGCACCATTCCCCCAGGGAGAGCTTAATGGCGTCCGAAAGACCTCTTTCGAGATTAACCTCAACACAGATACGAGCGCAGGTGAACTGTTCCCCCTTCGGCTCCGCCCTGTCCAAGAAACGCCCAAGCTTGTTTCCTATGTCCTCAAGAGAGCTTATACCCCAGAGATGCAATGGAAGGTGAGGCAGCCTAACCCAAACAGGGGCTGCTGTGATCTTGGCTCCGGGATTAAAGTCAAGAGTCCAGGGGGCTAAGAACAACCCTTTTGACCCCATGAAATAGGGACCAGATCTGAAAACTAAATCACGGTCTTCTTTCCTCGTGAAGCTGAAGGCAAAAAAACCCCTGCCTACTGCGTATAGAGTAACGTTTCCCTGTATCAGCATCTTCCAACGGTCATCCATCCAAGCCTCTACTGTTTTAGGGCTTGGCCATAAGCCCGTAAACTTTCCGATGAGGGCATTTTCTGTAAGAAGAAGGGCAAGCTTGCATGGGCCCTCTGGATCTAGCTCCAGAGAAGGGATCTCCTCCATCTTCTTAACAAACTTAGACGGGAGAGAAAGCCTGGATTTAGGTCCTGCTAAGCGGACTAACTTTTTGAAAGCTTCCAAAGGGGCATTTTCCTTTTCGGCGGTCGAGACTGGAGCCATCGTAGTAGACGGCGACCACCAACAAGCAAGGGACGGAGCAAATCGCTGAGGCCACTTCTCCAAAACGCGAGCCAATCAAAGCCGCAGGCGTGAGGGGTCCGCGGCCCTGAAATCCCCTAGACGCTGCTCCAGAAAACGCGCCCCTGCAATTAAAACCACAACGCATGCGATCTCAGGCGAGAGTGACGCACTGGTACGCCGATCCTTGGCCCTGCATTCATCCCTGGTCGCTGCTGCATTCGATTCTTCCCTGCAAACAAAACCCGTTCGGCGGCGGCTAGGGTTTAGGCCCTAGCCGCGTTGCTTCCAGCTCGCTCCATCGCGTTTTTGGAAGGAAGATACTTTGATGGGATAACACATCTTGACAAGTAATAAGATGGGGGGTTATAATATTTTAAGAGCAGACGAACTTGGAATTTTGGTCTAAGAGAAAGACCTATAGAAACAAATTTTTTGAGGGAAGCAGTGGTAGAAAGTATTGGAGGAACGATTATGTAGGTTGGCCTGAGAGTCCAAGATCCCAACTTGAGCTGAGAAGGTCACGAGATTGATGTTGGAAGGGAATATGATAAACCTCGAAGAGGCCTGGGCTAGGTGGGTGTGAGGTAATATTTACCAATAGTGGTGTGAAGAAGAGTGACCTTCACATACCAATTTTGTTGAGAACCTGAGCAAAATTCCCTGGTGGTATCATGTCTTGGCACAACATTGGCCTACTTCCAAATTTATTGAGCAAGAAGAGCCTATGGTTGGGTGAAAATGTGTACACCCGCAGTCAGTTGGTCACCTATACCCTATAACTAGAAAAGTATCTCTATACTATGTGTATTGAACTGAGATGTATAGTTGGTTAAGTTCTTCACATAACATATAAGTATTCCTTATGCCCTATATATAGAGTAAGATTAATGGTTGGTGCCTGTAATTGTATTTCTAACTACATAAGTCTATTCGATGGATTGAGTGCTTGTTGCATTTTCAATCCTTTGTGTTGATAGAATTGTGCAGGCCTTGTACATTTGAATATAAAAATATGTATGTTGTTGTGAAAGAAACAAATATTTCACAATGATATAACAATTATAATTGTATGGTTATGAGAAAGAACCTGTAAGGAAAGTGAAGAAATGATGGTTAAATTGAGTTGAGATGAATGTATGCAATATTTCCTCAAAGACATGATAATTTAACTGGTATATGAATGAGCCAACAATGCTGGGTATGGGAGGTCAAAGAAGGATGGTAAACCTTGTGTTGTTTCCCTCCCCTTGATGCAAAAGGTTGTGGGATATCAAATCTCTGTTTGAGTGTCAAGATGAAGGCTTATTTCTTTCTGGTGAATGGGATAAAAAGCCACAGAACCAAGGTTAAAAACTGAGCAGGCTGATGTAGTGTAAGGTTATAGGACTTATAAGTCAAAACTATTATCTATAACCCATTTAATACCTAATTGAGTCAGTGATACTCAATGGTTGTCAATCCATGAGCGAGAGTCAATATCATCCCTCCGAAGATGGACTATTTATATATTGAAGTTCACAACATAAATCAACGAGGAACAACATCCATTTTATCAACAAATGGGTTGGATGCTAGTCATCGATCATATAAAATTGTTTGGGGAGCCCGAGAAAGGGTATCGATTGCCCAGAATATGGAATCCTCAGAGTATCGAGAGATCCTTCACGATAAACTATGTGCAATCCTTGATATGTCGATACTCAGGGATAGGGTCCCATCCCTGGTTCCATATCATTATTATATATAACTACAAGGAGAGAGAACGGATAACGTCTTGATGACGTTCATTTCCAGTAGGGAATATTAGGTGTCGAAGGATGACACATATCAATTTGCGTGTGGTCAACGTGTTTGGTGTGGGCCCTAGTTGCATCTATAACCTTTTGAAAATATGCCTTTAAACCTCATCTTTTAGATCAACAAGCTGAGTTATCTCATCCATCAATCCTGTAACCCAACTCAGGAGGCAACTACGCTTAGAGTATTGGGATATTGGAGAAATGGGACAAGGTTAGGCCTTAGATGTTGTGATCACCTGATACCCGATACCCGATGGGTAGGGTTCCCAAACGGGGTTCTAACCATTATTCACAAACAAGAGGGAGAGTGATGTCATACCGACATGTTGTGTCAATGTGGTGACCAAAGTGCCACGTGAAATTGACAAGTGTCGACATCTGATTTGTCGGTGGGTTGAGTGTTGACCCTATTGGGTGGATACCATTGATTTGGCACCCTTAAATCTTGATCGTTAGATCTAAGAACTGATAAACCTCAGTAGTGGATATCTCGTAAAATCTCAGGAGGTATTTAATGCTCGGGTTACTAGAGTACCAGCTCTCGTGGGAGTTAATGCCAGGGGTACTAGAGTACCAGATCCATGGAAGAATTTTTTGTTACAAGTTCAAGTCTCCCCTACTGGTCGGTGGGTCAGTGAGGCACATTTCCTGTCTAGACAAGGTTCCATGTATCAAGGATAGAGATATTGAAGGTACAACCATTGGGGCAAACATTCAAGGGGATGGTGGCTCGGTGGCTTGGTGGCTTGGTTCCCTGGTGGGGCAGAATTCCAGGAAGGGTTTTAGCCTTCCCCTATAATCCCACGAGCTGAGGAGAATGACGTCAAGGTGAAGTTATATAATGTAACCCAACCAATGCACAATGTATAGGTGTCAGCACCATGTTGGGTGAGCCCCGAGTACGATGATGACGTGTATAACCATGTCAGTAAACATGAGAGTTCCATGTGTCAAGTGGTGATCATGCCATGTGTCAAGATGATTTGGCATAATGAGAAGGTGGTTCACAATGTGAAATGAGTGCAACATGTCACGCCAGGTGGCAGGCGATGACAAGGCCATGTGTCATGCCAAGTGTTATGATCCAAATACTCAAAATATCATAAAATAACAGAACTACACACCATTTACATAATGTCAACATGGAGCACAACTCCAATATAGATAATTTACACGATAACTCCTTAAAGAATAGGGGAACTCCCTCCAAATAACCAAATACCATTCATACTTCACAATTCACATGTCAATAATGAATACATGATCTCTTATATATAGCTATTCACAATTGCACATGAGGTCCCTTTATCACTAGGTTGACCCTATTACATATGTATTTACACATTACATGTACATTTAGGCCCATATATTCCCCCTCTTGGGGTCATATCATATACATTTATGCATATACATGCCCCCCTTGGGTCATAACATAGTACCCTCCTTAAAAAAAAAAAACCCTCAAAGATTTTCATTTAAAGGCTTCACATGTTATGAAACCAAGTAATATGATTTTCTTATGTTCCTGCTTTATTCATTCCATTGTTGATTATCTATCCATCCAAAATCAATTATTTTCAGTCTTAATCCTTGGTGTCTAGTTGTTGAATAATTGTATTTCTTTTGATTCCATGTATTTTTGTTGAAGCTTCTCCAATTTGTAGTCGTTGTTAGTCTCTGATAATAGTTTGTTTAAGAGTAGTTTAGTGATGCCTTGTTCCATGAATATTTACAAGTATCCTATCTTCTTCCTTCATAATGTTGATATCGTCCTTCTTGTATTCCTTGAAATGTTTCTTGGTAATGCGGGTCTCGATATAGTTTCACATTTGATGGTCTTCCTTCACTCTGCACATGCATTTCATCTATCTTCTTTTCAGCGACAATGGAATCCTCGATCATCTTTTCTTGGTATTTGATTACTCTAGCCTTCGAGATGATACCATCATATTTGGCATGTATGTCCTCTAGATGGAGTTCAACTTCTTCAAGTATCTTATGTTGACCTTCTTAAATCTTGTCTTCTTTATCCTTTTGAAGCTACAATGTGATCCCATCTACCAAATTTTAACGTCCTTCTTCAATTATGGCTCGTATTTCTAATTTTACCTCATCAATATTTAAGGATTCCTCAACCTTCATGCAAATTTTATCTTGTAGTCTTTTGGTAGATTCTTCATCCAAGATCCTTCTTTCTTCTTGATTTTGACAATTCTTCTTTTCTTCTTTCAATATCTTGACCTCATCCAATATTTTTTTATTATGGTTTTGTAATCTACATATCTCTTCATCTTTCTTTTTCATATCTTCCCTTGACTCATCATTTTCCCACTTTGATTTACTATTATTTTCTTTCTTTAAGTTTTTAACCTCCTTAATGAGTGGTTCATTAAGGGATTGTATCTTAGATAACTCCTCACCCTTCTTCTTAATCTCTTCCTTTTTTTCTTTTAATTAATCTTGAATTCTATACAATTCCTCCATTTTTGTATCCCTAATCCATTTATCTGAGAAGATTTTTTAAAATTCTTCCCATGTGTAGTGTCATCTAGTATTTTGATCAACATTCATCCACCACTTCCAAGCTTCACCAAAAAAATAATTTATTTCCTTCGAAGGAGTCATATTATATTCTTTGCCCAACCTTAACCATTCCATAGGATTGATTTCATCTTTATCTTCATCTCCTGTAAATTTAGGTATTTCCATTGGTTCTTAATTGAGTTCTAATCCCAACCCTCAAATAACAACCTCAATATATTAAGGATAAATATCTTAAATAGTTGTAATACTTGTTCCAATATTCTCTTCTATGTGTTATCTTTCCAATGGATTTTGAATCATCTCAATCGAACATTTCGATCAAAATTTATGATAGTTTTAAGTGAACATACCTTTGAAACCATGATTTGGAGACTGTCCTCTTGGGCGACCTTACTTATGATGTATCTTTGCAATTTATTCCCTTCTCAGTCTAAAATTGCGACCTATAGTACTCTTAAATTTCTTCTCTGCAATTCCACAAGTCTGACCAAAATTGGATGTGCCAAGTAGAAGTTATGGTAACTTCCCCAAACCTTGTTGATTTGTGTACCTTCTAGAATAACATACTTGTAAAGCATTCCAAGAGAACAATATCTAATATTTGATTCTAAAACTTCCACCAAAAATAATATAGATTGTCCACTATCCAATGGAACTGGCCTCACTTAATTTTGATACTCACTAAATAAGATATCATTGTTTTACCCGGAACACATGTTTGAGACTAGTTAATATGACTAGTCATATACCCTATCTTACATAGGGTGTATCTAAAAAAGTAGGATGACCCAGAAGATGAAACGTTTATCAAAACTATCCTGATAATTTGTATGAATATTCTCCATGTTTTAGGGTTTGAAACATTACATAAAAAAATTTATAGTGAAAATTCTGCGATGGCTAAATGCAGGATTATTCTAGAACCCTATCTTACATAGGATATATATCTTAAAGTATAAGACCTCAAGAGATGAAATTGAACCCCACACACCTTGATCCATATACTAAATATCCTCCAAGGGGTTCCTTCTGAAAAATGGTCGAAAAAAGTTATAGCGAACATGCCAAGGTGTCTCAGATGCAACAACAAAACCCCAAGACCTTGAGCTATAATACCAAATGTTATGATCCAAATACTCAAAATATTAGAAAATAACATAAGTACACACCATGTAAAAAATTTCAACATGGAGCACAAATCCAATATAGATAAGTTACATAATAACGCCTTAAAGAATAGGGGAACCCCCTCCAAATAACCAAATACCATTCATACTTCACAATTCACATGTCAATAATGAATACATGATCTCTTATATATAGCTATTTACACTTCCACGTAAGGCACCTTTATCACTAGGTTGACCCTATTACATATGTATTTACACATTACATGTACATTTAGGCACATATATGTCCCCCCTTGGGGTCATATCATATACATTTATCCATATATATGCTCCCCTTGGGTCATAACACAAGGTGGTTGGTTGTGGCAACACCACGTATCCAAGGTACCAGATAGGATGCCAGATTGGGTATTGGAAGTTCAAAAAGGTATAGTAATTGTTTTACCTGGGGGCCGATGTTGGCATGTTTTCAGACATATGTAGAGTATGCGTTTTTTGTCATTGATGGCAAATATCAGCACGTTCAATAAAGCGATGATAGCATGGAAATGGAAAGATCAACAGTGTGGAGCAATAGTGATCGTTGGATCACCCATCCCAAATTCCCGATGACCGTCAAATCTGAATACAGATAGGAGGAACGCGCAAAAGAGGAGAAAAAATATAAGACGTTGGATCTGAGGGTGAGGACTGACCATCATTGGATCCAAAAGAAGGAGCATGATATTTAAGTACAAAATGAAGTGGGCTTACAAAGTCCCGAAAGCAAGAGGGTCGTCCATCGTCGAGGAGTACACGTGGTGAGGGATTAACATTTCGCTGACTGGAAAGTCAAAGGAAGGTAGTGCTCTAACCTTCCAAATCATGATATGTGAAATCACAATAACATCTAGATCGTTGATCCAAGAGGGACACATGGCGACATATCAGAGCATGACAAAGGTTTCGTTTCGGAGTTTCGGATATTGGGAGGTGGAGGAGTCAAGGAAGAAACTCATGGAAGGAACTCGCGATATGAGAGATCATGAAAAGATCTGGACCGTCGAATCATCAAGATTGTCGACCATTGATCTGACTCCATTTCGGAGTTTCGGATACCAGGAGTTGGAGGAGTCAAGGACACGCATGACAAGAATGTTGAAATGCAAAATCGCAAAGCACCTTTTGGCACAGCCTATGGTCACCGACAGTGGTCACGTGAGGGGAAGGAGCTAGCGGAGCTAAGCTCCATTTCGATGATTGCAACATGAAGAGTCGAGACTCTTCACCACAAGATTCCCAAATTTTCGAATTACGAAGTGCTTTGTGGATAAATGCCAGGTCACCGCCAGTGGTCATGTGAGAGGGAGGAGCTAGCGGAGCTAAGCCCCTTTTTAGAGATTGCAACATGAAGATTCAAGACTCTTCACCTCTGGATTGCCGAAATGAAAAATGCAAAAATGCCTTTTTCTGTAGGATGTGTTCACCGTCGGTGATCATATGAGAAGGTGGAGCTAGCAGAGCTAAGTGTTATAACCCTAAATTGCACCACACATGCTTACCTGGCATCAGGCCAACTCATTTCCCTTCATTGCCAAAATATCTACTAAAAAACCTCTTTGAAAATCCTCTTGGGTCAAGTTACACGCGCCCTAACCCACTATTGCACGTGTGTGAATGCTGGCAGGCCTACTACAGGGTCAGTTAACTGAAACTCCCGGCCATGCATGGCCGAGAGTTCATCCAAAACCCTAGCTCCTTCTAGCCTATAAAAGAAGGGGTAGGGGTACCATTTGGAGGAGGAAAATAATAAGCGAAGAAACTCTGCCCATTTGCCGAATCCATTGTCCCAACCCTTTATCCTTTCCTCAAGCCTAAGGAGAATTAACGCAAATTAGTTGGAGGACAAAAGAAGAGGAGGAGCCCAGGATCAAGATCAAGGAGTGGTGGTCGGTCTCGACTTTGATTGTAAGTTGATTCATTTTGAAAATAATAAAAGAATACTTTTCTTGTCCCAATGCATGAGTTATCTATGATTTGTGTAATTTATGCTTAATTTCTAACCCTCAAGTAGAAAAGTAACATGCATGCATAGTGTTTTTTCTGGATTGCAGGTTAATTTTGAAAGGAGAAACGCAAGTAAGCGGGCAAAGCGCAACAGAGGATCTACACCAAACATCAGTAAAAAGGTTAGTATTTCCTTTCCATGCATGTATCGTGAAAGAGGGGTTTAAGTTTTGGGTGGTAGGTTAAAAAGTCATTTCTTTACGGTCAAAATCTGCATGCAAGTCTGACCCTAGTTTGTTAGTCCGTAGGGTATTTTTCCCAACAACATAATTGGTGACCATACTGGGGAAGATACTCTTTAGGGTTTCCGGATTTAGTTGAGGTTTTTTGGGTAGTTTAAAGGATTAGATTTTCTATTTCTTTGTTTGTTTGTTTTCTGGTAGGTCAGAGCTAGCAGGGAACCTGGTTCTTTATACCAGTTTTTACTTGACTGTTGCTTGACGGTAATTAACGGGACACACAGAGGTACACACGGCCTGCAGAAGGCCTGCACACGTGTACCCGCGCCCTAATCTCTTACAACCCACGTGTGAACGCTTGCTGTAGAGGTTTCAGTAGAGTGTAGGAGTCAGAAATATTGAGAGGTAGTCCTCCTCTTCCCTGTCATAATTATACATTTTCAGGGGGCTTTCTGGACCCTATCTGAGTCTTGCTGGTTCACAGTCTTGTCTCAGTTTGCTTTATTTCATTCTGTTATTCCTTGCAATTATTTTTCTTTTATGTTAAGAAGAAGCATCCAAGCCTTCAGGAGACCCTAGTTATCAATACCAGAGGCCTCTTCCATGTCTGGGTTGCCTGTGTTATTTTTGTCTTAGAGTTTATGCATACACGCAGCCTGTGCAAGTGCAGCCCACGGGTACATGCGCTCTGTTGTAGCTCAGCACGCGTTTGCACGCGTGCTGTTTCAGTGACAGAAGCATGCTTGACATGATACTTTTCAATGAGGGTGGGGTAGTCATCCCCTCCTGTGGTGAGAAGTGTTCCTCTTAGGTTTGAGTCTAGGGTTTCACAATCAGTAGGTTAGGGCCTCTTATCCTTAGCCTATTTTTTCTTAGTTGATGTTTGATAGAAAAGATAAAAAAGAAAAAACATTGTTTTATGGTTTTTAGATAAGTGGAAGAATTTGTTCTTTTTGATTGCCATTGTGTACCTTTGCTCTGATTCTTTGCAATCTACACTTTAAGCCAGAATTTTGTTTTGTTTTCTTGGTTTTGTGATTGTCGACATTTTCCCTTTGTTGCTTCATTTAGCGCTTAAATAAATAAAAAAATCTCTTTTTCATTTTCTTCTTTGTTTGAAGATTGTGTTTCTGCATCAATAGCTAGGAAGAAGTATTTTGTTCATAAGTTTTTGCAGTGCATTTAGAGCATAAGTAGCTCATAGTCGAGTGAAATTCCTTTATGTTTGTTGCATGAAATCTTAGAAAAATTGAAAAGAAAAAGAAGTCTTTCTTTGTGAAAAGTTGTTGATTTTTGCATTTAGTAAAAGTCTTTTGTTTCCAGCATTTTTTTCATTCGTTTTTGCTTTGAGTCTTTACACATCATTAGTTTCACCTTCATACCCGTGACGTAAAAAATCTCATAAAAGCAACGCTAATTTAAAATCTATTAGACTTTTTGTTTGTAGGGTTCACAAACTAGTTCAGAACTAGGGCCTTGTTTTAGATTGGAGAGGAAACTCTCCAAGGCCACTCAAAACCAAACATTGGAGTCTGTGATAGGGAGTGTAGAAGTCCAGTTTCATGGAAGTTATCCAGGACCCCCCTCTAACACAGGGGATAAACACGAGGTCGCGTGAGGAAAGGTAGCGGAGATAACCCCTCCAAAGCCAAACCAAACATAGTGGAGAACACATATCGAGGATTTGTCTTGGGATTCCGTCATTTGCATTTTCCACGGGGCTTCGTGGGTCTCAAATCCGTTCGAGGTCCTCAGTTGTCTTCCAGACCATTTTATCTTGATATCCTTGACAGGTTTTGGGCTTGATACCCTGCTCATTGTGGTCTACCCGACTATCGACTGTACCCTCTTGGTGACTGTTCGCGTGCTGGAAAACTAGTTGCCAATATTTTTAGGGACATACACAGGTGACTACGGGGGTATACCGCGGTACCTAGGACAGACATCAGGCCACACTTTGCAGAGTATACCCGGAGGGTGCTTCCATTTTCGATTTTCACTTGCACTGGTAAGTTTCTCTAGTGTTGGTTGTTGTAACTATTCTTCAAAATAGTTAGTGATTGCTTGTCTTATATCTTAGGGGCTTCTTTTTAAGTTTGTGTGACTATTTGATCATGTAGAATACCTTAGCGTGTCTTGGATCTTCTCACACAATGGAGGATCCCGAGCTCCGCCGGTCACGAAGGCTCCTGGGCCTGTCACCGGTTATACTGGAGCCACCCCCGCCACCATTGAGGCGAAAGCTAGACCAACAAGGGTCTTTCAAAGCAACCGGGTTACAAACCATTGTGCCCGAACAATTCCCAGAGGAATCAACTGCCAATCTTGGCTCGGTTGAAACCCCAACCACTGATACTTGGCCATCGGTCCGTGTACAATTCCAATTTTACGAACGCCTGTCAGTGCCCCACACAGCTATGGAAACAAACACTGTTACTTCCTCTGGGAATTCTTCCATTCCCACCACCGTTGCTACCACGGGAGAAGCATATCCTAACTTGTCGTCATCGGTTCAGGCCACCATGGTCTCGGCCGCAACTATGTCGCACAGTGGACCGACCCCATCTATCGCAGCGACCACCACTCCCTTCACACCTAGTGTGACAGGCTCTCCGTTTTCATACGGTATGCCTAGTTCGGGCACAAGTTCTGCACTCACTCACTCCACTTTACAAACTTTGGGTCTGGGGGTAGGGAGCTCTAACGCTCCTCTACAAGGTCAACTTGGGGACATTCATGTCCCTTTTAATGATTTTCCTTACGCTGGAGGTCATATCTCTCCTTTGTCCCCTTCGGTTGGTGGTCTGCATCAGCAGTCCACCGAGCAGCCTGCACACACGAGTTCATTTGGAGCCGGGAGTCAAGGAACACCTGCGCAAACTCTGTCGGTAGGTTTTTCACCATTTGTTTGGAACAGGACGTTTGGTAACAATACTTTCGCATCCACTGCTTTCCCATCTGGGGGCACTCCCATTTTTGGACAGTCTACTCTGGCGTAGGGTACTATTCCTGCACCGGGGGCACATATAGCAGGACCTTGGAACTCAGGACAAGGATCCATTCCCTCCTCTAGAATGTCGTTCTGGGGTAATTCTTTCCACAGTCAATGGAACCCTGGACAGACCTCTATGCCTCTCTCGTCGGGACCAACATGGGGTAATCCTTCCCAAAGTCCTTCAAACACGATGCATGCCCAACATCCAATGTCCTTTATGGGGAATCCACCAATGATGTCTCCATAGATGCAAAATCCTTACACTGTTCAAGGCCATGGTTTCTACCAGAATCCGGGCTAGCAGCCAAACTTTTCTTGGCAACCTGGTGCCAGTCAAACTCCAGGACCCTTTTTCCTAGGCTATCAACATCAACCCAAACTACCATTCCTGGCGACGTTACACTTTCTATATTTGACAAGGTTGTTAAATGATCATATTTGTCACGATCCACATTGGCCTCCTATGCCAACGAAGTTGCCTTTGGACATTCCAAAGTTCAAGGCCAAGCCTAACGAAGATCCAGGTGATCACGTGACTACCTTCCATCTTTGGTGTTCATCTAACTCATTGAAAGATGACTCCATCCAGTTGCGATTGTTTCAACGCACTCTTATMGGGAGTGCCACAAAATGGTACATCGAGCTTGACCGCTCAAGATACTCTTCTTTCGGTGAACTGGCGATGGCCTTCCTTAACCATTTCCAGTTACCTGTGAGATACGACGTTGGCACAGAGATTCTTGCCAATTTCAAACAGACGACATCAGACCATATCTCTGATCATATCCGAGAGTGGAGACGCCGAAAGAGTCTAATCAAAGTACCAGTCCCACCAACATTCCTTCTTGAGTGGTTCCTTAAGTCTTTAGTCCCACAATTATCTAAAGACGTCGCAACTTCAGGAGTTTTCTCCGAAGAATATGCCATCATGAGGGCTCAATAGTTTGAGTTTATCTATTCTTAGTCTGGTTTATTGTACAACATCCTGCCGGATGCACCATGATCGATACTGGATAAAACTAGACAGAGAGCTAGACCACATGCCGATGGTATTGTTGTCTCAGCACAAACCAAGCCCGCTGAGCAATTGACAAAGCAATTGCAACAATTATCTATACAACACTCAGCGGCCATCCAGACTACTACTTTGGCTGCTCCTCCTACCCAAACGTCGGAAGTACACTCTGTGCAAACAATTAACCCAAAGGCCACCCATAAGCCTGAAGGGAAGAAAAAACAATGAAAGAAGGGTAAGGGGGAGAAAAAACCCACTGATAATGCTGGTGAGGGAACCACAGAAAAATAGAAGGCGAGTTACCCGTGCAACTTGTGTACAGAGGACCACCTGACCCATCTGTGTCCTCGACTTGCGGAGGCCCATAAGTTTGTCACACAGCAATAGCAAGCCGTGTTGACTAATCCCTTTCAACATGGGAAAAATTTAACTCAAGCCTCTACAAGTGCCGAGGGGGGTAGCCAAGAAACCTTCCCTCCCCCAAACAATTCCTCATCCGCGAACGTATATATGGTTCGGGGTGATGCTTTAATAATGACTAGAGTGCACGACTATAGTAAACCAAGCACCTATGAGAAGGGTAAAGAAGCTGAGATCCCATCTCTTCCTCTATAGATCGAGAATATGTTGGGTGAAACAATGACATGCATTCCAAAGGGTGCATTTAAGAAAGATTCTCACAACCCAAACGCAAGGGTCACCCAGAATTACTCTGTGGTGGAAGATTTATCACAAAACCCTTGCGCAAAGTCCGCTTTGGAAGTCCTCCAAAGCTGCCATGCTCAGAGGAAGGCCTTGTTGACTGCTTTAGGCTCTACTGAGACTTGTAACCCCGGTACCATCATGTTAGATACGACCAACTTAAAACTTCGTCTGCCTTACCACGTCACGTTTCAGATAGTAGTGGCTCATCCCACGAAAACTTTTACACGGAATATCTTTCGCACGGTGATCGACAAGGGCGCTTCGACTTGCGTTATGTCGTTAGCATGTTGGAAAGCCATTGGTCAGCCCGCTTTGTCTCCATGACCTACTCTCCTCACTGCATTCGACGGTCATTCTTTCCGACCACTTGGCATTGTTCCTTCTTTCCCTGTGCAGTTAGGAGGGAAGACCTTGTGTGTTGAAGTAGAGGTATTCGACGCTCCCCTTGACTATAACCTCTTGTTAGGTCGGAGTTGGACTTATGGTATGCAAGCTGTGGTGGCTATAGTTTTCTGGGTCTTGTTGTTTCCACATGAAGGCCGGATAGTGACCATTGATCAATTGTCCTTCTCCAGACCTGACCCAGCTTTGGGGGCATCCACGGTTCCCATGATAGATAATCCTCAACCCGGTGTCGTTAATGTGGGAGTTGGTTTGTGCCCATCCTTGATGGGTACCTTCGATTACCCACCTCCTCATAACGATGTCAAGTTTATATCGAATCACCACAAGGCTGAGATTTTTCACGTTTCGTCGTTCCGCATGACTTACTTTGAGGATCCGTGGATTCTTCCTTCCCCATCAACCACGATGGATGAGACAGGGCACTCCGACATGTCCATGCCCTTGTCGGCTGCTAAAGTAGTGTACTCTTTAGTCCAGCAAGCTTCAGCTAACCCTGATCTGACTCCCCCACAAGATTTGGATCCAATTCCAAAGCCTATTTGGGCTCAGGATTCTCTTGCTACCACCGATTCGTTAGACTTAGTCTTGCCTTCCGACAAAGCAGTAATCGAAGCGATGACTAGTCCGGACAAACCTTGGGATGATCTTCATCACAGGTCATATTTTCTCCCAGAGTTGCGTTGAATCGAGGCAGGAGAATTCACTATCACCATGACGGGAGATCAGTCATGTCCTATTAACCTCTTAGCTACACAGGAAATTTATGTTGAGGGAAATATGGCGACTATCGCTGAAACCATACCTATCAACATCTCCCGCAAACTTAGCGTCGTGGAGAATGTCTTCATCAGGGTGGATTTCTCCCCCGAAGAGATTCAAATTTACACGGATCTTTTCAAAGAATTTCGCGACGTTTTTGCCTGGTCTTATGATAAAATGCCAGGTATTGATCTGAAAATAGTTGAACATGAAATCACAACATATCCCGATGCCGAGCCTGTTCAACAAAAACTTCGTCCAGTCAATCCTAAGAAAGAAACAGCCATTAAGATGAAGGTTGAGAAATTGCTCAAGGCATGGTTCATTTACCCTATTCATTTGACTCAATGGGTGTCAAACCCCGTGCCAGTCGATAAAAAACAAGGCACGATTCGTGTATGTACCAATTTTCATGATTTGAATAAGTCATGTCCAAAAGATAATTATCCAACCCCATTCATTGACCAGATCATTGATGAATGTGTTGGTTGTGAAGCCTTTTCGTTCATGGATGGTTTTTCGGGATATAATCAAATCCAAATCAAACTAGAAGACCAACACAAAACGACATTCATCTGTCCATGGGGTACGTTCGCCTATCGTAAGATTCCTTTTGGCCTTAAAAATGCGGAAGCCACTTTCCAGCGGGCCATGTCTTTTGCGTTTCATGACCTCAAGCATATAGTTGAGGCCTATCTAGATGATTTAGCATCACACTCTTGCAAGCGAAAGGATCATCCTACACACCTCAGACTAATCTTCGAACGTTGTCGCTACTTCATGATTCGCTTGAATCCCAACAAGTGCAGCTTTTGTGTCACGTCAAGACGTTTGTTAGGTTTCATCGTATCAACAACAGGGATCATGGTGGATCCTCTTAAGGTGGAGGCAATAATCCAGTTTCCCCCACCACGCACAATCTTACAACTCCAAAGTCTTCAAGGCAAGGTGAACTTCTTACGACGCTTCATCGCCAACTATGCCGAAATCACCAAGGGCTTTATGCGTTTACTGAAGAAAGATGTTCCTTTTTTTTGGATGAGGCCACTCAATGCTCTTTCGACGCATTGAAACATGCCCTCACAACCCCACCTCTGCTACGGCCACCTAATTATAACAAAGATTTCTTATTATATCTGGCTGCCGCATAGTCAACCATAGGCATGGTTTTAGTTCAGGAAGATGATTCTCTTTCAGAATACGTGATCTATTACCTGAGTCGAGGCCTCATAGGACCGAAACTTAATTATTCCCATCTCGAAAAACTTGTGTTGGCAACAGTTCATGCTGTTCAACGGTTCTGTCACTATGTTCTGTTTCGCAAGACCACCGTCGTTGCTGTCGTGAATCCATTCCAGTACATGTTGACACGACGCTTTATCAGCAGAAAAATCAGTAGATGGATGGTCATCCTCCAAGAATTTGACTTAGAATTCGTTTCAGAAAAGTCCAAGAAGTCATTGGTCTTCGCAGAACTTATTTCGGAGCTTCCGGTTGAGTCAGGTGACGTTGTGCCTGAGGACTCGCCTATCCAAGGGGATATGTTTTTGATTGAATTTTCAGACCCCTAGTATGGATATATACTGATCTATCTCCAGACTTTGAAGTGCCCCACCTCTACTTCTCGTGACGAGCGTCGATGGATACGCCATCAGGATAAGAATTATCTCATACTTGATGATACGTTGTATCGGAGAGGTGTAAACTGCATCTTGCGTCGATGTCTCACTCATGAGGAGGCCATCATAGTGCTCAACTATTGTCATACATGAACTTGTGGCAGTCACTTATCTGGTTTGGCAACAACCCAAAATATTTTACGAGCAGGTTACTTCTGGCCCACACTTATCAAAGATTGTATCGAGTCGGTCAAAAAGTGTCATCTGTGCCAAATCTTCTCTCAAAAGATGAGGGCACATCCAGCTCCTATGTTTCCTGTCATCACAGTTGGTCCCTTCACAAAGTGGGGGATTGATTACACTACATTCAACCCCCCGTCATCAAGGGAGCATCGCTATATCATAGTAGTTGTCGACTACTTCACTAAGTGGGTCGAAGCTATGCCAACGTTTAAAGATGATGGAGAGACTACAACTCTCTTCTTATTCAACTATATTATAGCATGGTTCGGTGTCCCGAGAGAGATTGTCACTGACCATGGCAGTCACTTTTAGAACCAAATGATGTCTGAATTAACATCAAAGCTTGGGTTACGGCAGGAACATTCATCACCTTACTACCCCCAAGCCAATGGGTAGGTGGAAGCTGTAAACAAAACTCTCAAGACTATCCTACAACAAACTATCAACTCAGCCAATTCAAATTGGCATTTGATGTTATACTTGACATTATGGGCTTACCGAACATCTATTAAGACTGCAACTAGTTTCTCACCTTTCCAACTCGTTTATGGACTGGAGGCAGTCTTTCCCATCAAATGTCAAATCCCATCTCTGAAATTGATAGTATAGTTATTTCCAGAAACTTCTCCACTTGAAGAGCGGTTAGTACACCTTGAGCAGCTTGATGAGCAACATTGCGATGCGGCCCTAGCCAACGAGGCTCATAAACATAAGGTCAAGTGTCAATATGCCAGATCCGTTCGTCCTCAGATTTTTTCTGAGGGTGACCTTGTCTTGGTCTATGACCAAGATAAGGACCCCTTGGGGGCAGGAAAGTTTAAACCCATGTGGTTTGGACCCTTCATTATTAATGAGGTATTAAAAAAGGGTGCTTATCATTTGATCGATTTTGAAGGGAATGCTTTGGCGGAGCCTAGAAATGAGCTCTACCTCAAAAAGTATTACTCATAGAATGGTCACTGTGGGTAACTTTTTGTAACATATGTATAGTCTTTGTAATATTGTTTTTTTACATTTCTTTTAAAAAGTGTTATGGACGTGTCATTGATGTTATCTTTCGTCAATATGGCAGATGTCAAATGAGTCCGAGGTGTTTGTTGGGTATGCGGATGGTGCTAGTCGACACATGCGGAGGCTTGCCTCCACAGCTTGGGTAATCTTTACACCACAGGGTCAGTTGTTATCTTCCAGAGGTATATGCTTAGGTGACACCACAAATAATGTTGCCGAGTATAGTGCAGTTATTGAGCTACTTCATGACGCATTGTCATTGGGTATCTCTCATCTCTGGGTCTATCTAGATGCTCAACTGGTTGTGTCACAGCTAAACATAATGTACCGAGTTCATGATCCAACCTTACACCGATGATTCCTTAGGGTACATCTCTTAGAACATAACTTTGATTACATTACATATTTTCATGTTCCTAGGAGATTAAATCAAATCACAGATACTCTAGCTAATCACATTTTAGATTGGCATCTGGCCCACATATAAACAGATCATGGACAATAACATGTAAATACATTTTTGCACACATAATCCATAAGACACAAAAAGAGATAAAAAACCATATATAAACATCATAAAATCCTCAGAGTACATAGATGGGCGCAAGCACCTCAAAAGTGGGAACAGTAACGAATCACTGGGCTTATGCCCTCAAAAAATATATACATATCAGTTCTCGTGGCACATAAAAGTATAAAGTCTGCTCAGGTCCTATGGGCCCTGTTATAATCATGTACAACTTGGGCTAAACACCTAAACAATCGGACCCATGTCTAAGGTGCCCCTACAACATGAGTCTGCATGGATGGCGGCAGGTCCTCTATCTTTTCCATGGGAACTGTGCGAGTGAGTGTAGTAAAGTTCCACTCAATTCGGCTCAGGACCCTCTCAACCTCTCCTGCTAGGAGGTTCCCTGCTACTGCTGCTCCTCCAACGGCGGCAACTGCGGCTTCTAGCCATGGGCGACACCTGTTCTGTGCATATCGACAGGTCGCATGGGTCCCACATCTGCATGCAATAAACGTTCACCCATCAAAAACTCTAGTATACAAAAACATGATATATATATCAAAAAGAGATAAAAATTACATATGAAAACAAAAAAACTATACAGGTGGAGACTTACCCATCTCCCCTCGTTCCTCACCAAGAGGCACTAGTATCTTTGGATCTCTGGAGAAGTCGATCCCCGCATATGGGTAGTCCTCTATAGCCGGGATCTGCCATGACAACCAAGCAAAGAAGTCATCATTGAAGGCCTCCATGGTCCTTCCACCACCCTGTCGCGGTAGTAACACTGACCATCTGCATACTGCGGGGAAAGTGGCCAGATGTCCTCGTACTGTCAGTCGAGGAATAAAGCACGAAACTCTCTCGAAAAAGAACAAACACAGGATGGTCCCAAACCCGAAGTTCCTATGTGTCCGCCATCGGAAATTTGTCAACTACCTCTTCATGCACTCCAACAGTGTGGTACTCCAATCAAAAATTTGTGCATTCATGCACTGGATCGCACAGTTCATATGTGCGCGTGAAGCCTGGTGCACGGCTGCTGAGCCGGTAATCCGCCTAATGAGAAATAAAACAGTATGTAGGGCGAGGCTGGTAATCCTACTAATAGGTACCAATGAACCTCTATGATCGGTCCCAGCCTCACAATACTCATCGATCAGCTCCGAGACTTTGCTTGGCCCTGCAGGAACCGTCTGAAAGTTGATTGGTTCCCCTCTCCTTGAGAGGCCAGTCAAAAAGTAAATATCCTCGGTGGTGGGAACCAAGGATTGCCCCTCTAGCATGAATGCCTCTGCATTAGGGTTCCAGTAATCAACCAAGGCATTCAGTAGCCTTGGTTGCGCGTGCATGAATGGACATAAAAAGAATTTTACCAACCCGCACTGCGTCAGCACGGCCACAACATTCGGATCTGCAACCACTAACTCATTGGCGGCCTCGTGCTCCCTTTCCCTCCACTGAACATACATCATGCCAACACAAAAAGGTAAAGGAGGGTCAATACATGTTTTCATTGGCTTTTTCATCACGCAGGGGGGTAAACATGGCCTGTAGAGGTGACAGTTGCGGGTACCCGCGTGAAAAATTTTCTCTGCATGCAAGTACCCACGGGTTGTCCCTGGACAACCCGCATTTACCTAGGGCCGACCTTTTTGAGGTCGATCCCACCCCAAAAAATCAACTAAATGCTACAAAGGAAGTATTGAATAGCTAGACAAGGGAGTTTGTACTTACTTGGTCCAAGCAGAAGTTCATTTCGTCCACTATAGCTCTTGGAATCACGATATTTGGCAAAGGGGGTCTTTTGGCTCCAGAGTCAATTTTCAAATCATCAATGGTGATAATGAGCTGCCAGCTTCTATTTAGACTTTTTGGCCTCTTTTTGTCACTTTTTTGGGCCCCTTTATCAATTTCTTTATACCAAAAACCATTTAGAGTGATCCAGGAGTTATATGGGAGGGATTTGATCAGGTATGGGGACAATTTTTTTTGAGTTTCGAAAAAAAAAAAAAATATTGACGGTCCATAAAAAAATTATTTTTTCAAAAATCAACTTGAGCATATAGGTTAGGCTATCACCCCAACTTTTGCATCTCGTTGCCTTTTTTTTTATGCTATAGGATCGATCCCATCCAGTTGTGATATGAAACCATCATATGTGCTCTAGAAGTGTTGCAACTTGGTGGTAGAGCTTACCAAAACATGGATGCCCTAGGTAGGTCCTGGTTGCATTATGGTGTCCATGCCGTTTCTAACAACACTGTAGGCTCAGGAGTCTGTATAGTCTTTCCTGAATATGAGTTTGAGCCTCATTTGCATAGGTCTTTTTCACTCTTTGACTTACCCTCCGGACTCCCAAAACATAACGAGTCTCCTTTTAAGCCCTTTTCAGACCCTCTAAACATGAAAAGATTGTCGAGCGATCTTGTGGTCTTTCACACTCGTTAAACTGAAATTTGAAGTCACGTCTGTCCGATGGCATTTTACCCCTTTTTCGGTCCGGATGTTCAACTGTACGAACAAAGGAATACTCTATTGAATTCCCATTCTTTAGAAGAGTATCCTCAGGTAAGATTTTATTCCTTTTTTGGGCCTGAGGGACTAAATTTACGAAAAAGAAACCCCCTCGGAGTCCATAGTTAAGCTCTTTTCAGACTCCCTAAAATTGAAAAGATCGTCGAGTGACCTTATTCTTTCACACTCGTTAAATTGGTCCAGAAGAATATTCCTGACGGAGTCCATAGTTAATTTTTTTTCAGACTCCTTAAAAGTGAAAAAATAGTCGAGTGATCTTGTCCTTTTCACACTCGTTAAAATGGTTTTGAATTGATGTCTAATCGGTGCTAGTTTATCCCTTTTTTGAACCGACTAGACTATTGTCAAAAAAGGTACCCCAATGGAGCCTCCTTTTATGCTTTTTTAGACTCTCTAAATATGAAAAACCACCAATCTTCCCTTCTATGGGCTCGTTAAACTTACATCGAAGGACATTACCATTGTGTGTTCTATCAACCGCATTTGCATATATTACCCATCAGCCTTGTAACAGTTTGCTTCTGTGTCTTAACACCTTTGGCTGCTAGAGGATTTTTCCCGAGTATCATTTCCCTAGAACATTAGTCTTGTCCTTGTGCCTTGAGCTTGTATGTTTGTAGTACTCGTTCCTCCATTGTAATGTAATATTCCTTTATTCTTTTTCAAAAAATTATCAAAAAGAACAAAAAAATCAAATATACCCCAAAAAGGGGATGGGAAAAGTATTTTCTTTATTGGCAGCATAATGAGTCGCCCTTGGATGAAGCACATCTGTCCATTTGATCGTCAGACTATGGGATATAGTACAACCTTAGGAAGCTTTTTCTCACTATACAGAGTTGTGTCCTCCACCGTTTGGTTACTCTTCCAGACATATGGAGAGTTTGCATTGCCTCCTGCTTCGTAGACTTATTATTAACAGATATGCTGCCTGAGTCTTATCACTTGTCGTGCTATTATCCAAGGGAAGTTTGTCATTGAGCCTGATTCGACCCCTCTCCAATATGTCTCTTGTCTGCATACCCAGCCATCTTGAACGTCCAATCAAGTCCTTGTTCGAAATCACTGAAGCCTTCAGTCTGATCATCAAGATTATCAAGTCCATAACTGACGAGCCATCGAAGACCTCTGGGTAGTGCAGTCATACATGCATACTACACTCCTACCCGAGTTTTAGAATATTTTGAAGTTGTTTCTCGAGCTCTGAAGTACAACCATCAGGCCGAATCAGCTTCTGGGAGATGGATACTTTATATGTATATCTTTCTGATTTCGAGATGTAGCTCCGTTGTGTATTGTTCGCGCCTACTCTTTATAGTTATTTGACATGGATCTACAGTGTAGTTGATTGGTAGCCATGGTTCTATCTTATCCCGAGCATGGGTATGCCCACCTTGGTGAGACATTTGTTATTTTGCAGACGACACCTCATGATTCCTGATTCTTGGGCTCACTCATTCAGCATATCAGTACAGATTGGTAAAAAATTGGTAATGTATTTTGGCCATCATATGCTCTTCTGACCTCACACATTAGGGGGCATCTGTTATAACCCTAAATTGCACCACAAATTCTTACCTAGCATTAGGCCAACTCATTTCCCTTCATTGCCAAAACATCTGCTGAAAATCCTCTTAGGTCAAGGTACACGCACCCTAACCCACTACTGCACACGTGTGAATGTTGGCAGGCCTACTACAGCCCGTGTTTACCTAACAAAACACAAAAATAGGAAAGTTTCCAACGGGACAAAAAACTATGGGTCAGTTAACTGAAACTCCCGGCCATGCATGGCCGAGAGTTCATCCAAAACCCCAGCTCCTTCTAGCCTATAAAAGAAGGGGTAGGGGTACCATTTGGAGGAGGAAAATAATAAGCGAAGAAACTCTGCCCATTTTCTGAATCCATTGTCCCAACCCTTTAGCCTTTCCTAAAGCCTAAGGATAATTAACGCAAAGCAATTGGAGGACAAAAGAAGAGGAGGAGCCCAGGATCAGGATCAAGGAGCGGTGGTCGGTCTCGACTTTGATTGTAAGTTGATTCATTTTGAAAATAATAAAAGAATATTTATCCTGTCCCAATGCATGAGTTATCTATGATTTGTGTAATTTATGCTTAATTTCTAACCCTCAAGTAGAAAAGTAGCATGCACGCGTAGTGTTTTGTCTGGATTGCAGGTTAACTTTGGAAGGAGCAGCGCAAGTAAGCGGGCAAAACACAACGGAGGATCTACACCAAACATCAGTAAAGAGGTTAGTAGTTCCTTTCCATGCATGTATCGTGAAAGAGGGGTTTAAGTTTTGGGTGGTAGGTTAAAAACTCATTTCTTTATGGTCAAAATCTGCATGCAAGTTTGACCCTAGTTTGCTAGTCTGTAGGGTATTTTTCCCAACAACACTAAGCTCTTTTTCGGTGATCGCAACTTGGAGTGTCGAGACCCTTCAACATAGGATTGCTGAAATGCAAAATGAGAAAGACATTCTGAATAGGCCTGTAGTCACAACTAGTGGGCATATGGAGTAGGCACGAGATCCATCATTGGTAATCCAACGGTGCAGGTTAATCAGGAATATGATCGGAGGGTCATTGTTTATTTTCATGATTAATAAGTTCAGTTACAATTCAGTTAGAAAATTGAATCATGGTTCTTGATCAGTTGGTGATATAGTTGCTGAAAAGTTTTTGTCTTTGCCCAAGGATATTCGGGATGTAACTGATGAGGCTGATGAGTATAAAAGGTGAGATGCAACTACTGTGTAAGTTTGGTTGTTCTAACCAAAACAATGAGATGAATTGTAAGAAGGGTAAAATGAAAAAATGGAGAGCATGAGATAAAACTCATAGATGAGTAACAGTCGCCGAACAGACAAAAGCAAGAGAAGAATAGAAGAATAGCATGTAGCAGAGCAGAACTGCAGAACAATTTTTGAACCAAAGAAGAATTGCAGAACAATGAAGACGGGGTAAGAATTGAAATACCTGTATTGTTTGTTTGTCAATCAATTATGCATAATTAGGGAGGAAGGGTGGTTCTAGGGAGGACTGTGGTCCTCTGATATTCAAGTTGGTTCTTGAATATTGGAAGTTATATCTTCCATCTAGTTGTGCCTAGAAAAATAGAGTGGTGCTCGGGAAAACACAGAGTTTTCTGTAAACAAGTTGGTGCTTGTATAAATCCAGTTGGTGCTGGAATATTTAGGGAGTTGGTGCTTCCTTCTAGTGGGTGCTAGAGAAGCCAGAGAGTTGGTGCTCTCAAAAAGTTGGATCTTGTAAAACAGAGGTAGTACGCTCACTTTGAGTTGGTGCTCAAACATAGATGATGTACAGAACTTAAAAGACTACCTATCATTTCGAGGAAGAAGAAGTTTTCTCCCTTTATGGGTTTCCTCGTGAAAATATGTCTCTGTGTATATCTTATGTGTGATTGATGCTCATTATTTATGTTTTTCATATGATGTATAATATTCATGGTCACTTGATGAAATATTAAAAGTGGTTTAATAGACTTAAAATAGTTTAAGCACAGTAACAATTGATTCACCCCCCCTCTTAGTTGTCTTAGTAATTTCAACAATTGGTATCAGAGCGGGTTCCTTTTATTTAAAGGTAGATCTATAAGCTTAAACATGAAAATTCATGAAGGGACTTCAGCTAGTAAGCCTCCTCTATTTGATGGAACAAATTTTTCCTTTTGGAAGGTTAGAATGAGAATATACCTAATGGCCTTTGGTGCTGATATTTGAGATGTAGTAGAGACTAGATATACAAAGCCTGTTGTGCTGGCTTCCAAGGATGATAAGTTAGAATTTATCTTTAATACTAAGGGAATGAATTCTATCTTGAATGGACTTGTTGAAGATGAGTTTGTAAAGGTGATGCATCTTGAAACTTCTAAAGAAATGTGGGATAAACTTATTAACAGTTATGAAGGAAATGAGAAAGTAAAAGATGCCAAACTCCAAACATATAGGTTGAAGTTTGAACAACTAAAGATGAATGAATATGAAACAATTAGCAAGTATTTTTTAAGAGTTGAAGAAATTGTGAATGCCATGAAGAGTCTTGGTGAGAAGATTGAAGAATCATTTTTAGTTCAAAAGATTCTAAGATATTTGTTTGATAAATTTAATCCAAAAATCTCTGCAATAGAAGAGCTAAATGATCTTAAAACTCTCTCCATTGATCAACTCCTAGGAACTCTAACTTCATATGAAATGAGAATCAACAAAGATAATTCCATTACTAGAGAAGCATATTTTAAAGCAGACAAGCATACTGATTCAGATTTAGATGATATTGAGGCAAAATTTGTGAGAAGGTTAAAGAAAAGATCAAGAAAATATCAAGGAAAGCTTCCCTTCAAATGTTTTAACTGTGGTAAGATAGTTCATTTTGCATCTAAGTGTCCCCACCAGAAAAGGGACCAGAACTCTAATGATGAAAAGAAGTACAATTTCAAGAAATATAGTTAAAAGAAAAGTTTGTGTGCAAACAATGACAATTCCTCAGAAGACATAGATAGTGATTCATCATGTGAAAACAAAGTGAATGATTTTATGCTTATGGCTATGGGAGATCTTGATGATGAACACACAGGAGGTGAAATGGATGATGAAGAAGCTGTGGTGGATATGGAAGGTGAATTAATCAATGCTTTGGAAGAAATTGACAAACTCAGATGTAAGAAGAGAAAACAAAAACAATTGTTGATGTAGTTTAAAATTAATGGTGAAAAACCTGATGAAAAATTTTCTCTACTAAAAATGGAGTTAGAAGAGGCAAAGAAAATAGAAGACATACTGAAACAATAGTTGTCAAAGAAGAAAGTGAGGTGTGAAGCCTTAGAAGAAGAGATAGTAAAAAACAGAAAAGAAATGGAGAAGTTTAAGGCATTGTATCACCAAAATATGCCAAGTATTAAATCCTCAAAAGAATTAACTTCCATTCTAAATCAGCAAAGGAATCCAAAGTTGAAAGTTGGCTTGGGATATGAAGAAGGATCAAATAGTGATCATCCAAGTAATACAAAACCCATCAAGTTTGTCAAAACTACAATCATTGACAACAACCACTCTGCAGAAACAAAGAAAGAAAATCAGTCACCAAGAAGGAATGAAAGAAAAAGTACCAGAACCGAATCTTTAGATCAAAGAAATAACACAAACACATTTTCTGATCAAAGAAATAACACAAACACATTTTCTGATCAAAGAAATCATCAACATGGAAGAAATCAACTACAACCTTTTTCAAGGTACAAAGGTTTTTTCTATGGTTATTGTTTTTTCTGTTCTAACTTTGGTCACAAATATGTAAACTGTTCTTTAAGATCTAGATATTTGAAATCAAGATACTCAAGGAATAATTATCTGCCACAACAAAGATTCAGACAACCAAGAAACAAACGACCACATACTATAAATCACGTGATGGATGGAGGAAGGATGCAAGTGAAACATAAAAACAATTATGAGCATAACAATCATTATGATATGTTATTCAGTGAACCAGAATGTTACATCTATCATAACTATGGACATAAAGCTGGAGATTGTCGCTTAAGGAATTTTAAACCAAATTTGAATCCTACTGCTGAAAATTTCTAGATTTGGAAGAAGAAAGAAAATGACAAGTGTAGACTAGTGTTATCAGCCCAAAAACAAAAGAATCCTTGGTATATTGACAGTGGATGTTCCAAACATATGACTGGAGACAAAAGTAAGTTTCTAACTCTAAGTGAAAGCAAATCAAGGAATGCAACTTTTAGAAATGATGCACCGGGAAAAATAAAAGGTAAAAGAATGGTAAGTTTGAGTAATGGCAAAGGGAAAGCTCAAGATGTGTTGTTTGTAGAAGGTTTGAAACATAATCTGCTTAGTGTCAGTAAAGTTTGTGACCGAGGTTGTGGAGTCGTTTTTACTTCTAAAGATTGTAGAATAAAATCTGTGAATTCAGGACAGTTAATTGCAAAAGGGATAAGAACACAAAACAATGTCTATGTGTTAAAAGAAGAAAAAGAAGAATGTCGCTTAAGCAAGTATGATGAAAGTTGGCTATCACATAAGAGACTTGGACACTTAAATTTTTATCATATAATCAAGCTCAAAAATAGTGAGGCAGTAAAGGATCTTCCAAAGATATCAAAGCCATATGATTATGTTTGTAAACCATGCTAGATAGGAAAGCTTACTCGAACACAATTCAAATCTAAAAACTTTCCTTCAACAAAAAAACCTCTCTAGTTAGTACATATGGATTTCTGTGGACCATCAAGGAAAGAAGGTACAGGAATTTTTTTTTATTTTATGTTGATTATTGATGATTATTCTAGACTAAAATGGGTTTCCTTTTTGAAGGAAAAATCTGAAGCATTTGAAAAATTCAAAGTGTTTAAGGCTCTAACTGAGAATCAAACAGAAAAAAGATTGAAAGTAGTAAGGTCTGATAGAGGAGGAGAGTTTAGCTCATGGAACTTAAAAGAGTTCTGTGATAAACATGGAATCAAAAGAGAGTACACAATTCCAAGGACTCCACAACAAAATCAAGTTGTTGAGAGGCAGAATAGATCAGTACAGCAAATGGCAAGATCAATGATGAATGAAAGGAACACACCTCAAACATATTGGGTGGAAGCAATTCATATAGTTGTTCACATTCTTAACAAATCTCATCTTAGACCACACAGTGACAAGACTCCTTATGAACTATGGTTTGGAAGACCTGCCTCAATCAAACATTTTAAATTCTTTGGGAGTAAATGTTATATCAAGAATAGTGATGAAAATATTGGCAAATATGATGACAGGGATGATGAAGGTATATTCTTAGGTTATGCTACAAATGGTAAAGGTTACAGATTCTACAATAAGAGGCTGCATAAATTGGTTGATTGTATTGACATAAAGTTGATGAAGAAATCCCGATAGAAAATGTAAGTAGTGTTGAACCAAGCACAAAAGATATAATTGAAAATGAATATGAACAGGCCCAAGGATCAGAAAGAGAAGAATCATAATCATATGAAGATACGAATACTCCAACTGACACAAATCAACAGAAAGAAGCAAAATCACCACTCAGAATTGTTAGAAAGAATCATCCTGAAAATCAGATAATTGGAGATATAAATAAAGGAGTTCAGACAAGAAGGAAATTGATTAAAGACTCAGAAAAATCCCATGTTTTTTTTTTATCTATGGCTGAACCTAATTTTTTATTATGAAGCCAACCAGCATGATGATTGGATTAGAGCTATGAATGAAGAGCTTGATCATATTGAGAAGAACAATACTTGGGAGATTGTTCCTAGACTCGAAGACAAGAATGTAATAGGTTCCAAATGGGTGTTCAAAAATAAAATGAATGAAAAAGGACAAGTTGTTAGAAATAAAGCCAAATTGGTCTTTAAAGGGTATGCACAAGTTGAAGGTCTGGATTTTGATGAAAATTGTGCACCAGTGGCAAGATTGGAAGCCATCAAAATGTTTATTTCATATTCATGTCATAAGAACTTTAAAGTTTATCAGATGGATGTTAAGTCAACATTTCTTAATGGAGATCTAGAGGAAGAAGTATATATGGAGCAACCCGAAGGATTCTCATTGGCAGATAACCCTGATTATATATGCAAGCTGAAGAATGCTTTATATGGACTGAAACAAGCACCACGAGCTTGGTATTATCGACTAGACAAATTTTTACAATACAAAGGATTCAAGAAAGGTACTGTTGATAGCAATCTCTACATAAAAATTGAAAGTGATGATTTACTAATTGTTTTGATTTATGTAGATGACATTATTTTTGGCTGTAATAATGATTCTTGTATTCAGTGGTTTGCTAACTCTATGCAAACAGAGTTTGAGATGTCCATGATAGGATAACTGTCATATTTTCTTGGCTTACAAGTAAAACAGAGTTCTGCAGGAATTTTTATCTCTCAAGAAAAATATTTGAAAGAGATGTTGAAGAAATTTCAGATGGAGGATTCATCTCCTGTTAGTACACCTATGGTGGTTGGATGAAATCTTAGTAAAGATGATATTTCACCTGATGTTGATCAAAGGACATATTTTTCTATGATAGGCAGTCTTCTATACATCACAACATCTTGTCCTGATATAATGCAAGTTGTTGGAATGGTAGGTCGTTATTAGTCTGCTCCTAAACAAAGTCATTTGGTAGCTGTCACAAGAATATTCAAGTACTTGAAGGGAACAATGACTTATGGTCTGTGGTATCCCAGAAATCAAAATTTTTAGTTAATTGCTTATTCAGATGCAGATTGGGCAAATTGTGTGAATGAGAGAAAGAGCACCAGTGGAGGTGCATTCTTCCTGGGTGACTCATTGGTAGCATGGATTAGTAAGAAGCATGGATATATTTCCTTATCAACTACAGAGGCAAAGTACATTGTTGCTGCTACTTGTTGCACTCAGATTTTATGGATGATTCAAACTCTTATAGATTTGAAGGTAAATTATACTGATCCGGTTACAATTCACTGTGATAATACTAGTGCCATTAGTGTCTCCAAGAATCTTGTTCTTCATTCCAAGACTAAGAATATCCAAATAAAATACCATTTTCTCAGAGAACAAGTTATAAACAAAGTTGTTTAGCTGAATTATATTCCTTCCACAGAACAAATAGCTGATATCTTTACTAAATCGTTAGAAACGACTCCTTTTGGAAATATTCGCCAGAAGTTGGGTGTGACCTCACTGTCAAATTAAGAGGGTCCATCCTGTCAGAGGGAGTTTGTGTTGGTTGAATCTCTAATACTTCGAAGAATACTGCAATAGCACAGGGGGAGTATGTGCTTGTCACATATCAGATACCTTCGAGATGTACTGCAACAACTCAGGGGGAGCTTGTTTTTTCTTTGAAATTGATGTCAAAGGGGGAGAAAGTGTGGTAATTTCAATACAATTGTGAAGCTGGATGTTCTTGAAGGGGTTCCATCAATGCCAAAGGGGGATATTGTTGGCATGCTTTCAGATAGAGGTAGAGAATGTGTGTTTTGTCATTGATAGCAAAGATCATCACATTCAACAGAGCAATGATGGCATGGCAATGGCAAGATCAACAATGTGGAGCAACAGTGATAATTGGATCACCCATCCCAAATTCTTGATGATCGTCAGATATGAATATAGATAGGAGGAACGTGTAAAAGAGGAGAACAAATCTCAGACGTTGGATCTGAGCGCAAGGATTGACCATCGTTGGATCTAGAAGAAGGAGCATGATCTTTAAGTACAAGATGAAGTAGGCTTACAAAGTCCCGAAAGCAGGAGGTTCGTCCATCGTCGAGGAGTACACTTGGCGAGGGATTAACATTTCGCTGACTGGAAATTCAAAGGAAGGCAATGCTCTAACCTTCTAACTCGCGATATGTGAAATTGCAATAAGATCTGGATCTTTGATCCAAGAGGGACACATGGCGATAGATTAGAGCATGACAAAGGTTTCGTTTTGGATACCGGGAAGTGGAGGAGTCAAGGAAGAAACTCACGACAGGAACTCACGATATGTGAGATCATGAAAAGATATGGACCGTTAAATCATCAAGATTGTAGACCGTTGATCTCACTCCATTTTGGAGTTTTGGATACCGGGAGTTGAAGGTGTCAAGGAAACTCACGACAAGAATGTTGAAACATGAAATCGTGAAGCACCTTTTGGCGCAACTTGTGGTCACTATCAGTGGTCACATGAGGGAAGGAGCTATTAGAGCTAAGCTCCATTTCGATGATCTCAAAATGAAGAGTCAAGACTCTTCACCACAAGATTCCTGAATTTGCGAATTACGAAGCGCTTTGTGGATAAATGCCAGGTCACCGCCAGTGGTCATGTGAGAGGGAGGAGCTAGCGGAGCTAATCTCCTTTTTGGAGATCACAACATGAAGAGTCAAGACTCTTCACCTCTAGATTGTCGAAATGCGAAATGCGAAAATGCCTTTTTGTGTAGGTTGTGGTCATTGTCAGTGATCATATGAGAAGGTGGAGCTAGCAGATTTAAGATCTTTTTTGGTGATCGCAAATTTAAGTGTCGAGACCCTTCAACACAGGATTGCCGAAATGTGAAATGTGAAAGGAATTATGATTAGGGTCGTGGTCACAACCAGTGAGCATATGGAGTAGGCACGAGATCCATCATTGGTAATCCAACGGTGCAGGTTAATCAGGAATATGATCGAAGGGTCATCGTTTATTTTCATGATTAATAAGTTCAATTACAATTCAGTTAGAAAATCGAATCATGCTTCTTGATCGGTTGGTGATACAGTTGCTGAGAAGTTTTTGTCTTTTCCCAAGGAGATTCAAGGTGTAACTGATGAGGCTGATGAGTATAAAAGGCAAGATGTAGCGACTGTGTAAGTTTGGTTGTTCTAACCGAAACAATGAGATGAATTGTAAGAAGGGTAAAATGAAAGAATGGAGAGCATGAGATAAAACTCAGAGATGAGTAACAGTCTTCGAATAGACAGAAGAAAGAGTAGAATAGAAGAATAACATGTAGTAGAGCAGAACTGCAGAACTGTTTTTGAACCAGAGAAGAATTGTAGAACAGTGAAGAAGGGGTAAGAATTGAAATAATTGTATTGTTTGTTTGTCAATCAATTATGCATAATCAAGGAGGAAGGGTGGTTCTAGGGAGGACTGTGGTTCTCTGATATTCAAGTTGGTGCTTGAATATTGGAAGTTGTATCTTCCATCTAGTTGTGCCTAAAAAATAGGGTGGCAAGGTGGTGCTCAGGAAAACACAGAGTTTTTTGTATACAAGTTGGTGCTTGTATAAATCCAGTTGGTGATGGAATATTTAGGGAGTTGGTGCTTCCTTCTAGTGGGTTCTAGAGAAACTAGAGAGTCGATGCTCTCAACAAGTTGGAGCTTGTAAAATAGAGGTAGTACCCTCACTTTGAGTTGGTTCTCAAACATAGATGATGTACAGAACTTAAAAGATTGCCTATCATTTTGAAGAAGAAGAGGTTTTCTCCCTTTATGATTTTCCTCATGAAAATGTGTCTCTTTGTATATCTTATGTGTGATTGATGCTCATTATTTATGTTGTTCATATGATGTATAATATTGATGGTTACTTGATGAAAGATTAAAAATGGTTTAATAAACTTAAAAAATTGTTTAAGCACAGTAACAAATGAATCACCCCCCCTCTCAATTGTCTTAGTAATTTCAACATTCGATGTCCTGGTACCCCGACGAGTTGATGCCCCGGTGGCCAATATGTCGAAATGTCAGATATTGAGGGATTTTTAAGTTAGTGTTCGGAACGAAGGAGCCAGGGGATGATAGGCCAAGAGTCCCAGTGGACAGGTTCCATGCAAACATCACACTAGCAACCACGGCTACACCAGATAGACCACATGGAGACCACGTGGGTGCCATGTGGACATATGGTTTTTCAACAGTGATAGCCTAAGAAACTTTTTAAGGCCATAAATTTTGACCTAGAGCTCAGTTTTGAGCAAGGTGACAGTCATTGGAAAGTTTTTGACAAGAAGAAGACAATGGTGCCCTCGAGAAGAGGCTTTGCAATGGTTGAGAAAAAGTGAAAATTAATACCCCATCCCTGTAATACACCCGACCCCTTAAGTACCCTTTTAAGGAATGGGGCATCAAAATTACGCTTTCATCCATCATCTTGGATCCTCTTTCAGATGTCTTCATCCTCTTCTGCTCATCAAGATCTTTCCAACCACTTTCACCATGCTCTAATCCGAGCTCTGGTTCAGGAGTTATGCCCTTCCAAAGTTCTCTGAGGCTCATTGGTCAAAGGCCATGTGGCACCCACATGGATCCACCTCACACGCACCATCCTCAAGCTCCTATATCCACGGTGGAATTCCATACACCATCCAATCCAATAATAGGATTTGATCCTCATCTAAAACATGGGATAGCAAAGAATTCAAAGTTCGACGTTGAAATTCTCTTTTCTCTTATGCATGCATGTCCTCTGGAGTCCTGAATTCCCAAACTCCTGAAGGGTCTACTCTTGCACATGGTGTTTCACTAGATACGAGGGAAAATAAAGGTGGTTCCCTCATACTCCTCCTGCCAAATGGACTAAGCGGTGAGTGCAAGGTTTGATACATGGAAAGGCAGAGGTGACACATGGCCCCTTCAATTAGTGACGTGTAATGTATTAATGGGCCTATAGGGTCTATAGAACACACAAATCCAGGTGAAACGTGGCATGTTAATCACGGGTCCATGTCACCCTAGATGATGTCACTGTGCCACATCACTCCAGACTGATAGTCTTTCAGGCCCTTCAATCTCACGATCAAGGTATGTCCACATAACCTATGGATCTATGACCCTTGTCACTTCGTAGCTCTGACATTGGGGGTGTTCTACCTGCTCCACATTCCTTTCCTCCCAGAGTAGGACTTTTCCAAAGTGTTGTACATGAGTCCTTCCTATTGGTTGATCGGACGGTTCCCGAAGGGTCCTTAGATCAACGATCGTCATTGCTTCGCAACTTCGACATTCGGGGAGTTTAATGTCATGACGTCATTGTACTCCAAAAGTAAGAATTTTTTGAAGTGTTGACTATAGTCTAGATGCAATGGACAGGAGAGATCCTGAAGTATTCCCAAATCGAGGGTTCACTTCAATTCATAACTTCATCATTTGGGGGTTTCCTTGCCTTGATCTACACTTCCTTCTAGAGTTTCAAAACTCCGAACACATGGAGAGCTATGATCAATGGTCCTCATGCACTCTACAATGGGTAGTCGAGATCTAATATGGCCTTCAGGCCTTCGAGGTTTCTAAACCCAAATCGCAATACTCCTCATATCTCCCGAAGTGTCGAACTCCAGACCACACATGATATTTCTCCACGTGCACCTGATGCCAATGACCAGGATTTGCTCCGGCCTTTGGAGATTCACAAACATTTCACACTCTTGTTATTACACTTCGATACCATCGGATAACTGTACTTCCAGATAGCCATTGATCTATGGAAACACATCCCTCTATTCTCAATGGTCCATATTAACTTCGTGACTCTGACATTCGAGAGTTGTTGGTGTTAGAACACCTCTATTCTCATGAAGTGGTCAACTCTGGACTGACCACGATGTCGATCGAATTGTAAGAAACTTGGCAGAAGGAAAGGGTGACACATGTCCCAATCAATTGGTGACACCTATCAAAATCTAATTGACCCATAAGATCTATAAAGGTTCTTAATCAGGATGACACATGGCTTACCCACTCGGGGTACACATCACCTTAGATGATGTTAGCACACTAAGTCACTCTAGCCTTCGACGCTCCGACGATAATCCTAGTTCATCGTCACCTAAAATCTCCTGGAGTGGGACTTCGCCGAATTACTTAGTGATACTCGTTCACTAGGCTTGAACTAATAGCTGAGAGGGATCCCGAAGGATCCAAAGATCGATTTTCCACAATAATTCGCAACTCTAACATTCAGGATTTTTGGAGGTGCAACACCTTTGTTCTCCCAAAGAGGTCAACGTCGAACTAACCTAGATGTATATCTCCTTAGATCCCAAAGAGTGTCCTTAGATCCACGGCCTGCGTTGCTTCATGACTAGTAAGTAGATCAGAGTTTAACGGGGGGACGATTCCCACGGTAACAGGTAAATGGCCACCAGCGATAGGTCCATTGTCAAGCCACTGAATCGACAGGTCATCTTCGATGCAATTTGGTCTTTGAAATACTTATTTCCTTGGGGCTCTAGACTCCTTAAATCAAACAGTTGAGAGGGATCTTGAAGGGTCCTTAGATCAATGATCCTCATTGTTTTGCAACTTTGACATTCGAGGAGTTTAATGTCATAACGTCATTGTAATCCAAAAGTAAGAATTTTTCGAAGTGTTGACTATAGTCTGGATGCAATGGATAGCAGGGATCCTAAAGTATTCCCAAATCGAGGGTTCACTTCACTTCATAACTTCGACATTTGGGGGTTTCCTTGACTTGATCTACACTTCCTTCCAAAGTTTCAAAACTCTGAACATGTGGAGAGCTATGATCAATGGTCTACATGCACTCTACAATGGGCAGTTGAGATCTAATATGGCCTTCGGGCCTTCAAGGTTTCTCGACCCAAATCACAACACTCCTCATATCTCTTGGAGTGTCGAACTCTGGACCACACTCGATATTTCTCCACGTGCACCTGATGCCAATGACTAGGATTTTCTCTGACCTTCGAAGCTTCACAAATATTTCACACTCTTTTTATTACACTTCGATACCGTCGGATAACTGTACTTTCGAATAGCCACTGATCTATGGAAACACATCCCTCTATTCTCAACGGTCCATATTAACTTCGCGACTCTGACATTCGAGAGTTGTTGGCGTTAGAACACCTCTATTCTCGTGAAGTGGTCAACTCTAGACTGACCACGATGTCGATCGAATCGTAAGACACTTGGCAGAAGGAAAGGGTGACACATATCCCAATCAATTGGTGACACCTATCAAAATCTAATTGACCCATAAGATCTGTAAAGGTTCTTAATCGGGATGACACATGGCTTACCCACTCGGGGTACACATCACCTTAGATGATGTCAGCACACTAAGTCACTCCAGCCTTCGACGCTTCGACGATAGTCCTAGTTCATCGTCACTTGAAATCTCCTAGAGTGGGACTTCGCTGAAGTACTTAGTGCTACCCCTTCACTAGGCTTGAACTAACAGCTAAGAGGGATCCCGAAGGATTTGAAGATCGATTTTCCACAATACTTCGCAAATCTGACATTCGGGAGTTTTGGAGGTGCAACACACTTTTCCTCTCAAAGAGGTCAACGCCGAACTAACCTAGATGTAGATCTCCTTAGATCCCAAAGAGTGTCCTTAGATCCACGGACCACATCGCTTCATGACTGGTAAGTGGATAGGAGTTTAATGGGGGGACGATTCCCACAGTAACAGGTAAATGGCCACCAATGATAGGTCCATTGTCAAGCCACCGAATTGACAGGTCGTCTTTGATGCAATTTTGTCTTTGCAATACTTATTTCCTCAAGGCTCTGGACTACTAGAGTCCCAAACACTTATCTCCCTCCAAACTTAACCCAGGGTTCCTAGGCCTTGGTTATATGGAGCTTTGTCAAGCTCGAAAGGCTACAATCATACCTCTTGTCCAATATTTGGTTAAGGTCACAACACCCCAGAGCTTCAAACTCCTGGAGTTCCGAAGCCAGAAACGATTAGCTCCTTCAACTAGCACATGGTTCCCAGATCTTGGTCATATAGGCCCTCTATTGAGTCTCGATTTGTAAGCTCAACTCTTAGCCAAGATTTGGTTAAGGCTCTGGTCTCTTAGGCTACTAGTTTGAAGGAAGCTCCTTCACATTCGTAGAACTTAAGTTCTAAAATAGGACGAGGTATTTTCAAACCATCCCAGAGGACCAACTTATCACCTTACATGTATTTGAATGCAATGGATTATATAAGAACATCTAGGCATTCTCATTATAAATTAAACACTGCAAATATTAGTCACATACATAAACATTCAGTCATGCATTTAAATTCAATTACATGGGGTTCAAGAAATACTTATCTATTACAGTTTATAGCCAACCAACTAACTGTGGGTGTTATCCTCTCCACCCAACCATAGGCTCAAAGGCCTTAATTTTTAGTACTCTGGCCACCGCCATGCCAAGCCATGATATCAATAGGGAAGCTTTGCAGTTTCTCAAAGGTTCATTCTCTATCACAATATCTATGAGGTTTATTAGATTCTCCCTCATCATCAATCTTGTGAACTTCTGCTCAGGTCATGTCTTCCGCAACTTCTCAGAGATCCTTTTTATTGTTCTATGAAATAACCACAACACTTATCAAGCTCTCATTTCTTCTTCTTCTCAGTTAGGGAGCCTCTTGTGCTCTCCCTCCTTTCTTCTGCATATCCAGGTCACGCCTTCCCTCTTTTGGTCTATCTCCTCTTGTATGTATTTGTGTGTGTTATTACACACCTTTTCTCCTCCTCAAGAAGGTTCTCCACCTGTCTTGTTCCTTCTGTTAGAAGGAAACTCCAATCAGTCTAGGCCTCTAGGAAAAACAACCCTCTATGGTACTTCAGGCTGACAATTTTATGTCTCTCCAGCCAGACCCTCCATGCTTCCATTCATGGGGGTAGTTGATTGTTCAACCACTGATCCTTCTTTCCTTAAATACTTCCTCCTTGGAATCTAGATGAGGATTAATATCTCAGCAAAGATAATTTGGGTCATTTGAACTAATGAACCCTCTCTATAGTTTCCTCACTCTTTACTCTAGTGATATCATGGATAGTATTTCGAGGCTTCACCCCCACAGTTAGTTATTGTCAATCTAAAAAACAATAAATTTACATTGTTCACATGCCATAGCATGGTGATCATAATTAATGATTAATTACAAGTTGGGGAAACGGGGTGTTACAATCCCCTCCCCTTAAAAGGAACACTATCCTCGGTGTTTTTTCCTAGTAACACCTGTCATGCCTTTGTCATTCAACTGCTTTAGAAATATTGATCCTCTTTCTGAGTCGAGTCCTTTCAGACTCTTGGCCTTTGTCACCTACCTTCAATAATCTTGGACAACAAGCATATTAATCACAATTTCATGCAAAAACATTTTATTGTGGTGAAAAATTCAAGAGGAGAATTTTCATAATCTAGCACAATACTTATCTGTGCAGTCTGTGGATTTGCATCCACATGGTTGTCTTGTTATCTGGGCTCACTGTTTTTCGTAGACATACCCATTGTGTGCATGATCCCAATAGATATTTTATAAGAATTATTAAAGTCTCCTCTTCCTTGCGGTCACTCACCATCTAGGCCCATGCTCAGGCATCCCCTTCTCTGCTATACAGTTCCTCAGGTGATCCATCTTGTCTTGCCAAGGATTTCTCGTACAAGAATAATTTCAAAGACTTCATTGAGCCTTACAGTCAAGGCATCCCTTATAATTTCTCTTTCGAGGTGTCCCTCTAACTTGTGTTACCACAACAGAACATGTTCTAAGGTGATCATGGCTTACCACAGAGTTCTCCTGTCCCAATCACTAGCCTCTTTCATGCTTTCTAGTTTGACATCCTTCACTTGTCCTTCCGAGACAATTATTTTTCATCTCAGCTGTATCACAGGTATACAAAAATTATGAGATATCATCATCAATTTCAAATTCAAAATTTTCTTGCAAATATGTTACCCACATATTTCCACATTTATTTTCAGACCTGTTCCGCACAGGAACCATATTTTCCAGTATGGGACCTTCTTCCCCATAGTAGTTAGCTCAATAGGCAATTGATCTTCCTTATGGACTTACAATACTTCCATATCCAAGACCCTTTTCTCCTTGCAATTTTCACATTCCTCAGCCAAACAAATTGTTAGTTTTCATGCACTTTATATTTTCAAAACTATGCATACTAACAATCCAAGTTATTTTCATCTATTCAAGGATACAAAGAAAAAATAAATATCATTATTTACGTATGCATCATTTCAACACATTAAATTTTTCCAAATGCAATTTAGATATCAAATAACTTTAATCAGTGTGCCAATATCCATGGCCACATCCATACCCAATGTACCCTTACATTGATTTTAAATTATTATATTTTCTGTCAGGCACTTTTTGCAAGGGGTGTTGGAACTCAACCCACTTATTACCATATGGATTCTTTGTCCATATTTATTATTATAGAAGAACCATATTTTCTTCTCTAAATTGACCACAACCTCAAATCATCACTCATGAAACTCAAAGTTTCACATGAATGCCTTTAAGCATTTCCTTCCTTACTGATAATCAAGGTACCAAAATTTAGGGTCATCTAATTTCTCTCCTTACCAATCGTACAACTCTGTAGAGTATTTGAAGATACTTCTTCCACAATGAGAAGCCTTATATATGCCCCATTCTTTTACCACATGCATCTTCTCAATGCATGAAATCAGCATGTTGTCTATGAGCACTTTTGTTTCCAATCATTCCTTGATTGGTCAATGCAGACATATCAGTTCATGAATTCTTTCAAGGGTTACAATGATGCAAGACCAAAGTTAAACCCTTCCATATCCTTCTTAAATGCTGACAGAATTCAAAACCGGGCTTCACAAATCACCCACAAAACCCGATCACAGTACTAGTTTATGCAACATTAACGTGTGGGTTCCTCATAGGTTCACCCACCGATCATTCACAGGTCGATGATTCACAGTGATTGGGGAACCTCAATGCGCTCACTCTTTATTAGAGATTTCAATATCTGCAATATGAAAAGTGATCACTTGATTCTTTTAATCGTGGTCATTGATTATCCACCCCGATGAGATCAACGGTGTTGGTTGATTGTGAACCGTGAAATAGCTCATTCGTTAATTTCGCCTTTGCGCTCCACAATGATTCTTGATCGTCGATCTAATCAAATGGTTGGTGTTTGATCCATTAACTCTAGTGGATATTTAAGTCAATCTGATGACTGAGATCATTTTTTCCCTCTGATGAACGACTCACATTCATCTCCTTTGTCAGATTCTTGATTAACTTGATTTGATAAGGGTTTTCTTCCACGATCTTCATGATCTCTATCTATAGTTGATCGAAGGTATTTCTACAATATTGCGACTACATTCTATATAAAGGCAAGTTATAACCTTGATTTTGGAACATAAAAATTCGATTATTGTAACATACATGAATTCTTAAACACATAGAGATTAATTCGTACACACAAAAATTCGATGATAAAGAAACCAATTGTTTCTATTCATCTACAATTTATCTCATCGTCTATAACTAAAAACAAAACAAACTTCCTAACCACTAAGCTTCTCGATTCCTTCTAGAGTTATTCGAGAGATTTATAAAAATATGAACAATTAGGGAACCAACTCCCTTAGTAAAGGTTTTTGACCTTTTGAGTCAAAAGAGATCATTTGGTTCAGATGCTCCTACATCATACAATCAGTCTTTACTGTCAAAGGTTCACACCTCCATCATTCGATTTCTCCTTCCTGAATCATACCCTACTTGGGTATCCATGGCATACAATTTCCTTTCAAAATTTCATTCATAACATTAGGACAATAAAACATTTCAGAAGGGATTCTTACCCAATCCCTCCATACCTTGTGCCACATAGGCATGAACACTTTTAATACATGTTCTTGTTGATGGCACCCTCTCTAATATTACCTTATCAATTGTGTGCTTCTTAGGGAATTCTAAAGTCCCTTCAACAATTTTTTCGCAATAGCCTGCTCATAGTCCTCCTCTGCTTGAGGTTGTCCATCAATGGCAACTGTCTCTCTCAACAGTTCCAATTTCTCTCTCTATGCACTTCATCACATTATCCTTAATGTTTTCATGAATGAAATACAAACAGTTATCAATTGTTTATGCAGTAATACAATCCTCACTATGGTATCAAAGTATTTACTTTCATCAACGTACCAAATTTCCCATCCTAGAGAAAAACATAGTACACAGCAAGAAAAGAGTTAAGGGTTCTTCCCTTTTTTCCAACTCCTTCTACACAGCCTGGGAATTTCAACCTGGATGAGGTATTTCTAAGGCCTCATTGCCTTTTCTTACATGGTTTCAACCAAGACAACTCAATCAAACATACTCATTTATTCATTCTGCCTTTTCTAGTTGTACTTGTTATCACAACTGCTCATCTAAGACCTACAACTCTGTAAGCAATTTAGAGTTCTCAGGGTGGGAAATGTGTTCCTCATTTTTTCCTTTCTTTGCTTTTTCAATTACTCCCTATTGGGATCTTCCTGCTCTTTTCCTTGAGCAACCATGGTTATGTCTCACCCTAACTTTTTTTGTTACATCGACATGCTTTGATAGAAAACTTTTTGTTCATAATGGATCATTAACCTATGCATCCTACACATTATATTTTCATTTATTCATAATGGTCAACATTCCTTTATTAGTCTTTTATCCATACATGATGATTTCAAAATGAAATCTAGGATTCATATATATATAATATTGTAGCTCATTGCTTGATTCTCAACAGTCATTAAGGTTGTGACTCTGTCCTCCTAACAGAGTCCTCACACAGTTCCTCCACAGAAGATCCCTCCAGCATGGAACTTCCTTATTGCATATCCATCATTATCTGTGTTGGCCTCAACCTTGAGTTAACTTCAGTTGTTTACCAAATATTCCATAAGGAATATAAACATGCATCTTTTTCATGCATCCAAATTATGTATCCACACATATTCTGGTTTGTTACTTACATCCATGATGTACTTAACCATATTCATAAACATAAGCTTGTGTGTAGTTTCCCTAAGTATATTTTGCATCTCACATACATATTTTTATTAAAATCATTTAGCTCAAGATTGTTCACATTCATTATCATGTGCTCTTCAAAGGCATAATCATTTGCCTCTTATCATAACAACATATCATCCTTGCTCCCTTATTCTTTCATCTATTTATATTAGTCTTTCCTAAGGGAATGGAACACATTCCCCTCAAGCTATCCTTCAAAACAAAAATTTCATGACTCTTCATAATGGAGTCAACCATGCATCCATGGTATTCATTAAAATTTGGCAAGTGAAATTCTTGCCTCACATTCCACTCATCAAGGCAGTGATATTGTGACTTTAGTATACATATACTCTTATATCCTACATGTGCATCACCTGCACATATAATATTACTCAATCATATATATTTGGTCTTAATATCAATATTCATATCAAGGAACCTCCTAATGCATTAAATTCATCCACTCAAGCATATACAAACATAGCTAGACACTCATCATGCAAGCTCAATGCTCTCACCCTTTCCATGTCCTCCATGGACATATCAAGCTTCTAGATCCTTATCCCAAGGATCTTACTGCCATTCTCATGACAAGTTCCATAGAGATACTCAACATTGATCTTCCCTCTCATTGGAGAAATTGCAATCATTCACATGATATCCAATTGGCAGTTTAACAGACATAATCATAACTATGTTTCCCTTTCTATACGATAACAACTATCAAGAGAAACTTATTGCCTCAACTTTTGTAAAAAAAATTCCCAACTCATAAATACAGTCTGGGAAATTATAACCATGCCCAAGGTCACAAAACAACATTTTTATCTTCCAACTAGTCTTGATCAACATACATTTCGATCAAGAAAATCCTTTTCTAGATTCCCCTCACTACGTTTTAAGTATATCAGACCATATCTATATGGCTACCATCTACCACTGGATGTCAATCTGACCCAGGTGATCAAGGCTATGACCTTGCTCAATTTTTTAGGTGCTAACCTCATATCAAGGATCAATAGTCATGATTGAACCATCGTGGATATCTATGATCAGGTATGATTGCAGAGTCCCAACTAGCATGAAGTTCATCTCCTTTCCCAAGTTCCGCAATAGAAACTACTCGCCTATGGTGGAATCGATGCCAATCGTTGATCTTGTTGAATCTACAGATTAACAATTTAGGAGGATTGTGGAGGTTAAACCCACACGGATGTTAGTTCTACCCCTGATCTACACAATTTTTCTTCACCGTAGATCTTAATTGTGCTGATCTGATGGTCAGGACTTAATCGGATGTTGATCTGATGTCCCCCCTCTGTAACTCCCAGATCTGACAGTTGTTGTGGCTTTCCGCTGAATTCATCCTTTGACAGCCACGATCTATTCTTTCCTTAGATCAATGGCTTATGTAGCTTCTTCCACCATGGTTGCGTGAGCTACCTTACCTTAATAGATATTCAATTACAAATAGACTAGGATCATTAATCCTTTACAATGCATATTTCCAAAACATCTATCAACAATAGTAAGTTTCATTCCTGTCTTTGGTAGAGGTTTAACTAAGCCTCTTAGGAATGGGTAAAATAGGGTTTTACCCCTTAAAGTTCTCTAATAATATTTTTATATGACTCGTGCATGATCCCAAGCAGGCCAAGTGTTGTTTCCATGCTCTGATACTAATTTGTAACACACCCAACCCCTTAAGTACCTTTTTAAGGAATGGGGCATCAAAATTCCACTTTCCTCCATCATCTCGGATCCTCTATTTGAGGTATTCATCCTCTTCTACTCGTCAAGAGAATTCCAAACACTGTCACCATGCTCCAACCTCAGCTCTGGTTCGAGAGTTATGTCCTTCCAAAGTTTTGTGAGCCTCATTGGTCAAAATCCATGTGGTGCCCATGTGGATCCACTTCATACGTACCACCCTTAAGCTCTTATATCCATGGTGTAATTTCATCAACCATCCAATCCAATAGCGGGATTTGATCATCATCTAACACATAGGATAGAAGGGAATTCAGAGTTCGGCGTTGAATGTCTATTTTCTCTTATGCATGCACGTCTTCCGGAGTCCTGAATTCTAGAACTCCCAAAGGGTCCACTCTCACACATGGTGTTGTACTAGATACAAGGGAAAATACAGGTGGGTCCCTCATACTCCTCCTGCCAAATGGACTAAGTAGTGAGTGCCAGGTGTGATACGCGAAAAGGCAGAGGTGATACATGGCCCCTTTAGTGAGTGACATGTGTCATGTATTAATGGACCTATAAGGTCTACGGAACGCACGAATCCAGATGACACATGTCATGTTAATATTGGGTCCATGTCACCCTGGATTATGTCACTGTGCCACATCACTCCAAACTAATAGCCTTCTAGGCCCTTCAATCTCATAGTCAAGGTGTGTCAATGTAACCCATGGATCTATGGTCCTTGTCACTTCATAGCTCCAATGTTCGGGGGGTTCTACCCACTCCACACTCCTTTCCTCCTGGAGTAAGACTTCACCAAAGTGTTTTACATGAGTCCTTCCTCTTGTTCACATGGTTGAGAGGGATCCCAAAGGATCCTTAGATTGACAATCCACATTTCTTCACAACTCTGATATTCGGGGAGTTTAATGTCATGACGTCACCATCCTCCCAAAGTAATACTTCATCAAAGTGTTGACTATATTCTAGATCCAATGAACAAGAGGGATCCCTAAGCATTCCCAAATTGATGGTTCACGTCACTTCATCACTTAGGTGTTCGAGGGTTTCCTTGCCTTGATCTACACTTCCTTTCGGATTTTTGAACTCTGAACACACAAAGAGCTCTGATCAATGGTCCAAGTCCACTCTACGATGGGTGGTCGAGATATAATCTGGCCTTCGGGTTTTATTGACTCAAAGTGCAACACTTCTCAGATATCCTAGAGTGTCACACTCCAGACTACACTCGATCTGTCGCCACATGCACCTAACGCCAATGACCATGATTTGCCATCACCTTCAGAGCTTCGTGAAACTTGCATGCTCTTGTGATTTCACTTCTATACCGTTGGATAATAGGAATTCCATATAGTCATTGATCTATGGACACACATCCCTCTATTCTCAACGTTCTAGATTAACTTCGCGACTCCGACATTCAAGAGTTGTTGACGTTAAAACACCTTTATTCTCCTGAAGTGGTCAACGTCCGACTAACCACGACGTTGATCCAATCGTAAGACACTTGGTAGAAGGAAAGGATGACGTGTGTCCCAATCAACTGGTGACACCTGTTGATATCTAATTGACCCATAAGATCTATGAAGGTTCTTAATCAAGATGACACATGGCTCACCCACTCAGGGTACACATCACCTTAGATGACATCAACACACTAAGTCACTCTGGCCTTCGGTGCTCTGACATTACTACTTCATTGCCACCTCAAATCTCTCCAAGTGGGACTTCATCAAAGTACTTAGAGCTACCCCTTCACTAAGCTCAAACTAACAGCTAAGAGGGATCCCTAAGGATCCAAAGATCGATGGTCCACAATACTTCGCAACTCCGACACTCAGGAGTTTTGGAGGTGCAACACCTTTGTTCTCTTGAAGCGATCAACGTCAGACTGACCTTAGCATAGATATAATGGTCAAGGAAATTATCGAGTGTCCTTATATCCAAGGTCCACGTCACTTCATGACTGGTAAGTGGATTGAAGTTTAATGGGGGGACGAGTCCCACGGTGTTGGCGACGAAAGTCACTCCTGGATTGCTATCAGGAGCAGAGCCCGACGCCCATCAGTTTTATGTCACGATTGTTCATATATGGGTGATCAAATGAAAGGAAACTCTAAACAGTAGTGTCCAACTCTGAAAATAGGCCAGGCATGCATGAGCAAGTGAGGTCTTGCGTAAACTTCAGACAGTGAGCTGTAGTAAAGGGTGAACAGGCAGAAGACTTATGGAGAAGAGTGTGAAGGTCTGTTATAAATAGCAAGTTCCTAACAGACTATAGAAGAAAGCATTCCAACACAAGGTCTTCTTGCATTTTAATACAGAGCACCAGAAAATACAATAATGCCACGATAAATCATTTATCATAACAGAAATGCAACAATTCGCATGACTCAGTCAATCGCGAACTTCCTAGCATAAGATGGAAAGCTTAGACGGGTAAAGAAGAACTGTCTGTCATAAAACAAGAAATCTCATATACAGATACATAAGCTGGAAACTGAAATAGCAGTTAAAGCATTACAGTCGGGAGCTCAGCTCTACCATCGATCTGTTACAAAATGGCAAAAATGCCTACATATACTTGGAACAAAAACTTGGCAGCTAAAACGAGACATTGCATTGAAGACATTACGTCTTTACATTTACTGCGCATGTAGTCTCTCGACGTTCATGAACTTCTGTCAGACGCAATCGCGTCCTAAAGGACCTGGAATTGAATTGACAAGCTTGCATTCATTCCTTGGTTTTCCATTTATGGTGGAAACGATGTCCAACCACCATCAACTGCTGCAATAACTGCTTCATCGAGATCGGGAAAAGCCTAGGCGGATTCTGCTCCTTCAGGACATGGAGGCGCTCAGGATGACTGGAGGTCTTGATTATGAGGAGGTGAACGGACGGTGACCGGGCGGGGGTAGCTAGACACGCTGGATGCAGATACGGGGTGAGGAGAGGCCACACAAATGGATGGCAGAGGGAAAACAATAGGGCGAATGCACGTGGCAACATTCGTGGGTTTTGAAGTGTACGAGCCAGGTGGAGGGACTCAGGGGCCAGAGAAACCGTGGATGGCATGACACGGGGAGAAGTCGTGGCGGCGAGGGACAGATGGCAGATGTATGCGATGAAGCTCCAGACTTTTCCGGAATTCGAAATTCGCGAGTTGAAGTGCGCAAGTTTCTTGCCTCCGGGATCTCCGATATCCCGATATGCGATGATCCCCTTCTCCTGGGAATTAGCCCCTTTCGACTAGACCATGATCCATATGACCTATCCTTGTGCGACCGTGGTCCAACTTTCCATCGGGATTTCGGCATTCTTGACGACACGATGTTTGTGTCCACTAAACTTGCGATTCCCCGAAATCCGATGGCTTATGGCCGTTGACTTGCTGACGATCAGCTCCTTGGTGCGTAGCCTGCCACCTGCCTTCCACTAATGAAAGCTTCCCCCGATATTGGGATATCGGGTATCGGGATATCGGGACTTCTGCTGCCATGTGCGCGGGACTTTCAGTTCCTTGATCCCCGACTCTGTGGGATCTCTCGCCACGTCCCCCTGGATCGGACGACCTGCATTCAGCCTATAAAGATAAGAGACTTATCTACTGCTAAATGTCGAGTAGATCGGCCACTCCGACACCCCGATAACTGTTGATTTTCTTCATGGATGGATCTCGGCTGCCAATGGAAAAACTTCGCAGGCTCGCTTGATATGTTACTTGGAAAAGAAAGAATTCTCCCGAGCTGCGCTTGAGTATTTGTGTAACTTGCAGACCCGCATGCCTCTTGAACCCGCGACAAGAAATGTTACTAACACACGGTAATGGGTAAATTACAGCCAACTGTCGATCCATCGTCAAGCCACTGACTCGACAGGTCATCTTCGACGCAATTTTGTCTTTTCAATACTTATTTCCCTAGGGATATGGACTCTTGTAGTCTCGAACACTTATCTCCCTCCAAAATTAACCCAGGGTTCCTAGGCCTTGGTTATATGGAGCTTTGTCAAGCTCCAAAGGCTACATTCATACCTCTTGTCCAAGATTTTGTTAAGGTCGCAACACCCCGGAGCTCTGAAATCCCAGAGTTCTGAAGCCATAAAGGCTTAGCTCCTTTAGGCTAGCACAAGGTTCCCAGACCTTCGTCATATGGGCCCTCTAATGAGTCTCGGGTTTTAAGCTCAACTCTTAGTCGATATTTGGTTAAGGCCATGGGAACGAGCCTGTGGTCTCTTAGGCTATTGGTTTGAAGGAAGCACCTCCAAATTCACAGAACTTAAGTTCTAAATAGGGTGAGGTATTTTTGAACCAACCCAGAGGCCCAACTTATCACATTACACTCATCCACATGCAATGTCTTATAGAACAATTAGACATTCTCATTACAAATTAAATGCTGCAAATATTAGTCACATACATAGACATTTAATCATGCATTTTAATTCAATTACACATGGTTCAATAAATAATTATCTATTACAGTTGATAGCCAACCGACTAACTGTGGGTGTTAGCCTCTCCACCCAACCATGGGCTCATAGCCATTCATTCTTAGCACTCTGGACACCCCCGTGCCAAACCATGATATCACTAGGGAACCTTTGCAGTTTCTCAGAGGTTCATTCTCTATCACAATATCTGTGAGGTTTATCAAATGCTCCCTCAGCATCAATCTCATGAACTTCTGCTCAGGTCATGTCTTCCACAACTTCTCAGAGATCCTTTTTTCTTGTTCTATGCAGTAACCACAACACTTATCAAGCTCCCAACTCTTCTTCTTCTCGGTTGCATATCCTCTCACGCTCTCCCTCCTTTATTATGCATATCTGGGTCACACCTTCCCTCTCTCGGTGTGTCTCCTCTTGTCAATCTTTGTGTGTATTCTTGCATGCCTTTTCTCCTCCTCGGGAAGGTTCTCCACTTGTCTTGTTCCTTCTGTCAGAAGGAAACTCGGGTAAGTCTAGGTCTGTAGGAAAAAAATTTCTCTATGGTATTTCGGGATGATAGTTTTATGTCTCCCCAGCCAAACCCTCCATGCTTCCATTCATGGGGGTAGTTTATTTTTCAACCACCAGTCCTTATTTCCTTCACTGATTCCTCCTTGGAATCTAGATGAGGCTTATTATCTCAACAAAGAGAATTTGGGTCATTTGAACTAATGAACCCTCTCTACAGATTCCTCACTCTTTCCTCTAGTGATATCATGGCCAGTACTTCAAGGATTCATCCCCACAGTCAGTTATTGGAAATATAACCAGCAATACATTTACGTTGTTCACATTCCATAGCATGGTGATCATAATTAATGATTAATTAAAAGATGGGGAAATAGGGTGTTACAAACCCTTAGAAAGGTACTTAGTGGGTTGGGTGTCTTACACAGTGGTATCATATCATAGTTCAAACACTAGGCCTAGATGTGATGTATCAAGGATAAGATGATCATGTTAGAAATATTTTCTCTGTGCTAAAATTTTTGTTTATTATTTGCAAAAGTTCCTAAGAAGGGGGACTACATACTAAGATTTTGTTTCAAAATTCCTTGCAATAGAAAATTTACATGTTTATATTCAACATAATAATTATGTTGTTTTCTTGGTAAGAATGATAGCTACTCCTACAAGAGTGGGAATATGCTAATATACATTCTTAGCAAGACCTAAATGGGAATGGAATAAGTGGAAGAATTATGTCATAGAGCTACATGATTTCAAAGAATGGAGGAGCTGAGTTGTTTTATTCAAGTATATTGTTGTTTGTTTGCTTGGATAGGCATAACCTCTTACATTTGTGATGGATGTTTATATAAGATCTCAGACCCTTATGGAAAATTCCTTGTGGTTAAGGAAATTTGGTATGGATTGACAGAGTCCTTGGAAATATTAATTATGTTAAGAACCAAACATCAATATAGCATGGAAAAACCTCAGGAAAAGTACTCAACGCCTTGAAACAGAGATAATTTCAGATAATAAGCCTCTTTGAGGGGGCAACCTCCTTTTACCCCACTTAAATGTTCAAGTACAAGA
>ML780850.1:689714-715336 GCA_009831015.1 Picea engelmannii | reverse complement strand
AATGGCCTAAAGCCGACATAATTAAAATAACATTACTAATCTAAATTACAACTAATGGCCTAAATCCGACATAAATAAAATATCATTACTAATCTAATATGCCCCAATTAAGGGGTAATGAGCCAATATTAGGGCTTAACAAATTACTGCTTAAATAAAAGACTAAACTAGGCATGTGAAATTCCTCGGGATCATAGGACTGGTGGAAAATCATAAGGTCAATTACTTGACCTATAATAAATGAAACTTGTTGTTGAAATGAACTAGTTAAGAAAATAAAAAGGGACTCTTTGAACTATGATATTCCTCATAAAAGAGGTGAAATGAAATGAACATATGAGCCAGTTTACGAACTCATGGCTGTACAAAAATGTGTATGTGCCTATTGACTTGAGTACTTGTATATGCATTAAAAATTCAAGATGTGGATATGTTGTAATACATATGGTAATAAGTAAGCATGTATGAACATGAAAATAGACATAATAAAACCCATGGTGGGTTGTAAGGCACGATATGTTGATGGAACTTTTAGTTAAGGATGATTTGGTATCAATAAGAATGTCAACAACATAAGTAAAATGTTGATGATGTTGATTTCATACTACCTTATGAGGATCGGGTAGAATAATTAATGAAATGTTGATCTAAAATCTAGTTAAGGAAGTGCTTGGACATCTCCAAATGAACAATGGATTAGATTGACATCTAGAAGTGGGTGGTAGCCATATAAGTATGGATTGGTAGGAAAGTGGTAGTGAGAGGGAGTCTAGGAAAGAACTCCCTTTGTAGAGGCATGTTGGCCAGGAATTGAATTAAAGCATGAAGAGAAGTTAGAATGGTTGTTTTGTTGCCTTGGGTAATGTTGAAATTGCCTAGATTGGATTTCTAAATTTTGGAATGATTTTATAATGAAATGGAAAGAGTGGTTTCTTGATGGTTATTTCCCTATAGAAAGGGAAAAATAATTAATGATTTATGCTTATGAGACCTTCAATGTGAATGGTTTTATGATCTAAAGAACATTGATATTAAAGTTAAAATATCAATGTGTATGGATGACATAGAAAAAGTGCAAGCAATGAACTTGCATGATGACATCAATATGTGTATATATGTATATGCATGAGTGCATGGGTTAAACGCGTTATAAGGTTTCCTGGTATGAAGGCTGATATTAAGACCAAATAAATATGAATGAATGATATAAATATGTGCAAAGGTTGCACATGCATGATATATATATGTGCTAAAAAGGCATGGTATGACTGCCTATATAAGTGATATGTGAGACAGTATTTGTACTTGATCAGATTGGATAATTCCATGGATGCATAGTTGACCCTATGTAGAAGGGTCTAAATTGTCATGTTTAAAAATAGCTTGAGGAAGGTGGACTTCATTCCTTAGAAAGAGCTGGTGTAGATTGTTGAAAGAGTAAATGATCAAGGAGTGCTACATTGTCCTTATAAAAAGGAAAAATGAACATTCCTTTGAAAATTGCATGTAAATGATGATGAGAAATCATTATTTGAATGACTGTAAATAATGTGTAGGAGAAATTGTAAAGTGTGCCTATGGTAGAAACACACAATATGTTGATGCAAGTGGTTAAGTGCATGAAGGAACCGTTTGAATATAAACTGATAGAATAATGTTTATATGTTGAATGTATAATATGAATGCATACTTATATTCCTTACGGAATATTGGGTAGAACTCCAAAATAATGAAGCTAAGGATGACTCAAGGTTGGAGTCATTTAAGATAATTATTGAATATGCAATAGGAGAGTTGCATGTTGAGGAAGTTCTCTATGGAGGAACTGTATAAACACTCTATCTGGAGAATAGAATCATAATCTTAAGGACTGCTAGAAAATTAGGCAGTGGGCTGCAATTCCTACTTATCTAAGAATCCATGATTACATTATAAATTATAATGCATGCATAGGAGACATGCAAATGAATTATAACCAATCTGATTTATGTTTGAGAAATTTTCAAAATGCATTGATTCATGATTAATTTGTGAACCAAAATCTTATTGTTGTAGCATGTTGATTTATCTAGGAAAGGTCAAGATGAACTTGACTAATACTGCTCAAGGAATAGAGCAGGAAAATCCTAAAAGGGATATATTGCAAAAGAAAATAAGGATAAATGTTGGAATAATTTTCTCATTCTAAAACTCTGTTTTGCTTAACAAAGTTGTATGCCATAAAAAAACAATAGGGAAAAAAAGTACTACTAGTAAAGAGAATTTAATTAATATGTTTAAATTAATGAGATTGGTTAAGCTATGTTGAGTAAAAGTAGATAAGCCTTGGGGATGGTTCATTTAAGCTTAAATTTACAGATCATGTAGGAGGAGTTGGAGAAATAGAAGAGTCCCTTAAGTCTTTTCTTGTTGACTATTGTGTTTATCTGGAATGAGAAAAATGATATGTTGTTTTGTAGGAATTATTAAGACATAAGAATACTGAAGGTTGTATGACTGTAGAAACAACCGAAAAATTGATTGCAATTGCAGTAGTAAATGCATTGAGAAGTAATGCCATAGAGTGCATGCAGATATGCTAGAACATATTTGAAAATGTTTTTTCTAAATTAAATGATATGGTACTTTCATTTTTATTTAACATGACAACTAATATAATTGTGATTGTGATGATGCATGTTATGTCTAGGAAAATCATTGGGGTTGTTGGGAAAGGACAACTGCAAATGGTGGAAAACCTCAAGTAGAGAATAGATACAAGAAGGTTGTTGTCGAAAGAAATGATGACGGGACCATAGGAAATCCCATGAGGCACCAAAGATGAGGTAATATCAAAGAATTTTTTGGCAACTAGACAAGTATAATATTGCATGCCTATGTAGCATGAGGTTTGAAAGGGATTGGGTAAGAATACCTTCTGAAATATTTTATATCTTGATGAATATGCATGTGAATTTGTTTGGTTATTGTATTCCCTTGACACCCAATAAGGGTAAGATTCAATAAAAGAATCTGAACGACAGAGGTTTGAACCTCTAGCAGTCAAGGATAATTGAGATCCTTGCAAGAAAATTCGTGAACAATTATTTCATGAATGCATTAACCAATTATGAATGATTGGAAACAAAAGTGCTTATAATAACCACATTGATTGAATGCATTAGGGAGATGCATGTTTGTATGAGAGGGTAGGTAATGGATTGCCCAGTATGGAAGGAGGATCTTCTAATATTCTACCAGAGTTGTAGAATGGTAAAGAGAGGAAACCTAGATGGACATTAACATTAACACCATGATTGTCAACAAAGAAAGAATGCTTGAATGGATTCATATGAAATATTAATTTCATATAATTTGTGCAAATTTGAAGTTATCATCAACTCACAGGAAACATAACCATGTTGTAATAATGAATGCTAATAAATAAGCCACAATGTGAGAGGTTGGTTGAGTTCCAAATCACTATGGCAAAGTGCCTAACATAAAATTGTGATAAACTGAAATCAATGCAAGATTGTGTTGTGAGTGAATATGACCATGGAAATTGGCACACTAGTTAAGTTCATATGATGAAAATATTACATGTTGAAAGGATTGGTATGTTAAATTAATGCATGTTCAAGGAATGGTAATCCTTTTTTTATGCTATATCATTGAATAGATGAATGTGATAAAATTATTAGTATGCACAAATTTTGAAAAATTGTTTGGGAGCCACTACAAGTGTGCAATGAAAATATATTGTGCATGAGAATTAACAATTTGTTTGGTTGTGCCAAGAATGAAATGTAGGAAGGAAGGGTCTTGGATATAGTAGTACTATAATCCCATAAGGAAGACCAATTCTCACTGAGCCAAATCGATATGAGAAGGAATCTCATACTTGTGAATCTGGTTCCTGTAAGGAATAGATCTGAAAATCGACAAATAAAATTTAAAAATCTGTGGACAAGAGATTGAAAAAGTTTGATTGAAATTGATGATAACATCTCATGGTTACTATATGCATTTGATAAAGGTGAGATGAATGATATATATTGTAGGGACATATGATGGTTTTCAAGCTAAGAAAACATAGAAATGGCTACTGTTGTGACATGAAAACCCTGAGATATGCCATGATCACCATAGAGAATGTCATGTTGTGGTAACACTGGCTAGAGGGATGCCTTTACAGAGAAAGCCAGATGGATGCCTCGGTTGTAAGACTCGGTGAAGTATTTAAAACTATTCTTGTGTGATAAAGACTTGGAAGGAAAGATGGATCACTCAAGGGATTGTATAGCAGAGAAGGGAATGCTTGAGCTTGAGCTTGGAGGGTGAGTGACTGCAAGGAAGAGGAGACTTCAACAAATCTTGTAAATTTTTTATCAGGATCATGAGCATAATGGGTATGTCAAAGAAAAGCAGTGAGCCAAGTAAACAAGACAACCATATGGATGTAGATCCATGAATTGCACAAATAAGTGTTTTGTCGATACATGAATATTCCTATTGAGTTTTGAACAACAATGAAATGTTTATGCATGAAATTGTGAATTAATGTGCTTGTTGTTTGAAATTTTTGTAGGCATGTTCTAAATACCAACAGTCTGGAAAGGATCAGACCGAGAAGAGGAACTACATTACTGAAACAACTGAAAAAAATGAAGCATGGATGGTGTTGTTGAGATACAAAGAACACCAAGGATGGTGTTCCTTTTAAGGGGGAGGGGATTGTAATACCCCTGATTATATGTAATAATTTTCATGCATGGCATATGGACATTGCAAATATAATTATTGTTTGATCAGAGAAATGTAAACCAGCTAACTCTTGTGTGAAGCCTTACAAGTAATTGCCATGATACCACTAGAGGGATTGGTGAGGGGGGAAATAAAGGGGAATCATGTGTAAAAGACCCCAAGCTACCTTAGTGATGAAGAGGAAATAAACACATTTCCTCTAGCTTGCAGCTGAAGCAAGAAAATTAATAAGGGTTTCTAGTTGAACAACCAACTACCCAAATGAATGAAAGCATGGAAGCTTGGTTGGGATAGTAGAATATTGTCAGCCAAAGGTACCACAAAGAGTACCATTTCTACAGACCTAGTTGACCCCCTTAAAATCCTTATGACAAAAGAAAATAAGGGTATAGGTAGAGAACCTTCCCTAGTAGTTTATGTGTAGGAGTATTAAAGAGTGCATGGGGGGAGAGATAGAATGCATGAGTGCATGTGAGAGAAGGAACAAATAAATTCAAGAGATAAAACTCGGGGATTCTGAGATTTTGAGAGTAGAGGAACTTGGAATTTTGGTCTAAGAGAAAGACCTACATAAAATAATGTTGTGAGGGAAGAAACAATAGAAAATATTGGAGGCATGACTATACAGGTTGGACTTAGAGTCCAAGATCCCAACCTGAGTCAAGAAAGTCACGAGATTGATGCTAGGAGGGAATATGATAAATCTCGAAGAGGCCTGGGATAGTGAGTGTGAGGAAATATTTACCAATAGTGGTGTAAACGAGAGTGACCTTCACATACCAATTTTTTTAACAACCTCAAAGAAATTTCCTAATGGTATCATGGCCTGGCATAGGGGTGTCCTGCTGCCAGAGTTACTAAGAAAAAAAAGCCTATGGTTGGGTGGAAAGGAGTACACCCACAGTCATTTGGTCAACTATACCCTATAACCATATAAGTATTTATATACTTTGTGTATTGAACTGAGATGTATGGTTGGTTAACTTCTTCACATAACAGATAAGTATTCCTTAAGCCCTGTGTATAGAGTAAGATGAATGGTTGGTTCCTGTAATTGTAGTTTTGACTCCATAAGTTTTTTTGATGGATTGAGTGCTTGTTCCATTTGCAATTCTTTGTGCTGACAGAATTTTACATGCCTTGTACAGTTGAATATAAGAATATGTTTGTTGTTGTGAAAGACACAAACATTTCACAATTAAATAATGGTTATAATTGTATGGTTCTGAGTAAGAACCTATAAGGAAAGTGAAGAAATGATGGTTAAACTAAGTTGAGATGAATTTATACAATATGTCCTCAAAGATGTGATAATTTAACTGGTATATGAATGAGCTAGTTGTTGACACTTGGAACTGAATTGGGTTGCATGCAAATCAATCCTGAGGCAACCTCGAACCACTTTGGATTAGAAGTTGCCCTCCTCCAACCCGAGAGGGATCTCTCGAAAAATGTCACAAATTTTCAATAAGTGCAAAATGGTGGGCAGATTTATGGGTAAATGATGGTCTTGGATTTTTAGAGTTTGGGGGTTAAACCAGGGAAATGGTCCATTGGGCATAGAGTCAAGTGAAAACCGAAGAAAAGAGATAATAGCAATGATCAAATAACTTGCGGAAAGTGAGGCAAAGTAAGTCTATCTTTCATTGATTTGATAATCATGATGTGGTAGCAGAAAAAAGGAAAGGAAAGGCTAATGTAGTAGAGAATATATGCAAAATTGTGGAAGTGTAGACTGGCCTTACACCCGCTGATAGATGGTGCAGAGGAAGGACAACAAACAATTACAGAAAACCAAAATTCATTCGCTATAGTAGTGGTCGTACTAAAGTATAACGAAGCACATCAGTTAGGAAGATAAAATGAAACAAAGATACAGGAAAACAACTTGTACATAGTCGTGACAGAATAAGGAAGAAATAACATTATGATAATGACAACACATCAACTATGAGTAAGGAGCATATCAAATGAATTCCAAACAGATTTAACACAGCTGAAATAAAGAAGAACATACTGAAAGAAATCGACCGTGATGAATCTCACAGTCACAAGTGAAAAAAAATCATCTTTATTTCTCCAATCTAGCTTACAAAATAACTCAGCATTACACAAGGAACCCCTCTTCACAAGAGTTTTTCCCCCCCAGCGCTGTACACGCGCCCCTACTCCCCCCTTTCTGTTACATACATTTGTCTTTTAAAAAGAAAAATAAAACTCTTTGTGTTCCGGGAATATGAAACAGTTCGTCTTCGTGGAATTCTGCAACTACCAGGCGCATCTGCCAGCTCCTCGAACCGTTACTAATCGTTTGACAATTCATCACTCCTTCCTTGACACTTGGAAACTGTGGTCTGTAGAACTTCCATCCAAAACCATGGGCACTCACTTTAAGGGATTCCTGACAAAACTCATCACAGCTCTCTGTCTGTGTAGCAAAACCGGCCACAACCATGGGCGCTCACTTTACTGGATTCGCTCATATCTTTCAACAAGTCCACCCGACTATTTTACATACATGATACTTTTTTGAATGTTTAAGATGATCCAAATTGTGCTCGCCAACAAACAACATTTAAATATATAACTAAAATGAATGGAGCCTGTGCACCAGTTGATTGATTTCCACAGTAATCATTTCCTTTTAATGGCGCAGTGCAGGTTCCACTTGATGCACCTTGTTTCTTTCCCACATGCTACACTCACACCCTCCAGTTTCCAACTCGTGATGTCACAGATTCGGCAAACCTTTCCATTCTTCCCAACTTCACAATATTGATTCAACTTTGATTCGATATGAGAATGGTACCCTTGGCGTTTTGAATTCTCCTTTTGCCAATATTTCCAATCTGTATTATTTCTATAGCTACTAAAGTTGAAAGTCTGATGGCATTCAATATATCCATCACCAGAGACCCCTTGAATGTTTTAACTGATTGGAACAACGCCAGTTCAAATTATGTTGAATTTCAACACTGTAACTGGTCTGGTGTAGCCTGTGATTCCCTCCACAACGTAATTCTGATTACCTTACCTGAGCAGCAAATCCACGGTGTCATCTCTCCGTTCCTTGGAAATCTATCCCATCTGTCGTCACTAGACCTGAGGTCTAACTTCCTCCATGGCTCTATACCTTGAGGGATCACTTTATGCTCCCGACTTAACAATATGGAGCTCTTCAATAATCCTTTGATAGGTATCATTTCCTGGCAGCTTGGGTGCGCTCCCTGATCTTGAGTCTCTGGACCTCATTAACAATTTCTTGGTGGGAAGCATTCCCGATAGCATCTCCTTCCTAACCTGTTGAGAGCCTCATCGACATACTACAATTCCTTGTCAAACAAATTTATCTCCTCAACTCGAGTACATGCCTTGGATGATGTTTGCTTCGCTGAACTCCATTTTTTTTTCTCTTCCAACGTCTATGGCTTTCCCCATTTCATATTTTGGATTTGTCATTGTACCTGAAATATACAATGCATTCCTACATTCATCCAATTTACTATGGCTCGTAGACAGGAATATGGCTGCTTTAATATGTGAAGGTTTCTCTAGCCATACACTATATTTTATGAAGTTTTGCACCCAATGGGAGCACACATCTAATGCTAATGTGACAACTTCTATTTTTTACACACTTTGGTGCCCATGTCCACTGAGGGCTGCCTCTCAGAATCTCGTACACCCTCTTCACGAATTTTTGTCTGGTGGAAATGTTGTGCGAAGGATGGTTGTCGTTTGCGAGCGAAGATAAGCTCTGGAGTAGCGGGGATCAATGACCGCGACATTTGGAAAGCTGTCATTCCTCGCATCTTGTTGGAAATGGTCATTGAACTTATGGAAATTGGAAACGTACTTCACTCTTCTCTGTAGAAGAGTGTAGCAGGAAGGCCGTGGTGGTAAATACCGAATGAGAGCCCAGATTCTTCGAGGGACTGGAAGATGGTCTTCTGAGGATATCCCATCACCAACTGTGACTTATCATGGTCTGTGGCTCCGTATGATGTTGTCGAATAAATGAATAGCCTGTTGGGCTACGTGGGACCTAGCAACGCGGAGAACAAGCGATCGAATACGGTAAATTCATGTACAAGAGATCTGTAAATGGGAACTGCCTCCGGTTTGAATCTCTTCATTACCAACTCTGACATGTTGGGGGTCACGCTCGTTGTCTGTTGCATTTCATTTTAGCGTTCTTGAAAATGTCACTTTCTTCACCGGATTTACCTGCCTGTAGTCCCTTTTTCCACTTTCCATTTCTCTTGTTTCCATTATCTGAGGCAACTCCAAGAGAATTCACTACTTTCTGAAGATTGTCTTCTAGAAAAGTGCCTTTCTCATCTACCACCAAGAACAATCCATCTCCCCCAGAAGGGAAGAGATAGTGCTGCAAGGGTGTGGGCCAATAATCCGTATAAATAATGTGACAAGGCTGTCGGTGTACCTTTTCAACCCAATCAACAAACTCTTTTGCATTTGGCATAGTTACAGAGAGAAATACAAATCGAGGATTTGGGAGCCATTACAATGCTCTCTTCCCATACCATAGCCCTTTCTCTATCACGTGCATAATCTCAAAACCCTTGTATTGTATGCTCCGTAAAATTTCAGTTGTCATCACAAAGCAAGATGCATTTGGTGCAATTGTGACATCGCTAGTCATCAGACCAACATCTGAGAACTCCTCGCTAAATTCCCTAAATTTTTTGATTGGTAAGCGCCTTGATTGGAGAAGTGTAAATAACCCGTTGCTTATCTCGTAATGACATGGCAATGGCATATAAAACAACAACAGTTTTTCCAGCTGATGTATGGGCCGATACCTTCCAAGTTGTTCTTAGAGAGTTGCAGTAGCTGAGGAGAGGGCATCCCTCCTAGTGCAGAAGGTAGGCTTCCAAGTAAGTCGCTCTTAAGAGCATTGTTCCGAAGAGAGAGTTTTTGTGGACTGGTGTGGTTAAGAAGTGCTCCAAATATGGGAGTGGAGTCAGCACTAACCAAATGATTCTGATCAAGATAAAGCCTCTCAAGATGTCACAACTTGTCAAATTTCTGAGGTATGCCTCCCGTTAAGACATTACTAGATAGGGAAAGCTTCAAAAGCTGAGAGAAATTTCCAAAATCTGTTACAACACTAGTAATGATGGGTATAGGAGGTTGAAGAAGGCAGATAAACCTTGTGTTGTTTCCCTCTCCTTGACACAGAAGGTTGTGGAATATAAAATCCTTGTTTGAGTGTCAAGTGGCAGGCTTATTGCTTATTGGTGAATGGGTTACAAAGTTGTGGAAGCAAGGTTAAAAACCAAGTAGGATGATGTAGTCTAAGGTTGTAGGAATACTAAGTAAAAAATATTAGATATAACCCATTTAGTACCTGATTGAGTATGTGAGACTCAGTAGTTTTCGATCCCTGAGTGGGAGTCAATCTCAGCCCTATGAAGACAGAATATTTATATGTTGAAGTTCACAACATAAATCGATGAGGAACAACATCCATTGGATCAACGATTGGGATAGACATCATCCATCAATCATATTGAATTGTTTGGGGAGCCCGAGAAAGGGTATCGGTTGCCCAGAATATCGGATCCCCGAAGTACCTGGAGATCCTTCATGATAAACTATGTGGAATCCTTGATATGTCGATACCCGAGGATAGGGTCCCATCCCCAGTTCCATATCATTATCGTATATAAACATGAGGAGAGAGAGAGAGAGAGAGGATAATTTATTGATGACATGCGTTGCTAGTAGGGAATCCTGGGTGCTGAAGGACGACACATGTCAATTTGTGTGTGGTCAATGTGCTTGGTATGGGCACTAGTCATGTGTATAACCTTTCAAAATGATGCCTTTAAACTTCATCTGTTATATTGATGGGATGAGTGATCTCAGTCATCAATCTCGTAACCAATATCAAGAGGGAGCTATGCCTGGAGCAACGAGATAAGCTTAAGCCTTAGTCCTTGTGATCACCCGATACCCAATACCCAGTGGGTAGGGTTTCCACACGCGTTTCCAACCATTTTTTACGGAGAAGAGGGAGAGTTATTTCATACCAACGTGTTGTACTAGCATGGAAACCAAAGTTCCATGTGAAATTGACAAGTTTCGACATCTGATTTGTGGGAAAGTTGAGTGTGGACCCTATCGGGAGGATACCCTTAATTTGGCATCCTTAAATATTGATCGCTTGATCTAAGGACTGAGAAACCTCAGTCATGGATATCTCGTAAAAACTCATGAGGGAGTTAACACCTGGGGTTCTAGAGTACCAGATCCCTAGAATATTTTTTTGTTACAACTTCAAGTCCTCCCCAATGGCTGGTGGGTCAGTGAGGCACAGTTTTGTTCTAGACAGGGTTCTAGTACCAAGGATCAAGAGATAGGAGGTGTGGCCATTGGCATGAACGTTCGAGGGGTCGGTGGCCCGGTTCCCTAGTGGGGCAGAGTTCTGGGAAGGGTTCCATCCTTCCCCTATAATCCCACGAGCAGAGGATTATGATGTCAGAGTGACATCATATAATTTAACCCAACCAATACTTAGTGGATAGGTGTCAGCACCCTGTTTGGGTGAGCCCCGACTATGATGATGAGGTGTATAACCACATCATTACATGTGAGAGGTCCACATATCAAGTGGTGATCGTGCCACATGTCAAGATGATTTTGCATAATGAGAAGGTGGTTCATGATGTGAAACGTGTTAATGTTTAAGCCATTATTATATATGTTTGCATTTCATTAGATAACAATAGCATAATCCAATATCAATGAGAAATACACAACCACAAGAGACACAACATTTATCCTAGGAAACCTTCTAGGGGAAGAAAACCCAGCAAAACTTCCTTAATATAGATAGCCAATACAATGCCAAAATATCTCTTATGCTAATACAGAAAGTCATCTCCTAGATATGCGCCACTCTCTCTCTCCTTTGTCGGTAAAAGATTAGAACTTGTCCTTCAAATTGAGCAAGTGAGTTGTGTCTAAGTGAGGTGCTAGCCTCCTTTATTTATACAGGTCTGGCATGTGTGAAGTGTCTCTTCACCGGCAGGGCCAACTTCTCAAACTAGGTGGGTAAACCCACCTTTATTATATTTCTGGGTCTCTTTAATAACTGTTGGGGACAACTTCTTATTATGCCTATTACAATTGTCTTTTGACCAATCCGCAAAAGGGGATTTGGTCCTATTACAATAACCGACATGATCAATCCACAATGGGGATTGATCCTATGAATAATATATCAATAATAATAAGAATACTCTTTGCAGTTACATTATTTCAACACTCCCCCTTAACAAGAAGGGTATTCTTCAACAGAATCATGCGAGAGAGAGAGGACAACATCATCAACATCATCAAGTGGGAGGAAAACATCATCAATATCATCTTGGCTAGCGTATCTATAAATAATCAGAATTTTTCTTTATCGAAATCATCATCATTCCCAAAGGAATGCCATCATCATCTGCATAAATATGTATTAGTATAAAAACTGATACATCATCATCATGACAGCACAAGGCTGGCTCATCATAATACAAGACTGGCTTTACATGACAATTGTCAAGTTGGAAGCTCAGTACTTGTCTAATCTCATCATCTTGCTTTACGTCATAGCACTCAAGCCAGAAGCAAGATACTTGTCTTGCTTTACATCACAACCATCAGGTTGGAAGTAGGATACTAGACTGGATTTACGTCACAGCTATCCAGTCGGAAGCTCAGTGTTAGTCTCTTCATATCATCTTTCTTTACATCTGACAACTTGGTTAGAAGAAAGGAATGTCTCATCTTGCTTTACGTCTGACAAATCAGTCAGAAGAAAGGAACTCATCTCATCTTGCTTTATGTTTGACAACTGGGTCAAAAGCAAGGAACATATCATCTTTCTTTATGTCTGACAATTGGGTCAGAAGCAAGGAACATCTCATCTTTCTTTACGTCTAACAACTGGGTCAGAAGCAAGGAACACATCACATCTTGGTTTACATCTGACAGCTAGGTCAGAGGCAAGGAACACATCACATCTTTCTTTACATCTGACAGCTAGGTCAAAAGCAAGGAACACATCACATCTTGCTCCCCCTTTTGAGGAAGGTCCTTTTGGACTATGCCAAGCTTATCTCGGAAGTACTCAAACTTTACACGAGATAGAGGCTTGGTCAACACGTCAGTAACCTGTTCATTTGTGCTAATGTGCTGGAGCTTCAAGGCTCCTCTTTGTACCATTTCACGTATGTAATGATAGCAGATCTCTATGTGCTTTGACCTGTTGTGGAATACAGGATTCTCTGTCATCTTTATGTAGCTCTGGTTGTCACATAAAATCAAGGTTTCTCTCAACTCTAAGTCAAATAGGTCGGTCARCAACTTTCAAATCCATATAGCTTCACAGCTAGAAGAACATGCGGCAATGTATTCTACTTCCATTGTGTTGAGAGCAATGCTAGATTGCTTCCTACTCTGCCATGAGATCATGGCTGATCCMAAATTGAAATAACATCCTGAAGTGATTTTCCTGTCAGAAACACTTCCTGCCCAATCTACATCAGTATATCCACTCAATGTGAAATCATGATCTTTATCATAGCTAAGACCATAATCTATTGTACCTTTAAGGTACCTCATCACATGTTTTGCAGCCACTAGGTGAACACATCTGGGTTCTACCAGAAACTAACTCAAGGTGTTCACAGTAAAACAAATGTCTGGTCTAGTGTTCGTCAAGTACATCAGTGATCCAATAATCTGTCTGTACAGTGTGGCATCAATCAAATCTGACGAAGTATCAACCAACAACTTCAGCTTGCTTCCATGGGTGTATTCATGGGTTTGAATTCCAGCATGTCAAATCTCTTTAAGATTTCAACCGTGTACTTCCCTTGGTTAAGGAAGATCCTCTCAGGAATCTGCCATACCACAAGACCTAAGAAATAATGCATTAGGCCAAGGTTTTTCATTTCAAATTTCGAGGCAAGGTCTTCTTTTACATTCATCGATGAGATTTTCTTCTCCAATTAAGAATAAGTCATCCACATATAGTAGTAAGATTACTGGCTCATTATTCATAATTTTGAAGTAGAGATTTGAGTCTACTTTACTCTTGGTAAATCCTAAGCTCGTCAAGAAACTGTCTATAAGGCCATACCAATCTCTAGGAGCTTGCTTCAATCTGTATAAGACTTTCTTCAATCTGCAAACATGAGACTTCATGTCCTCAACCTCAAATCCTTGAGGTTTCTCTATATACACTTCCTCTTCAATGACACCTTTTAGGAAAGTTGTCTTCACATCCATCTGGTGTAGCTTCCACTTCATCTTAGCTGCAAGAGCTATGATGGTCCTGATCGAAGTGTATCTGGCCACAGGAGTGAATGTCTCTTCATAGTCAATGCCTTCCTTCTGGGAAAAGCCACGAGCGGAAAATCTTTCTTTATACTTCTCAATACTTCCATCAATAGCATGTTTTATTTTGAAGAGCCATCTGGAGGATACCACATATTTATTCTTTGGTCTGAGAACTATTTCCCATACTTCGTTCTTCATTATGGATTGGTATTCCTCTGTCATGGCATCTGCCCATTCTTTCCTCTGAATGGCTTCTTCAAAACAGGTAGGCTCCTCTTCTAGGAGATCACACATCAAAGCTATATAACTGGAGAATGGATTTGGTCTTTTCACCTATCTCATGGTTCCTTGGGGAACATTGTACTTCTCTCCATCTTGAATAAGCTCTCTAGCCCAAGCTGGCTTTCTTTTATGGAGGATCGTCATTTGAGGAGGTTCTTGCACTTCTACTATATTATCATCTTCTAGAAGTTCCTCATCAGGGGAAGTTACGACTTCCCTCACTGGTTCTGCAGCTCTAGAAACCTCCCTCATTGTAGTATTGGGGATTACGGGTTCCTCTTCATATACTTCTTCAAGCTGGCATATTTTAGATTTCTTGAGCACTGCATCTTCATCAAAGGTCACATCCCTACTGATCTCAATGTGATGTTGACCTGGTATATAGATTCTGAAGGCCTTGGAGACCTCACAGTAGCCCACAAATATTCCCTTCTTTCCTGAAGGGTCCATCTTGTTTCTCTTTTCTTTAGGTATATGAATAAACACTGGATGACTAAATATTTTGAGATGGCTTACCTCTGGCTTCTTTCTAGTGAACATCTCTTCTGGTGTCTTGAGCCCAAGTGCACTATGGGATAATCAGTTCTGCACATAAACAACTGCTATTGTTGCTTCTGCCCATAAGCACATAGGAAGATCTTGATCATGAATCATAGTCTTCACAACTTCCAGTATGGTTCTGTTCTTTTGTTCAACTACACCATTTTGTTGGGGATTATAGGGAGTAGTGAGTTCCCTCTTGATTCCAACATCTTTGTAGAAGTTCACAAACTCTTTTGAGGTATATTCTCCTCCATTATCTGACCTAAGTGTCTTGATCTTTATTTCATAAAGGTTCTCTATCAAGGCTTTGTATTCCTTGAACTTATTGAACACTTCATATTTAGTCTTCAAGAAATATATCCAGGTTTTACGAGAGTAATCATCAATGAATGATACATAGTATACATACCTGCTAATGGAGGATGATGGCATTGGACCACACAGATATGAATGGATGAGTTCTAGGACTCCTTTTGTCTTGTTGTCCCGCTTCGGAAAAGGGTTCTTGATATTCTTCCCTTGTGCACATCCATTGCATACGCCCTTATGGTCACCTTTGAGTTCTGGTAAACCTATGACTTATTTTCATATGTATGGTAGTGCCTTGTAGTTGATGTGAGCTAACCTTCTGTGCCAAAGCTCACATGAGTTTTCAATGGCATGGGTCATAGTAGCCTCTGAGTGACCCTTTAATTTATACAAGCCATTTTCTTCATTACCAATGATGATTGCTTCATTTAAGGTTTCTCCCTTAGCCCACATAAGAACTTATCCATCTATAAAGGAAACTCTGAAGCCTTTCTTCTCTAAATCTAAAATGGAGAGTAGATTCTTCTTCAAGCCTGGTACATATAGTATGTCCTTCATTTTTAGTGAATTCCCTAAATTCAGTTTATGGTTTGATTCTCCCACTCCCTTAATGGTATATTGGTAATCATCTCCAAGTGTCACTTTCTGAGAAAACTTCTTCTCTAAGATACAAGAGAGAATATTTATTTGTCCCGTCATGTGCTTGGATGCACCACTATCAATGAGCCAAGTGTCCTCTCCAGGTGTTATAGATCCTGAGAGGGATGAGATCAACACATGGTCTTTGATCTCCTCTCTTATCATCTTTGCAAGTGGCTCTTCATCTTCGAATACATGGGCATGGGGCCTCTTTTGTTTTCTCTTGTATTATTCTCGTATGGTTGGACAAAACTTTGCAATGTGTCCCATCTTGTCACAATGATAGCATTGTACATATGAGTAGTCTCTTTCCTTTCATTGTCCTTTCTTCTGAAATCTCCTTGGATGAGATTCTTTATGATTGAATTTATTTGATTGTTGAGGCTTTTTATGAGTCTCCTTTTGGAAGTAGGGTTTCTTCCTTCCTCCTTTGGTGTGGGTGGAGAGGGCTTGATCATCATCCCTTGCTAGTAACGCTTCACGATTCACTACTCTTGTTTCTTCTTGGATGCATTCTTCCCATAGGCTATCGAACTTCAGTTTCTCCTTTCTGGCACATATTGTTTGGATGAAAGCATCCCAAGGTATTGTGAGACCATTTAGGGTCGTCATTATGAGTTCGTCTTCATCTATGGTATCTCCAATAGCTTCTAGCTATTCTTTGAATTCTGAGATTCTCGAGAAGTATTCCTGAATCATTTCTCCTTTGTACATCCTTGTATTCTTCAGTTGAGTTCTAAGACTCATCTTCCAGTTTATGTTATTTCCTTCATATAGTATGGTCAAGGCATCAAACATCTCTTTTGAAGTCTTCTTGGATGACACATAAGGAATCATGTGGTCTTTGATTGAATCTGTAATGATTCTTTTGGCCCTTATTGTGTCCTTTTGATGTTTTGTCTTCTCTGTAGCATCATCGGGTTCCGGTATTTCGTTTTTGACGAATCTTGCTAGGTCATTCTCTTCAAGAATGAGGCCAATCCTATACTTCCAGGAACAAAAGTTTTCCACTCCTTATAACTTGTCAACAAGCTTAATGCTTGTAGACATCTTTACTTGGAGCTAGGAAAATGACTGAAAAATTAAAGTGCTCAAAATAAAAAACTGAACTTACCAGGAGATGTGCTTAGCTGAGGCGAGTAGCCTGGTGTGTTTGGATCTAAGAAAATACAACTTTTGCTCCTTCAAATCTGATCTGCATATTTTTGGACTAGTGCTTCTGGTACCTCTGGTACTCTAGTACTTCTGGTACTAGTTTTCTGGTACTTCTGGTACTTTGTGAAAATAGGGTTTCACTTTCTAGGAGATCCAGCCACTGAAAAGGTACGCTGATGATGCCAAATTGATCCTTAGGGGAGGGTGCAACTTTCTAGATAGTTTTAGGGCTGAAAAGATTCACTTTTGAAAAACCCTAATTTGCAGGTACGACAACACTGACGTTTTTCTCTTGCGAAAGATGCTTCCTTTAGCTTGGCTCTAATACCATGTTAATGTTTAAGCCATTATTATAGATGTTTGCATTTCATTAGATAACAATAGCATAATCCAAGATCATTGAGAAATACATAATCACAAGAGACACAACATTTATCCTGGGAAACCCTCTTGGGAAAGAAAACCCAGCAAAACTTCCTTAATATAGATAGCCAATACAATGCCAAAAGATCTCTTATGCTAATACATAAAGTCCTCTCCTAGATATGTGTCACTCTCTCTCTCTCTCTTTTGATGGTAATAGATCAAAACATGTCCTTCAAACTGAGCAAGTAAGTTGTGTCTAAGTGAGGCGCTAGCCTCCTTTATTTATACAAGCCTAGCATGTGTGAAGTGTCTCTTCACTGGCAGGGCCAACTTCTCAAACTGGGTGGGTAAACCCACCTTTATTATATTTCTAGGTCTCTTTAATAGTTGCTGGGACCGACTTCTTATTTTTCCTATTACAATTGTCTTTTGACCAATCCGCAAAAGGGGATTTGGTCCTATTACAATAACCGACATGATCAATCCACAATGGGGATTGATCCTATGAATATTATATCAATAATAATAAGAATACTCTTTCAGTTACATTATTTCAACAAAATGAGTGCCACATGCCACGTCAGGTGGTAGGTAATGATAGGTCAAAGTGTCATTCCAGGTGACCGATTGTGGAAACTCTGCGTGTCCAAGGTACCAGCTAGGATGTTGGATTGGGCATTGGAAGTTCAAAAAGGTAGAGTGATTGTTTTAATCAAGGGCCAATATCCCAGTATGTCATATATCGGGGGATTATTAAGTTAGTGTTAGGCATGAAGGAGTCGAGGGTCGATAGGTCGAGAGTCTTGATGGAGGAGTTCCACATGGATGTCATGTGAGCAACCACATACGTTCCAGATAGACCATGTGGGGGCCACATGGGTTTCATGTGGCTTCCACGTAGACACATGGATTTTGGCCAATGAAGGCCTAAGAAACTTTTGAAGCTGTGATGTTTGACTCAAAGATCGATTTTGAGCATGGTGACACTTGTTGGAAAGATCTTTACTAGTAGAATACAATGGTGCCCTCAAGAAGAGGTTTTGCAATGGTCGAGGGAAAGATAAAATTAATACCCCATCACTTAAAAAGTTACTTAGGAGGTTGGGTGTCTTACAAAAAATCCATAAGTTTATTGGAGAGGGTTCTTCAATGCAAGTTGTGGAACCTATGGACATTGAGGATTTTCCCCAATGGGAGGAGTTTTTTACCCCACCATGTTTTGGGGTTCTCATTGTTGAGGAGAAATAATGCATAAGAGTTCATATTACTAAATGATTATAGCTTGTGTGAATGAGAAGGTTAGGATCAAAGAGGCTAAAAAAAGTATTCCATACCTTACACCAACCAATGAAGTTGAATAATTAACAAAGCATCTATATATTACCTAGGTTTAAGTTACAAAGTGGAAAGAAGTTGTTGAAGCACAAGGAGAGGGAGACATATCTAGTCAAGAACATCAATGGGTTGTGAATTCATTGACTAATAAAGTTTCTCTCACTTCTCTTGAATATAGACTCATTGATGAATGAGAACACTGGTTTAAAAATTAAAATAGTTAAGCGACTAGAAGAAACTCGGGATAAGTTTGATAAAGTAACAAGGTTGATAGCCATGTGTGTACAAACTATTAAGTATGTTTATGATATTCTATCTTGCAGGGTACATGCAAGGGTATATGATGTGTACATTAGGAAGATATGTTATAATTTTATGATTGAGAGATGTGTTTCTCAATAGATTGTGGATATTCAGAATACTTGAAAATTTTATGAAGTTTATTTTGACAACACCATGGAACAAAAAAAAATGTGTGAACTTTAGATGTAAAATTATGTGATGATACAAATGGTAAGATGGTTCCCAAATATTTATCTTGGAGATGTACAACTTAGGGTCTTCATCTCCTTATTGAAAAATGAGCAGACCATGTTTGAGATAATGAAAAAGTGTAAAGATAATGAGATGGAGGTTGGAATAAGGATAAGGAGTGAAAGTGTCAAACTGATTGAAGTTTGGGTGAATCATTTGATGAGCCTTTTAATCGCATTTTTAATTATTAGCAAGATAATCAAAGGGCATGTATGTTAAATTTGTAAAATCAGGGTTTTGGTTTTACTTCCACGTTACTGTGCAATGTATATGCGGGCTACAAATATTTCTTGCACTAGCTTGTTTAAGGTGTAGTTGTAGTTTCAACAATTACTTTTACATGAAATAGTATAAACAATTCCATGGGTTTTGGAAAGGCTCTAAAATTTATTCTCTATCACAAATGACAATCACACTTGTAGGAAATAAATTGGCTGAGGGTAAATTGAAGGAAATGAAATTCCACCCTTCCTTTCAAAGAAAATCTACACTTATGCTCGGAAAGGAAATTCACTCTTGCTGAAATTAAAATTCACTCTTGTTGGAATTGAAATTCACACTTGTTGAAAAGGAAATTGCAAAAAATAAACCTATCCTTGCCAATGTGATCACTGTATATAACTTATAGTAAATGTAATTTTGAGTTAAGCACAATCTTGTTGAGATGAATGCAATGAACATAACTTGAAAATCTAATTTATAAATGAGATACAATTCTACTAAAATAAACAAATCTGAAATATAATTCCACTGAAATGATAAATCTGATTTATAAATGAATTACAATTCTATGGAAATAAATACAACTTATCAAGAAACTACATTCTAAAATATAATTCTATAGAAATGTAATAATAAATGAATACAATCTAGAAAATAAATGCAATCCTAAAGAAATAAATAATTGTGAAAACAAATAAAACCATACAAGAAAAAATGAAAAGATGCATATACTACACAACACTCTATTATATTAGAGTGGGCCCTACCTCCATAGAACAAAGTGATGTTTTTAACCTACATAATTATTAAAAACATAGAAAATAAATAAGAATGAAACTAATACTTGTATTAAACAATAATTCTTACAATCCAAGATGAGAGAGGGCTCATTTCTTCTCAAGCATCTCTTTTATGCATGAACTTGCTTTAAAATGGAAATAAGAAATGTATGAATATAGATCCACTTGAGAGTCGATAAATCTCAAGTGGTTACAACCATTTTACAACTTTATAAAATGTAGAAAATGATTTCCAATATTCTTGCTAATTCCCAACGAATTTTGAAATGTTTTTTTATTGTCAAATTTGTAATAAGCTTTGTGGGTTATAAAAACTTGCGTAAAACATGATAAAAATATTTATTAATGGTGTGAGAATTCTAGATCCATGGCATAGATATGGTAGGTCTTTAAATTCATAATAAAAACGAATATGCACATGTGGGAACATGATAATATGCCTCCCAATAATTAAAACCATAAAATTTGTGTTTTAATCTCTTTCCCAAGTGGTTGCATGATTGGTTGTGGTCAATTTCCTCAACCATAGTATGCTAAATCTGCAACACATGGATCTACTAATGCTTTTCACCATTAGTTCGAATTTCCTCCAAATTGTAGCTTGTGGATCCTTAGCATCAGATCTTGAATTAATATCCTATCACATCTTGTCCACAAATAAGCCATTATTCATGGGTAAATACAAAATATGCATTTCTCCTAATCTTAATCATATTTTTAATTCAAATACTCATAAGAAATGCATTGTAAAACACCTTGTGCAAAAATTATGGTTTTAAGCATCATGAAGGATAAATATGGAGTTGTGGGTAAGTAAAAAGATATGTAAATGATGATGAAAATATAACAAAAAGATGAAAATAATGTGGCCCATCATTATGTACATTTAATAATAGATCCTATATCATTCCCTTGTTGGAGAGGAGGTAGTGGGAGGTAGCCTCAGTCTACATTAGAATGATGAGAACTTCTCTAGATGAGTTTCTAGAGAGTGTTAAAATGAGATGGATGGAACTTCTCAATAGGTTGCAAATAAGATAGCCTCGTTCATTTCCAATACTTATAAGGACAATTCTATTTCGAGCTGAGTTATATATTGAAGGAATTTGTCAAATCACATTCAAGTGCATAATTTTGAGATTTAGATTTCCACTTTTTTTGCATTATGTTCCTTATTATAGAGGGTCTGGGAAGCTTTACATTGGTAATGAAAGGATGATATGGAAAGAGATTATTTGGATTTTAGGTTTACACTTCCTTATTAAAGTTGAAACTTGGATTTGGTCACTTGACTGCAAGGAAAGAATGTGGTGAAATGTCAATGGGCCCACAAAACTAAATTCACATATCAAGGTGTTGTCGAAAGGAATAAGGCTTGATTTGTAGAAAAAGGATTTTCTCAATAGGAAAGTATCAACTACGCTAAGAAATTTTCCCTTCTAGCAAAGATGAATTCTATTAGGGTTATTGTTTTACTAGCTACTCATTTTGGATGGAAGATACATCAAAAGGATCTTAAGAGCCATTTCTTACATGGATATTTCACTAAGGATATTTATATGGAGAAACACTTAGGATTTGAGAAGCACAATAGTCTTGTGTGTCAACAGAAAAAAAAATATTGTATGGTTTGGAAAAGCCTTAAAGGTATGGTATGAAAAAACTGACAAGTTATTTCTCAACTTTGGTTTCAAACATCGTGAATCATATTATAGTATTTATGTTTTATATGTGAATGATGATACTTTGACAATTTCACTTTATGTTGATGATTTGGCATTACTAGAAGTAGTATTGATTTAATTTTGGGTTTCAGGAAACAACTAACACATACAATTGAAATGGTTGACCTTGGTCTATTGCATTTCTTTCTAGGCATCCAAGTTTTACAAATGGATGATGGTATATTGATCTCTTAAACCAAATATGATTCTGAGCTATTATAGAGGTTTGAGTTGGAAAACTATAAGGCATGTGCCACACCTTAGTCGAGAGTGAAAATGAGTAGAGACTGTGATTCTCTAAGAGTGGATGCTACTCTCTAGAGGGAGCTTGTTGGTAGCCTAATTTATTTTATGCATAGTAGACCTAATATATCCTTTGTTGTTAGTGTGGTCTCCAAGTTCATGTAGGATCCAAGAGAGAGCCATTTATAGGCCAGAAAGAGGATTGTTTTCTATATCAAGGGTACGCATCAACTTTTTATAAAGTATTGTAACAAGAATTCCAACCAATTATTCAATTATACCGATTTGTATTGGGTTGGATAAGAAGATGACATAAAATTGAATTTCACTGGTGTGTTTCATATTGGATATTAACACATATTGTGGTCTTGTAATAAATGAAAAGTTGTTTCCCTATAGACCACACAAGTTGAATATAGAGGTGAATTTAACACTAGCATAGAGGAAATGTTGATTTGAAACCTAATGGATGAGTTCAGATTTAATTTGAGGAAAGTCAACTATAGTTTATTGTGACAATCAAAGTGCAATGCAAGTTGTTGAATACCCTATTTCTTACAATAAAATCAAGCATGTGGAGCTTCATGCCCATTTTTTGAGATAGTTGGTACAACAAAAGTTGTCTATTTTGTTTATTTCTAAATATATGAGCAAATCGTTGATATCTCTATGAATCCATTAACAAAAGCTAAGTATGTGAAAATTTGTGTCATGCTTGGACTTCAAGTAGTTTCAATTATGAGGGAGGTGTACAACGATAATTCCACCTCCTAAATATCCAGATCATTGCAATGATAGGGAGGTGTTAGAAGAACTATTTCATCCCATCATAGGATCTTCTAGATATGGTCAGTCGAAATGGAAGGTCAATTGGGTAGTTCATTGATTAGTTAGACCAATTAAAGGCAGTCCCAACTAAGTTTATAGGTGCACAAGTTGAGGTAGAAAACCTAGAGATCTAGGTGTGCATAAGGTGTTTGAAATTTACTAAGGGAGTTAGTTATGCTTTGAGTTATATATAGATGATCCTATGGAATGATGTATCATGTAAGTAAGCAATATAATTTTGTGTGTTATACATTATATGTTGAGCTATGTTAACTTGTTCTTCAATGCTATAATAGTGTCTATCGACACCACCTCTCCTTATAATTCATTATTCTCGACTTTTGCAATTCCTTGGTTCTCCAACACTTCTTTGGGGCATATGATCCAGATTATTTTTGGCATGAAATGAGAGTAAAAATATAATAAATAAATATACAAAGATATCTCATATATTCAATAATATAACAAAAATATATCATAGATGCAACTGTTGGACACACCTACCACACTTAGAGGGGGGGTGAATGAGTGTGGGGCTCTTTTTCCCAAAACTTCCCTCTGCACAAAAACTCATCAATTAGAATTCAACATTTATTCATTACCCATTGTTTTCATTTATAACCAATTAGATGTGAGAATGTATCAGCAATATATCATCAAAAATTCATCACCACAATGAACACAAGATGTATGTACAATTTTCTTGTTATTACGGACTACAATCCTTGGGGTTTATCAACAACAACTGAATAGAGGACAACTCTACAAGAGAACCAACTCTATATGCAAGACTCATCTTGAATTCTCAGCACCAACTGAGATGAGGCAACAATCCTCAACAGATATCAATCTGTACCATAAACAAGAGCATCAACCATGCACCAACATGTGCCAAACAACCTGTAATCAACCTGTACCATAAACAAGTGCATCTAACCATGTACCAAGTATATACCAATCATGTGTCAACTACTCATCAACAATGAATCATAAATATGTACCAACATCATCAACTATAAACCTCATGTATGTGCCAACTCATGAACTGCTTGTCTCAACCATGACTAGTTTTGGATTAGTCAACAACCCTAACTTGAAATAATCATAACTTTGTACCTGTACTGAGTAAAGATCTGAAACTGATAAAAAATTTTATTTAGTGTGTTTTATGAAATTCCTCCAAGTGGCACTACTTGGAACCTCTCAGAAAAGGAGTTATAGCAAAAATGGCATATCTTGTTGAATTCTGGCTTATTCTAGAGAGCGACCTTGTAGAGCATGCCCTGCAAAAAATATTTGATGAATAGATCTAAAAATATTACAGAGCATACTACAGACTATAATATAACCAACACAATTTTTCTCACTAAATTTGGATCTGTTATGAAGAATTTATGACATTTTTACCCGAAACACCTGATTTTGACTAGTTTCAGGACTAGCCACAAACCCTATTTTCCACGGAGTGTAACTCCCAAACTACAAATACCCACAAGCTGAATTTTTAACCACATATACTTGGTTATGTTTTCTCACTTTCATAGCAATTTCAGGATATGAATCATTATAGAAAAAAAATTATAGCGAAAATGGTGAGATGACCTGTAAATAACATACCTTAGAAAGCACCCTCAAAAGAATTTATCCTTCCTTGCATTTCGGCCTTCTTTTCTTCATGTTCCTCAACATTTCGGCCTATATATCCTTGTTTACCTTAGTCACCTATAGATATTCAATATCCTCAAGTGTTCCACACCAAAAATGCTCAAGAAGCTCTCCATCAATACTCCAAAATATATTCCCACAAGAAGCTCTCCATTGATGCACACAAAGGATGATCTACAAGAGACCATTGCTATCTTCTTTATACTTCATCCTTTATGTCACCTAACTAATTTTTAGGTCACTTAACCCATTTCTAGGTCACTTAACTTATTTTCCTTATTTTAGGGTTAACCACTTTCCATAAATAGAAAGTTCTCCAATACTTTAACATTTAAATATTCATTCTTGATTTTGTCACCTTACTTTATCATTTCTTGATTTTGTCACTTCCCTTGATTATTTAAATAATCCACCTTGAATTTTTCACTTTAATTTATCATTTAAATAATATCCACCCATTTCTAGGTCACTTAACCTATTTTCCTTATTTTGAAGGTTAACCACTTTCCATAAATATTCCTTCTTGATTTTGTCACATTACTTTATCATTTCTTGATTTTTTCACTTCTCTTGATTATGTACATAATCCACCTTGAATAAATAATATTAACCTATTTCTAGGTCACTTAACCTATTTTCCTTATTTTTAGGGTTAACCACTTTCCATAAATATTCCTTCTTGATTTTTCCACCTTATTTTATCATTTCTTCTTTTAGGTCACTTTGACTTATTTGACTTTGGGAGCTTCAAGCCTTCATGTGAGGGTCCTTCATCTTCGTAAGGCCATAACTCTCAAACCAGGAGGAGTTATGTGACATTCCACATACCACCAGAAATGGCATGACAAACACTATCCATCTAGGATAGTTTCAC